>BMAV01004094.1:0-170952 GCA_019973955.1 Trichonephila inaurata madagascariensis
ATATAAAAAATTTCTAAAGGGGCAAAAAAATAAATAAAAACAAAAAACTAGAAATAAATGCGACTTATAACGAACCAAATTTCAAATAAGGAACCTAATTTTCTTTGAGTAAAAAAATCGAACAATATTTAATTAAAAATAATCATGGGATTATACTTAAACGTAAACCCTCCCCCGATTAAAGGGGCACCAATGCTTTAAAAAAAAATTAAAAAAATTTAATGCAAGACTAACTTTTAATTTGCTCGTTCCAAGAGGTGGGGTTGACTCATCTGCTTCACCTGAGTTTTAGTGGGCTTAGAAGAAGGCCCTCACGAAGGATAGCCCTCCCGGACAAAATATACCCCGACGTACCAACCCTTTAAGCCCAGGGCCACCCCTCGCCACGTTGAGGCAAACTGCAGGACTTGAGGGGGCTTCCCCTACATAAGCTAAAACAGAATTCCAGTCTAAATAAAAAGAACAAACCTTGATAAAAGGGAGACCCTTAGTAGACATAAAATATCAATCAGCACATTTAGCGAAGAAATAAAAGAAAACGAACCAATGACTTTAAACTAAAATAAAAAAATATTTCTTCACATACCAACTTATCTCTTGTAGTTGTCGTCATCTGCAAAGAGGTAGACGGTTGACTAGATCCTCATGCAGTCTTTTAGGCTTAGTGGAATGCATTTCCCACGCTAAAGGTGGCCTACAAAGAAAAAATCCTGACGTACTTCTAAATTCTGTCCAGGAACACCCCTACCCAAGTTGAGAAACTGAATTGAGGGGACTTACCTCATTCATAAGCTAAGCAACAGTCTTAAAATATTGAAACAAACCTTGATGAAAGAGGACGGCCATTAGTAGACATTATAAAACATCAATCAGCACATTTAGCGAAGAAATAAAAAAACGCACCAATGACTTTAAACTAAAAATGAAAAAATTTTTTTAAACATCCCAGCACTTATCTTTTTGTAGTTGTCGCTCATCTGCAAGAGGTAGAGGTTGACCCCAGATCCTTCACCTGCAGTCTTTTGCAGGGCTTAGTGGAATGCACTTCACGCTAAAGGTGGCCCTACCAGAAGAAAAAATCCCTGACGTACTTCTAAATTCTGTCCAGGAACAGCCCCTAGCCAAGTTGAGGCAAACTGTAGGACTTGAGGGGGACTTACCTCATTCATAAGCTAAGCAACAGTCTTAAAATGTAGAAACAAACCTTGAAGAAAGAGGACGGCCATTAGTAGAAATTATAAAACATCAATCTCCACATTTAGCGAACGACTATAGAAAACGCACCAATGACTTTAAACTAAAAATTGAAAAACATTACATGCAAGCACGAACTTTTCAATTTGCTCGTCTCCAAGAGGTAAAAGGTTGACTCATCTGCTTCACCTGCAGTTTTTAGCTGGGCTTAGAAGAAAGGCCTTCACGCCAAGGATAGCCCTACCAGGACAAAATATATCCCGACGTACTTCAACCTTTAAGCCCAGGGCCACCCCCTCGCCACGTTGAGGCAAACTGCAGGACTAGAGGGGGACTTACCTCATACATAAGCTAAGCCAGAATTCCAGTCTAAATAAAAAAGAACAAACCTTGATGAAAGAGGACGACCCTTAGTAGACATCAAGTATCAATCAGCACATTTAGCGAAGAAATAAAGAAAACGCACCAATGACTTTAAACTAAAAATGAAAAAATATTTTCTTCACATACCAGCACTTATCTCTTGTAGTTGTCGCTCATCTGCAAGAGGTAGACGATTGACTCAGATCCTTCACCTGCAGTCTTTTGCAGGGCTTAGTGGAATGCACTTCACGCTAAAGGTGGCCCTACCAGAAGAAACAATCCCTGACGTACTTCTAAATTCTGTCCAGGAACAGCACCTAGCCAAGTTGAGGCAAACTGCAGGACTTGAGGGGGACTTACCTCATTCATAAGCTAAGCAACAGTCTTAAAATATAGAAACAAACCTTGATGAAAGAGGACGGCCATTAGTAGACATTATAAAACATCAATCTCCACATTTAGCGAACGACTAAAGAAAACGCACCAATGACTTTAAACTAAAAATTGAAAAACATTACATGTAAAGAAATAACTTTTCAATTTGCTCGTCTCCAAGAGGTAGAAGGTTGACTCATCTGCTTCACCTGCAGTTTTTAGCTGGGCTTAGAAGAAAGGCCTTCACGCCAAGGATAGCCCTACCAGGACAAAATATATCCCGACGTACTTCAACCTTTAAGCAGAGGGCCACCCCCTCGCCACGTTGAGGCAAACTGCAGGACTAGAGGGGGACTTACCTCATACATAAGCTAAGCCAGAATTCCAGTCTAAATAAAAAAGAACAAACCTTGATGAAAGAGGACGACCCTTAGTAGACATTATCAAATATCAATCAGCACATTTAGCGAAGAAATAAAGAAAACGCACCAATGACTTTTAAACTAAAATGTAAAAATATTTTCTTCTTACATACCAGCACTTATCTCTTGTAGTTGTCGCTCATCTGCAAGAGGTAGAAGGTTGACTCATCTGCTTCACCTGCAGTTTTTAGCTGGGCTTAGAAGAAAGGACTTCAAGCCAAGGATAGCCTTACCAGGACAAAAAATATCCCGACGTACTTCAACCTTTAAGCCCAGGGCAACCCCCTCGCCACGTTGAGGCAAACTGCAGGACTAGAGGGGGACTTACCTCATACATAAGCTAAGCCAGAATTCCAGTCTAAATAAAAAAAAACAAACCTTGATGAAAGAGGACGACCCTTAGTAGACATTATCAAATATCAATCAGCACATTTAGCGAAGAAATAAAGAAAACGCACCAATGACTTTAAACTAAAAATTGAAAAACATTACATGCAAGCACTAACTTTTCAATTTGCTCGTCTCCAAGAGGTAGAAGGTTGACTCATCTGCTTCACCTGCAGTTTTTAGCTGGGCTTAGAAGAAAGGCCTTCACGCCAAGGATAGCCCTACCAGGACAAAATATATCCCGACGTACTTCAACCTTTAAGCAGAGGGCCACCCCCTCGCCACGTTGAGGCAAACTGCAGGACTAGAGGGGGACTTACCTCATACATAAGCTAAGCCAGAATTCCAGTCTAAATAAAAAAGAACAAACCTTGATGAAAGAGGACGACCCTTAGTAGACATTATCAAATATCAATCAGCACATTTAGCGAAGAAATAAAGAAAACGCACCAATGACTTTAAACTAAAAATGTAAAAATATTTTCTTCACATACCAGCACTTATCTCTTGTAGTTGTCGCTCATCTGCAAGAGGTAGAAGGTTGACTCATCTGCTTCACCTGCAGTTTTTAGCTGGGCTTAGAAGAAAGGCCTTCACGCCAAGGATAGCCCTACCAGGACAAAATATATCCCGACGTACTTCAACCTTTAAGCAGAGGGCCACCCCCTCGCCACGTTGAGGCAAACTGCAGGACTAGAGGGGGACTTACCTCATACATAAGCTAAGCCAGAATTCCAGTCTAAATAAAAAAGAACAAACCTTGATGAAAGAGGACGACCCTTAGTAGACATTATCAAATATCAATCAGCACATTTAGCGAAGAAATAAAGAAAACGCACCAATGACTTTAAACTAAAAATGTAAAAATATTTTCTTCACATACCAGCACTTATCTCTTGTAGTTGTCGCTCATCTGCAAGAGGTAGAAGGTTGACTCATCTGCTTCACCTGCAGTTTTTAGCTGGGCTTAGAAGAAAGGACTTCAAGCCAAGGATAGCCTTACCAGGACAAAAAATATCCCGACGTACTTCAACCTTTAAGCCCAGGGCAACCCCCTCGCCACGTTGAGGCAAACTGCAGGACTAGAGGGGACTTACCTCATACAAGCTAAGCCAAATTCCAGTCTAAATAAGAAACAAACCTTGATGAAAGAGGACGACCCTTAGTAGACATTATCAAATATCAATCAGCACATTTAGCGAAGAAATAAAGAAAACGCACCAATGACTTTAAACTAAAAATTGAAAAACATTACATGCAAGCACTAACTTTTCAATTTGCTCGTCTCCAAGAGGTAGAAGGTTGACTCATCTGCTTCACCTGCAGTTTTTAGCTGGGCTTAGAAGAAAGGCCTTCACGCCAAGGATAGCCCTACCAGGACAAAATATATCCCGACGTACTTCAACCTTTAAGCCCAGGGCCACCCCCTCGCCACGTTGAGGCAAACTGCAGGACTAGAGGGGGACTTACCTCATACATAAGCTAAGCCAGAATTCCAGTCTAAATAAAAAGAACAAACCTTGATGAAAGAGGACGACCCTTAGTAGACATTATCAAATATCAATCAGCACATTTAGCGAAGAAATAAAGAAAACGCACCAATGACTTTAAACTAAAATGTAAAAATATTTTCTTCACATACCAGCACTTATCTCTTGAATTGTCGCTCATCTGCAAGAGGTAGAAGGTTGACTCATCTGCTTCACCTGCAGTTTTAGCTGGGCTTAGAAGAAGGCCTTCACGCAAGGATAGCCCTACCAGGACAAAATATAATCCGACGTACTTCAACCTTAAGCAGAGGGCCACCCCTCGCCACGTTGAGGCAAACTGCAGGACTAGAGAGGACTTACTCATACATAAGCTAAGCCAGAATTCCAGTCTAAATAAAGAACAAACCTTGATGAAAGAGGACGACCCTAGTAGACATTATCAAATATCAATCAGCACATTTAGCTGAAGAAATAAAGAAAACGCACCAATGACTTTAAACTAAAATGAAAAATATTTTCTTCACATACCAGCACTTATCTCTTGAGTTGTCGCTCATCTGCAAGAGGTAGAAGGTTGACTCATCTGCTTCACCTGCAGTTTTAGCTGGGCAAAGAAGGCCTTCACGCCAAGGATAGCCTACCAGGACAAAATATATCCCGACGTACTTCAACCTTTAAGCAGAGGGCACCCCTCGCCACGTTGAGGCAAACTGCAGGACTAGAGGGGACTACCTCATACATAAGCTAAGCCAGAATTCAGCCAATAAAAAAACAAACCTTGATGAAAGAGACGACCCTAGTAGACATTATCAAATAATCAGCACATTAGCGAAGAAATAAAGAAAACGCACCAATGACTTTAAACTAAAAATGTAAAAATATTTTCTTCACATACCAGCACTTATCTCTTGTAGTTGTCGCTCATCTGCAAGAGGTAGAAGGTTGACTCATCTGCTTCACCTGCAGTTTTTAGCTGGGCTTAGAAGAAAGGACTTCAAGCCAAGGATAGCCTTACCAGGACAAAAAATATCCCGACGTACTTCAACCTTTAAGAACAGGGCAACCCCCTAGCCACGTTGAGGCAAACTGCAGGACTAGAGGGGGACTTACCTCATACATAAGCTAAGCCAGAATTCCCGTCTAAATAAAAAAGAACAAACCTTGATGAAAGAGGACGACCCTTACTAGACATTATCAAATATCAATCAGCACATTTAGCGAAGAAATAAAAAAAACGCACCAATGACTTTAAACTAAAAATGAAAAAAATATGTTCTTCACATACCAGCATTTATCTCTTGTAGTTGTCGCTCATCTGCAAGAAGTAGACGGTTGACTCAGATCCTTCACCTGCAGTCTTTTGCAGGGCATAGTGGAATGCTCTTCACGCTAAAGGTGGCCCTACCTGAAGAAAAATTCCCCTGACGTACTTCTCCACTCTGTCCAGGAACAGCTTCAAGCCAAGTTGAGGCAAACTGCAGGACTTGAGGGGCACTTACCTCATTCATAAGCTAAGCAACAGTCTTAAAATATAGAAACAAACCTTGATGAAAGAGGACGGCCATTAGTAGACATTATAAAACATCAATCTCCACATTTAGCGAACGACTAAAGAAAACGCACCAATGACTTTAAACTAAAATGAAAAAAATATTTTCTTCACATACCAGCACTTATCTCTTGTAGTTGTCGCTCATCTGCAAGAGGTAGACGGTTGACTCAGATCCTTCACCTGCAGTCTTTTGCAGGGCTTAGTGGAATGCACTTCACGCTAAAGGTGGCCCTACCAGAAGAAAAAATCCCTGACGTACTTCTAAATTCTGTCCAGGAACAGCCCCTAGCCAAGTTGAGGCAAACTGCAGGACTTGAGGGGGACTTACCTCATTCATAAGCTAAGCAACAGTCTTAAAATATAGAAACAAACCTTGATGAAAGAGGACGGCCATTAGTAGACATTATAAAACATCAATCTCCACATTTAGCGAACGACTAAAGAAAACGCACCAATGACTTTAAACTAAAAATTGAAAAACATTACATGCAAGCACTAACTTTTCAATTTGCTCGTCTCCAAGAGGTAGAAGGTTGACTCATCTGCTTCACCTGCAGTTTTTAGCTGGGCTTAGAAGAAAGGCCTTCACACCAAGGATAGCCCTACCAGGACAAAAAATATCCCGACGTACTTCAACCTTTACGCCCAGAGCCACCCATTCGCAACGTTGAGGGAAACTGCAGGACTAGAGGAGGACTTACCTCATACATTAGCCAAGCCAGAATTCCAGTCTAAATAAAAAAGAACAAACCTTGATAAAAGAAGACGACACTTCGTAGACATTATCAAATATCAATCAGCACATTTAGCGAAGTAATAAAGAAAACGCATCAATGACTTTAAACTAAAAATGAAAAAATATTTTCTTCACATACCAGCACTTATCTCTTGTAGTTGTCGCTCATCTGCAAGAGGTAGACGGTTGACTCAGATCCTTCACCTGCAGTGTGCACATGTGATTGGCTTTATTTCTACTCCTAAAGAAAATAAAAAATTCTCTCAATAATTTATTGGTATTTGGATTGAGATTGATTGGCAGAGGTTTCACAGCTGGTAAGAAGTTGTTATGCACTTTAAATTTGCCATGCATTTCTAAAAATACCTTCAGAGCTCATAAACTCAAACTGCTGGAAGCAGTACAGTTATGTTCGGAAGAAAATATGAAAGCTGCATTTAAAGAAGTGCGAAATTTTAAAAAAAGTACAACTTGGGGTGTTTCGGTAGATGGCACATGGCAGCGGAGAGGCCATATGTCACTTAATGGCTGCGTTTCAGTTATTTCCATTGATACTGGAAAAATTTTAGATCTGGAAGTAATGACACAGTATTGCAAAATGTGGGAAATTAATGTGAAATCTGAGCATAAATGTTCTAATTACAAAGGATCCTCTGGAAATATGGAAGCTGTTGGAGCTTTCAGAATTTTTGAAAGGTCACTAATGAAACGAGACCTGCAATACACCGAGTACTATGGTGATGGTGATTCCAAGGGCTTTTTACAAGTGAAAGATATATATGGTGTAAACAGTGTCACAAAACTTGAATGCATAGGACATATACAAAAAAGAGTAGGCTCACGTTTAAGGAAACTAAAAAAGAACACCAAAGGACTTGGTGGAAAGGGGAAATTAACTGATAAATTTATTGATAAACTGCAGAACTATTATGGGATTGCCATCCGAAGCAATGTTGGATGCCTCGAAAAAATGCAATCTGCTGTAATAGCTGCCTTCTTTCACTGCTGCTCTAGCAATCAAAATCCCATGCATGGGCAATGTCCAACAGGGAAAGACAGCTGGTGCAAGTATAAACAAGCATTATGTGATGGTAAATTATATGTAGCCAAAACAGAGCAGGCCTTTCAAATTCAGTGATTAAAGTGATAAAGCCTACTTATTTAGCACTCTGTGATAAGGAGTTGCTAAAAAAATGCTTTCATGGCATGACTCAAAACAATAATGAAAGCTTTAATAATGTATTGTGGTCTGTTTTGCCGCGAAAGACATTTTTGTTCATAAAAAAACTGTTTTTGGGCTCACACATTGCTGTCATCTTATATAATTCTGGTTATTTAGGAATGTTGCCTGTATTTAATTATTTAGGTATAGAAATTGATCCAATGGCACTTAAAAATTATATGGGAATTGACACAGAGGGAATTCAAAAATCGAAACGCCCCACTCATTACCCTCAACAAAACTCACCAGAAAAAATCAAAAAGCCAAAAAAAAGTCCAAATTAGCTAAAAATGAAGCTAAAGAGGGCTTAAGCTATAAATATGAGGAGTTTTGAAAATGTTTTGTAAGTAGAAAAGTAATTATTTAGAGTTAAAATTATTAAATGTGTTTTGCGAGAAACTGTTATTCAATATTTTTCTTCATGATAAAGCTCACTACACAAAATATTTTTAAGATACTAAATCTAAATTTTCAGAACATGTTTTATGTAGTTCTATCTGTGTTATGAATCAAAATCTAATCTCTGTGTATATATTTATGTACTTAATTGCTTTTTTATGAAAAAAAAGCATTAATTTTTTAAAAAATTGAGTTTTTGCATAGAATTTGGCATATTTAAAAAACTTCCAAAAGCATTACAAATTTTTTGATTAATATCACAGATAAAGATGTTATTTATGTACTGTATAAATATTATTTGAATATATTTATTAGAATTTTGTGTACAAGATTTGTCGTAACTGCAATTTTTCACCAAAATTTCGCTAAAAACGACAATTGTTATAGTCTACAAAACTCTCCAGAAAACAACAAAAGGGTAAAATAAATGGCCAAATCAGTTTTACATGTAGCTAAAAAGAGCTTGAGCTATAAATATGGAGAGTTTAAAAAGTGTACAATTAGTAGAAAATTTTTCATATTGTATTAAAATCTTCAAATGCATTTTCTGAGAAACTGTTTTTCAATTTTTTTTTTCACGGCACAGTTCACTACAGAATTTCTTTTTAAGATATTGACTTGAAATTTTCAGAAAATGTTTTATTTAGTTTTATCTGTTATCTGAACTATAATCTAATCTCTGTGTATATATTTATTTTATTGCACTTTTTGTGAGAAAATAACATTAGTGTTTTGTAAAAATTGAGTTTCTGCGTAAAAATTGACATATTTCAAAAACTTTTAGAAATATTTACAAATTTTATAGCTATCAACGCAGATAATAATAGCATTTATGTACTGTATAAATATTATAAGAATATATTAATTAGAATTTTCAATACAATCCTTACCGCAGCTGCAATTTTTCACTAAAATTTCACTCAAAATTCCCAATATTTCCAAAATTAATTTTAACTTTGTCAAAACTGTATTGGAATTCTTACTTTTATGTCCCATTTCAAATAAAAAAATGTTTATTTAATTGAAATTTTATATATTTCAAAAAAATTGCTCCGAAGGTAGTCACATACCTTAATTAATACGTAAAAAACAGCAAATGGGGGCTATGAGTATTTTTTTCAGGTACTTTTGCATTCATATATGTCAATATTAGCTTATCAATGTACAGCGACATACATTTCTTTTTAGAATACTGCTTATTTATCTAGAATGTAACTTGCTTTCCTCCTACCTTGGAAGAAAAAAAAGAGAACGCACCAACGAATTTAAACTGAAAATTAAAAAGTATTTTTCGAAGATGCAAGTACTTACCTCTTTCATAAACCGGCGAAAAGTTCCAGCCGCAAAAAAAGAAATGTTGAAAATCACTCTCTCTGGAAACGTTGCCGGAAGATGATAGCCAAGAGCTGATCTAAAATATCAATCGCCACATTTAGAATTTTTAACTCATCGATAATTTTATGTAGTTATAATCTATTTTAAGCTTCAAATCAGTTACGCTTACTACATAAGCAGAAAAATTTCATAATACGTGGAACAATCTTAATATGTAAATTTGCATCTTTAAAAAAAAAAAAAATCTTTTTAGCCTTCACTGAATTTTCATCTTGTACCTTTTCTCTCTAGGCCACTTATGTATCACTGTGAATACTTCTTTAAATTAAGTAAGCCCTCCTATTTTTTTTATATTTGTAGTCAGTAAACATGTAAGCGAGCTTTTTCTGAAATAGTGATTGCAAAACATACATTTGTCTATCTTATTGAAAATTGTTTCTTAAATATTCCAAAACTTATAAATTGTTTTAACAAAAAATGTAGTTTAGATTCTTATTTAGGAAATTCGTTTGCAACTGGTTTTTATTTTGAACGAAAGGTAAGTAAGTAATGCACAAGACATTGCAGTAATACCAAAAATAATTGTAATGATTTGCTTGTAAATGCATTATTTGTGTTCAAACTCTTCTTTATCTTGCACTTACTATAGCAAAAGTGCTGAGTTCTCTTTCATCAAATTAAAACCAATATTAAATTTTTTTTCATTCAAGCTTGTGCTTATATCTAACGCTGTCATTGCTATCTTAAGTTTTAAAATATATCAAAGAATTGTAAATTTTCGGAAGGAAAAACAGAATCATACTACACATAAACATGCATTTGTAAGGTATGTTCATAGTTTTATTTTTTTCTTCTATTTTAGAAAAAATCCAGAACCCAAAATGGATGTTTTGCACTCATATCCCTTTATAAAGAAGGTCGACTCTGGAATGTTTGGTTTAAATGAAACATTTGCACTTTTTCTAATAGATATAAATTGTATGCTGTACACATCCTTTCTAAAGTTTTAAATCTAATCTTGCCGTTGCCAATTAGACATGATCTTAATATTACTATAAGATTTTTTTTTATTTCAGAGCGCAAAAAATGCGAATCAGATTTTAGAAAATCTTGATTATTCTCTAAAAGGATATTTATTTCTATATTATTTTGTTGTCCAGCTCTCAAAATTAGTTCCTTGTCACTCACATACAAAAGATCTAAAAAAGTTTCATTATCCCGGATCTATTGTGTAGTGATTGATAATTGTAAGCTTTTTCTCTACATCAGTGGTCTTCAAACTGTGTTCCCCGGAACCCTGTGGTTCCTAGAAACATACCTAAGCGTTTCACAAATCATAAAAATCGGAACGAAAACTATACATTTACGTTCTCTATGAAGAATCACTATTTCTTATTTTATTTTATTATAATATATATATATATATATATATATATATATATATATATATATATATATCAGGGGAGTAGATGCCACCGTATAAATGATACGGGGCCCCAACATGTGTTACTACAGTCCCACTAATAAAGCTTCCATACCAAAAAGGGCCCCTAAGGAATTTCGATACAGGTCCCCCTTCATAGCTAGCTACGCCAGTGATATATATATATATATATATAGCAACATATTTTTAGCTACATACTTTATATTTACTTCCTATCAGATTATGAATATTTTGTTATTTACTATCCCAGACTCAACAAAATTATTTTATACTTCGTTAGTACAATATTTCGTGGAACTTAGTAGTTCTTAATTGGACTATGCACCTTTTTCTATTTGTCGAAAATAACATCTATAATAAATAAGCGGGAACAACTTATCGACATATACAAAAATTCGGCGTTTAAATCTAAATATAAGCAAGAGCAGCTCCTAAATTTTAGGGTGCAAATTAATGCAAATTCCTCAGGATTTCTCTTGCAGGTATAAAAATTCTGCTATTCAGAACAATACATATATGTGAAAAATATATCTCAACGTGAATGGCAACAAAAATAACATAAAAACAAATTAAACGTAGAACATGAAATGCGACTGTAGGTAATCGACACCAAGATTTCAAATGAGGACACCTAGATTTCGTCAGTTTGAGTAAAAAAAATGCGAGCACATATTTTAATTATAAAATAATGCATGGGTAGTTGATACTTGAACACGAAACCCCCCAAGGCCCCTGCACTTAAAGTCTTGCCATTCTGGAGATGCTCAAAAATGCACGCACTTTTTTTTTTTTGCTTTCAGGTGAGGTTCTCAAAAGCGGTTGAGCCGTATTTTTAAGAATGCAGCTCGGCCGCCTTCGGGAATCTTGCTTGAAGGCAGAAAAAGCCTCTCAGGAATGGCGGAATTTTACGTGCAGATCGCTTGGAGGTTTTAATATTAATGAGTAAATTACATTACAAAGTTACATTAAAATTTCTTAATAACACATACAATATTTTTAAGTGTCAATAAAATGTTAATTTACTTTAAATATTATTTTAGAATATAATCTTTAAGTGTGTGGGAGAATGGGGTTCCGCCATATTAAAATTGGGCGCTTGGCCGGACACCCAGGTCCCGGATAGCTGGACTTAACTAAGTTTTCCGGTTATTAAATTTCGATCCACCTATGCTATGAGGGCTTGTAGATCTTCTGCTCCCAGGGCCAGAAATTAGCTTAAATCGGCACTGGGTTCCCCGAAAAAACCTTTTCGTTCTATCCATGAGTCAAAAGACCACTACTCTATACCCTTGATAAGGAAACTTGAATGACACAGTTTGAATCCTTTTCAAATAAATAATTGGTTTTCTTACCAAATTTCTTGTAAAAATAAAGGGAAAAAAAAATAAAACTTCTAACTCTTCAGGGAAAAAGTTTTAATTCAAATTACAAGACTTGATAACAGTCAGCTAGAAAATCTATCTTTCAACCATTCTGATTCCCTGTTCTGCAGATACACTGAGCACCATCTGCAAATATTAAGTTAAAGATTGCTAAACATGGCGCGGCGAAAAACCTGAAAGCAAGCATCTAATGTTTTTTTAATTTTTAGGTATATTAAAATTTTAAAATGTCAATCATTTCGAAACCCCCACACCTCTAATTTACGCTGACAATAAAAAAGATAGGTCCCAAGAACGATCATATCACAAGCTTTCACAGTGGTACACATTGTTGCTTTGGAGCATTTTAAATATATTTTAAAATGAAAAACCAATTTTTTAAACAAAAAGTAAAGTAAGCAGATGAATTGAAAAAGGTACAAAAAACAAGTAATAAACTGATTTATGATAGCTCTTAAGGTTTCAAGAATAACACAGTACTGCCACTTTTATTTTCAACCCAGTAACATCGAATTCAGACTAAAAGAAAAATAAATATGAAAAACAAATACTCCTCTAAGAAATGGGAAAAATATTTGAAACTACATTCTAGAAACTACGTTCAATAACCCTCCCTCCATTCCTAAAATAGCCTATTTAATAATGTTAATAGGTTACTCAGTGCTAAAATGTATTTTTAGTTAATCCATGATCTATTTTTTTATAATGAAAAAACTTTCCCCATTGAAGGTTTTTAAAATTTAAATTGGTATTTACTTGAAGGAAATTTGACCCCAAATATCCCGGTTTTGGAAAAATTACAATTTTTTTTTATGTTTAATATTATAGCCCATACGTTTAAAAAGATTAAAAAAATACTTTTTTTTAGCCCACATTTTTAAAAATAAGTTATGTTTATTTAGTAAACCGGAAATGGGTTTTAAAGAGCAAAAAAATGAAACAAATAGTTTGCGCTTTTCGTGTTTTTTAAGAATATAAATATTTAATATTTATTGTAAATATAGATCAACGTATCCTTTATTTATTTATTAATACTTTTTAATTTGCAATTGTTTTTTTTTAATTCAAGCTTGTTTCACTGTGTGGCAATAATATTATCGTTTATAGTTTGTTTACATTGTTCATTCTAAAGCGTTCTTCTTAATTATTACTTTTGATAACATTTTTTCTTTCATTTTCTTTTTAATTTTAACGTTTTATTTGATTGGTTTAATTTCAAAATCCAAAAGCTAGATAAAAGTGTCAGAAAAGAAAGTTTTATAGTAATAGGTTTACCAAGTTAGCACAAAACAGTAAAAAACGTCTGAATGAGGCGAAATTGAGCAGTTTTGATGTGCCCTGAACCTGAATTTCAGGGTTTCCCACAAGAATATAATTTTTAAATTTTCCCTAGCTTTGAGGGGGGTTATTTCAATCCTGTGTTGTCGGAATGTTATGCAACGGGATTGAAACTGTCAAAAAAGATTCTAGGGAAGGACTTTTAAACTTGAGTGTGGCTTGCAGTTTGGATACGTGTTTGGGATTTACTTCTACTCAAAAAAGAAAATAAAAATTCCTTCAATAATTTATTGGTATTTGGTTGAGATTGTTGGCAGAGGTTTCAAGCTGGTAAGAAGTTGTTATGCACTTTAAATTTGCCATGCATTTCAAAAAAATACCTTCAGAGCTCATGAACTCAAACTGCTGGAAGCAGTACAGTTATTTCAAGAAAAACTGCATTAAAGAGTGGAAAAAAGAAAAAACGTGGTGTTTCGGAGATGGCACATGGCGCGGAGGCCTTTGTCATTAAGGGCGGGTTCAGTTATTTCCATTGATACGGGAAAAAATTTAATCGGGAAGTAAACACAGTATTGAAAAATGGGGAAATGAAGGGAAACGAGCATGAATGTTCAAATTACAAAGGATCCCTTAAACGGGGCGGAGTTTTAAATTTTTTGAAAGGTCACTAATGAAAAAACCTGCAATACACCATACTATGGTGATGGTGATTCAAGGGCTTTTACAATAAAAAGATATATAGGGTGTAAACAGGTCACAAAACTTGAATGCATAGGACATATAAAAAAAAAGAGGGGCTCACGTTTGGAAACAAAAAAAAGAACCCCAAAAAGGACTTTTGGAAAGGGGAAATTAACTGAAAATTTTTTGATAAACTGCAGAACTATTATGGGATTGCCATCCCAAACAAGTTGGGTGCCTCGAAAAATAATCTGTGTAATAGCTGCCTTCTTTCACCCGCTCTAGAATCAAAATCCCATGCATGGGCAATGCAACAGGAAAAAACAGCTGGTGCAAAGTTAAAAAAAGCATTATGTGATGGTAAATTATATGTAGCCAAAACAGAGAGGCCTTTCAAATTCAGTGATTAAAGTGATAAAGCCTCTTTTTTAGCACTCTGTGATAAGAGTTTAAAAAAAACCGGGAACTCAAAACAAAGAAAGCTTTAATAATGTATTGTGGTCTGTTTTTTCCGGAAAGACATTTTTGTTCACAAAAAAAATTTGTTTTGGGCTCACATTCGTCATCTTATTTAAAAATTTTGGTTTTTTGGGAAAGTTGCCTGTATTTAATTATTTAGGTATAGAAATTGATCCCAAAGGCACTTTAAAAAATTTTATGGGGAAATTTACACAGAGGGGAAATTTAAAAAACGAAACGCCCCCCTCATTACCCTCAACAAAACTCACCAGAAAAATCAAAAACCAAAAAAATCAAATTAGTAAAAATGAAGTAAAGGGGCTTAAGCTATAAATATGAGGGTTTTTAAAATGTTTTTAAGGAAAAAAAGTAATTATTTAGAGTTAAAATTATTAAATGTGTTTTGGGGAAACTGTTATTCAATATTTTTTTTTCATGATAAAGCTCACTACACAAAATATTTTAAGATACTAAATCTAAATTTTCAGAACATGTTTTATGTAGTTCTATCGGTTTTTGAATCAAAATCTAATCTCTGTGTTATTTTAGTACTTAATTGCTTTTTATGAAAAAAAAACATTAATTTTTAAAAATTGAGTTTTATAAAATTTGGGAATTTTAAAAAAATTCCAAAAATTAAAATTTTTTATTAATATCCAAATAAAAAATGTTATTTATGCTGAAAAATTTTTGAAATATTTATTAGAATTTTGTGTCAAGATTTGTCGTAACTGCAATTTTTTACCAAAATTTGCAAAAAAACAATTGTTATAGTCTACAAAACTCTCCCGAAAACAACAAAAAGGGAAAATAAATGGCCAAATCAGTTTTACATGTAGCTAAAAAAGCTTGAGCTATAAATATGGAAGTTTAAAAAATGTACAATTAGTAGAAAAAATTTTTTATATTGTATTAAAATCTTCAAATGCATTTTCTGAGAAACTGTTTTTCAATTTTTCTTCACGGCACAGTTCACTGAATTTCTTTTTAAGATATTGATTGAAATTTTTTGAAAATTTTTTATTTGTTTTATCTGTTATCTGAACTATAATCTAATCTCTGTGTATATATTTATTTTATTGCACTTTTGTGAAAAAAACATTTGTTTTTGTAAAAATTTGGGTTTTTGGGAAAATTGACATATTTCAAAAAATTTTAGAAAATATTTACAAATTTTATACTATCAACCAGATAATAATAGCATTTATGTACTGTATAAATATTATAAGAATATATTAATTAAATTTTCAATCCCCAAACCTTACCGCAGCTGCAATTTTTTACAAAATTTCCTCAATTCCCCAAAATTTCCCAAAAATTTAAATTTTTAAATTTGTCAAAACTGTTTGGTTTCTTTTAAAGTCCCATTTCAAATAAAAAAAAGTTTATTTAATTGAAATTTTATTATTTAAAAAATTGCTCGAAGGTATCCATACCTTAATTTACGTAAAACAGCAAAGGGGGAAATTTTTTTTTCAGGTACTTTTGCATTCATATATGTCAATATTAGCTTATCAATGTCAGCGACATACATTTCTTTTTTGAATACTGTTATTTATCTAGAATGTAACCTTTCCCCCTACCTTGGGGAAAAAAAAAAGGAACACCAACAATTTAAACTGAAAATTAAAAAGTATTTTTCGAAGATGCAAGTACTTACCTCTTTCATAAACCGGCGAAAAGTTCCAGCCGCAAAAAAGAAATGTTGAAAAATCACTCTTTTGGAAACGTTGCCGGAAGATGATAGCCAAGAGCTGATCTAAAATATCAATCGCCACATTTAGAATTTTTAACTCATCGATAATTTTATGTAGTTATAATCTATTTTAAGCTTCAAATCAGTTACGCTTACTACATAAGCAGAAAAATTTCATAATACGTGGAACAATCTTAATATGTAAATTTGCATCTTTAAAAAAAATTTTTTTACCCTTTCCCTGAATTTTCATCTTGTACTTTTTCTCTCTAGGCCACTTATGTATCACTGTGAATACTTCTTTAAATTAAGTAAGCCCTCCTATTTTTTATATTTGTAGTCAGTAAACATGTAAGCGAGCTTTTCTGAAATAGTGATTGCAAAACATACATTTGTCTATCTTATTGAAAATTGTTTCTTAAATATTCCAAAACTTATAAATTGTTTTAACAAAAATGTAGTTTAGATTCTTATTTAGGAAATTCTTTTTGCAACTGGTTTTATTTTGGAACGAAAGGTAAGTAAGTAATGCACAAGACATTGCAGTAATACCAAAATAATTGTAATGATTTGCTTGTAAATGCATTATTTGTGTTCAAACTCTTCTTTATCTTGCACTTACTATAGCAAAAGTGCTGAGTTCTCTTTCATCAAATTAAAACCAATATTAAATTTTTTTTCATTCAAGCTTGTGCTTATATCTAACGCTGTCATTGCTATCTTAAGTTTTAAAATATATCAAAAATTGTAAATTTTCGGAAGGAAAAACAGAATCATACTACACATAAACATGCATTTGTAGGTATGTTCATAGTTTTATTTTTTCTTCTATTTTAGAAAAAATCCAGAACCCAAAAAAGGGGTTTTTTCACTCATATCCCTTTATAAAGAAGGTCGACTCTGGAATGTTGGTTTAAATGAAACTTTGCACTTTTCTAATAGATATAAATTGTATGCTGTACCCCATCCTTTCTAAATTTTTAAATCTAATCTTGCCGTTGCCAATTAGACATGATCTTAATATTACTATAAGTTTTTTTTTTATTTCAGAGCGAAAAAAATGCAATCAGATTTTGAAAATTTGATTATTCTCAAAAGGATATTTATTTCTATATTATTTTGTTTACTCTCAAAATTAGTTCCTTGTCACTCAAAAAAAAGTTTAAAAAAATTTTCTTACCCCGGGATCTATTGTGTAGTGATTGAAAATTTTAAAAGCTTTTCTCTACACCCAGTGGTCTTCAAAAATGTGTTCCCCCGGGAAACCCCGTGGTTCCGAAACATACCTAAGCGTTTCAAATCATAAAAAAACGGGAAAGAAAAATATACATTTACGTTCTCTATGAAGAATCACTATTTCTTATTTTTTTTATTTAAAAATTTTTTTATATATATATTTAAAAATATATCAGGGGGGAGATGCCACCGTATAAATGATACGGGGGCCCAACATGTGTTACCCAATCCCCCTAATAAACTTCCATACCAAAAAAAGGGCCCCCCAAGGAAATTTCGATACAGGTCCCCCTTCATAGTACTACGCCAGTGAAAAAAAAAATATATATATATATATATATAAAAAACATATTTTTACTACATACTTTATATTTACTTCCTATCAGATTATGAATATTTTGTTATTTACTATCCCAGACTCAACAAAATTAATACTTCGTTTTTTAAATATTTCGTGGAACTTAGTAGTTTTTAAATTGGGATTTGGGCCCCCTTTTCATTTGTCGAAAATAACATCTATAAATAAATAAGCAAAAACAACTTAAAAAATTGGGGAAAAAAATAAAACAAAAAAATTTTGGGTTTAAAAATTCCTAAATAAAAATTTAAAAAATACATATATGTAAAAAAATATATCTCAACGTGAATGGAAACAAAAATAACAAAAAAAAAATTAAACGTAGAACATGAAATGCGACTGGGGTAATGGACCCCCAAGATTTAAAAATGAGGACACCTAGTTTTCGTCAGTTTGAGAAAAAAAATGCGAGAAATATTTTAATTATAAAATAATGCAGGGGGAAATTGATACTTGAAACAAAAATAAACCCCCCAAGCGTCCTGCATTAAAGTCTTGCCATTCGGGAAGTGTTTCCCAAAAAAATGCACCGCACATATTTTTGCTTTCAGGTGGGGGTTCTCAAAGCGGTTGAGCCGTATTTTTGGGGAAATGCGGCTCGGCCCCCTTTCAAATCTTGTTTGAAGGCAAAAAAAAACCCCTCTCGGGAATGGGGAATTTTACGTGCAGATCGTTTGGGGTTTTTTTAATGAGTAAATTACATTAAAAAAGTTACATTAAAATTTCTTTAAAAACACATACAATATTTTTTTAAATGTCAATAAAAAGTTAATTTACCCTTTTAAAAATTATTTTAGAATATAATCTTTTTTTTGGGGTGGGGAGAATTAAATTCCGCCATATTACACATTGGGGGCTTGGGTCCCGGGCCAGGGTCCCGGATGCGGACTTAACTAAGCCGGTTATTAAATTTCGATCCACCCATGCTATGGGGGGGCTTTAAAATTTTTTCTGCCCCAGGGCCAGAAATTTGCTTAAATCGGCACTGGGTTCCCCCGAAAAAAAAATTTTTCGTTCCCCCCCATGGGTCAAAAGACCACTCCTTTTACCCTTGATAAGGAAACTTGAATGACAAGCTTGAATCCTTTTTTTAAATAAATAAAAAAAAAATTTGGGTTTTTTACCAAATTTCTTGTAAAAATAAAAAAATAAAAAAAAAAACTTCTAACTCTTCAGGGGGGAAAAAGTTTTAATTCAAATTACAAGACTTGATAACAGTCAGTTGTGAAAAATCTATCTTTCAACCATTCTGATTCCCCTGTTCTGTAGATACACCGAGCGCCATCTTCGCAAATATTAAGTTAAACATTGCCAAACATGGCGCGGCGATAAATTTTGAAAGCAAGCATCTAATGTTTTTTGTAATTTTAGTTTGTATATTAAGAATTTTAAAATGTCGATTCATTTCGAGAATCCCACACCTCTAATTTACGCTGACAATCAAAGATATGGTCGCCATAGAACGACCCTATCACAAGCTTTCAGTTGATTAATACACATTGTTGCTTTGGAGCATTTTAAATATATTTTTGAATAATACCATAATGTAAACCAATTTCTTAAACTAAAGTAAAGTAAACAGATGAATTTTATATAAAGGTACATAAAACAAGTAATAAACTGATTTATGATAGCTTCTCAGAGATTCCAAGAATAACACAGTACTTCCACTTTTATTTTCAATCCAGTAACTGTCGAATTCAGACTGAAAGAAAAATAAATATGCAAACACACACCTTCTCCTCTAAGAGGGAATGGGAAAAAATACTTATAAATGTAAAAAAATACTTAGCAAACTACATTCTAGAAACGTACGTTCAATAACCCTCCAATCCATTCGCAAAAATAGCCTATTCAATCCTGTTAATAGAGTTACTCAGTGCTAAAATGTATTTTTTAGTTAATGCCATGATCTATGTTTTATAAAGTAAGAAACGTTCCCATTGATTGATTTTAGAAATTTAAATTGGTACTTACTTGAATTAATACGTAAAAAACAGCAACTGGGGGCTATAAGAATTTTTTTTCAGGTACTTTTGCATTCATATATGTCAATATTAGCTTATCAATGTACAGCGACATACATTTCTTTTTAGAAAACTGCTTATTTATCTAGAATGTAGCTTGTTTTCCTCTTACCTTGGAAGAAAAAAAGAAAACGCACCAAAGAATTTAAACTGAAAATTAAAAAGTATTTTTCTAAGATGCAAGTACTTACCTCTTTCATAAACTTGCGAAAAGTTCCAGCCGGAAAAAAAGAAATGTTGAAAATAACTCTGTCTGGAAACTTTGCCGGAAGATGATATGATAGCCAAGAGCTGATCTAAAATATCAATCGCCACATTTAGAATTTTTAAATCATCGATAATTTTATGTAGTTATAATCTATTTTAAGCTTCAAATCAGTTACGCTTACTACATAAGCATAAAAATTTCATAATACGTGGAATCTTTTTAATATGTAAATTTGCATCTTTAAAAAAAAATTTCCCCTTCACTGAATTTTTATCTTTTACTTTTTCTCTCTAGGCCTCTTATGTATCACTGTGAATATTTCTTTAAATTAAATAAGCCCTCCTATTTTTTTTTTATATTTGTAGTCAGTAAGCATGTAAGAGAGCTTTTTCTGAAATAGTGATTGCAAAATATACATTTGTCTATCTGATTGAAAATTGTTTCTTAAATATTCCAAAACTTATAAATTGTTTTAACAAAAAATGTAGTTTAGATTCTTATTTAGGAAATTCGTTTGAAACTGGTTTCTTTTTGAACGAAAGGTAAGTAAGTAATGCACAAGACATTGCAGTCATACCAAAAATAATTGTATTGATTTGCTTGTAAATGCAATATTTGTGTTCAAACTCATCTTTATCTTTCACTTACTATAGCAAAAGTGCTGAGTTCTCTTTCATCAAATTAAAACCAATATTAAATTTTTTTTCATTCAAGCTTGCGCTTATATCTAACGCTGTCATTGCTATCTTAAGTTTTAAAATATATCAAAGCATTTTAAATTTTCGGAAGGAAAAACAGAATCATACTACACATAAACATGCATTTGTAAGATATGATCATAGTTTAAATTTTTTCTTCTATTTTAGAAAAAATCCAGTGCCCAAATGGTTTTTTGCACCCATATCCCTTTATAAAAAGGTCGATTCTGGAATGTTTGGTTTAAATTAAACATTTGCACTTTTTCTAATAGATATAAATTGCATGCTGTACACATCCTTTCTAAAGTTTTAAATGTAATCTTGCCGTTGCCAATAAGACATGATCTTAATATAACTATAAGATTTTTTTTTTTTATTTTAGCGCTCAAAAAATGCGAATAAGATTTTAGAAAATCTTGATTATTCTCTAAAAGGATATTTATTTCTATAATATTTTGTTGTCCAGCTCTCAAAATTAGTTCCTTGTCACTCACATACAAAAGATCTAAAAAAGTTTGATTATCCCGGTTCTATTGTGTAGCGATTGATAATTGTAAGCTTTTTCTGTACATCAGTGGTCTTCAAACTGTGTTCCCCGGAACCCTGTGGTTCCTAGAAACATACCCAAGTGTTCCACAAATCATAAAAATCGGAAGGAAAACTATACATTTACGTTCTCTATGAAGAGTCACGATTTCTTATTTTATTTAATTATATTATATATATATATATATATATATATATATATATATATATATATATATATATATATATATATATATATATATATATATATATATATATATATATATATATATTCAGGTAGTAGATACCACATATCAATGATACGGGACCCCAACATGTGTTACTACAGTCCAACTAATAAAGCTTCCATACCTAAAAAGGGCCCTAATGAATTTCGTTACAGGTCCCCTTCATGGCTAGCTACGCTAGTGATATATATATATATATCAACATATTTTTAGCTACATACTTTATATTTACTACCTACCAGATTGTGAATATTTTGTTATTTACTATCAAAGACTCAAAAAAATTATTTTATACTTCGTTAGTACAATATTTCGTGGAATTTAGTAGTTCTTAATTGGACTATGCACCTTTTTCTATTTGTCGAAAATAACATCTATAGTAAATAATCGGGAACAACTTATCGACATATACAAAAATTCGGCGTTTAAATCTAAATATAAGCAAGAGCAGCTCCTAAATTTTAGGGTGCAAATTAATGCAAATTCCTCAGGATTTCTCTTGCAGGTATAAAAATTCTGCTATTCAGAACAATACATATATGTGAAAAATATATCTCAACGTGAACGGCAACAAAAATAAACATAAAAACAAATTAAACGCAGAACATGAAATGTGACTGTAGGTAATCGACACCAAGATTTCAAATGAGGACACCTGGATTTCGTCAGTTTGAGTAAAAAAATGCGAGCACATATTTTAATTATAAAATATAATGCATGGGTAGTTGATTCTTGGAACACGAATAAACCCTCCAATCGGTCTGCACTTAAAGTCTTGCCATCCTGGAGATGCTTCAAAAATGCACCGCACATATTTTTTTGCTTTCAGGTGGGGTTCTCAAAAGCGGTTGAGCCGTATTTTTAAGAATGCGGCTCGGCCGCCTTGGGAATCTTGCTTGAAGGCAGAAAAAGCATCTCTGGAATGGCGGAATTTTACGTGCAGATCGCTTGGAGGTTTTAATATTAATGAGTAAATTACATTAAAATTTTTTAATAACACATACAATATTTTTAAGTGTCAATAACATGTTAATTTACTTTAAATGTGATTTTAGAATATAATCTTTAAGTGTGTGGGGGGAATGGGGTTCCGCCATATTACACATTGGGCGCTTGTGTCGGACACCCAGGGTCCCGGATAAGCTGGACTTAACTAAGTTTTCCGGTTATTAAATTTCGATCCACCCATGCTATGAGGGCTTGTAGATCTTCTGCTCCCAGGGCCAGAAAGTAGCTTAAATCGGCACTGGGTTCCCCGAAAAAACCTTATCGTTCTATCCATGAGTCAAAAGACCACTACTCTATACCCTTGATAAGGAAACTTGAATGACACAGTTTGAATCCTTTTTCAAATAAATAAAAAAAATTGGTTTTCTTACCAAATTTCTTGTAAAAAATACAAAGAAATAAAAATAAAAACTTCTAACTCTTCAGGGAAAAAAGTTTTAATTCAAAGTACAGGACTTGATAACAGTCAGCTAGAAAATCTATCTTTGAACCATTCTGATTCCCTGTTCTGCAGATACACTGAGCGCCATCTGCAAATATTATGTTAAAGATTGCTAAACATGGCGCGGCGAAAAATATTGAAAGCAAGCATATGATTTTTTTTGTAATTTTAGAAATTTTGACTGTTTTTTGCACTGTTACCTTTCAAAGTTGTGATTTATGAAAGAAGTTTACGTTAAAAGCAAATTTTTTATATCCAAATGTTATTTTATTGTGCTGAAGTGTCTGTACATTTTCAACATTGTTAAACTTTATTTTATCACATCAAATGTGATATGTAAGGAAACCATTTTGTTAAAATTAAAAACCTGATTTTTCTTTCAAAAAAGGTTTGTTATACCCTATATCTTTGAATACTGAAATTGTAACAATATTAAACAAATTTGATTTTGAATAGTCATTTTTCAGGCTTATAAGACTGATGTTTTCATTTCCTTTTTCGAGTATATTAGATTTATAAGCGTAGTCGGTAATTTCTTCATCATAAAATCTAAGTAATAAAATAGTAGTTAAGTCTGATATGTAATAAAGATGCAATTAAAAAAGCTGTTTGTTTTTGCGTAAGTAATTTATTTTTTCTTGAATTTATACACTTAACACTACTGCATTAAAAAAAGCAGTAGGTTACATTTTGAAAAATATACAATACTCTAAGTTGAAATGACAATATAATTCATTTTATATTTAAGCGAATAAAAACTTGAAAATGGACATGTTGTGCTTAAGTTACCTTTAAGTTTTAAAAATTGTAATTAGCATTTATTGTAATATTGTTAGCTTTAATATTCATTATTTTAAAGCTTAATTTAGAGCAAATGACTTAAGTTTAAAAATGATTCAATAAAACCTTTTTTTTTGCAATAAAAAATATATTCAGTTTTTAATTTCTTGAAATATTAAAGACTTTTTTAAACTATTTGTACATTTAAAAAGAGGTGAAAAATTCCTTTTAATTTAAGCTCCTTTATATGTATTGTTAAGTGGTTTAGCTTTTATATTTGGTTTTAAAAACAGCAAAACAACCAAATTCTCATTTTACAATGTAATAAAAAAATATCAAGAAAATCCTTAGTATACAACCAAAGTAATTTAACCTGGGCATCACTTTTCTAAATACTACTCTTGTCCTTCATTACAATAAACACAATATTAAGGTGACCAACTGTCCTCCTTTTATAGGTCTTGTCCTTCCTTGAAAAGTGTCCTCCTTTTCAATATTTCAAAACTGATCTCTGTATTCAGAGATGAACCAAACATGTTTCCAATATGTCGAAGAATAGTCAAGCAAATATCAGAGGAAATAACAGTTTTCAATAGTGTTTTTTGACTTCATCACACAAGTAAATTGGGCAGATACAGAAAACTGTTGATTTTTTATAAAAGAAATGCCTGATATTAAAATCGTTGACAATGGTCTGTTTGAAGAAATTGGAAGACAGAATATTTTTAAATTGAAACAATTGGAAAATCAGCATGCTGAAATTGATAAAAGATGGGTGGAAATACTTAACCATTTCAAAAACGAACACATCCTATTGGAAATTTAGTTATTATTCAATTCCTACTATTAGCTTGCACTCTGTCTATATTATTTATTTATCTTGGTGGAATTTTCAATCATTAATAAAATACATTTTAAAGCACTGAAACTTTATATACAGGATCATTTTGGATGACAATACAATACTTGAATTATAATTAATAAAAATTAATTGATTAAAACTAATTATTTAAAGAATTAGAAATACAGCCACATTGGTGACTTAGCGACCATTTTGGCGACTTGTGTCAAAACTTGAAAAGGATTTTTCTTACGTGTTAAAGCATTCAGTTGGACTGAAATTAAAAGGACAATATGATACTTTAATGATAATTAAAAAAAAACTAATTACCACATAATGTGATTCTGTCTTATGTACATACATATTTATATTAATTTAACTATTTTATAAAAAATAGCTAAAATAAAATTTTTCGTTGATCTAAGTAGGAATTGACTTAAAAACTATTTTTTTATATTACTTGTTTTTGAATTTACGTTGTGCTATGCTGGAACTAATGCACCAGTTGAAAGAGTTCAGTTGGTAATTTTGCGACAAATGAGAAATCAAGATTGAATGCGGATAATTTAGCTGCAGTACTTAAAGATGAAGTATATTTTTTGCTTCAAAATTTCCGATATATTAGAAAATAGTATATTGACGAAAGAATTCATTCAATGAGAAAATACTCCCTTAAGTGAATAATTAAAAAGGAGGTAAGCATATTTTTGTTTGAATTATAATAAAATGTTTCATATATATTTACTTTGTAACATTTTCTTAGGTTTTTCGTCCTCCTTTTCATTGTAAAAAAACTGGTCACCTTACAATATGCTACATGATCTTCCCAAACAACATTTATAAAAACAATATCAGCTATAAACTAATCAACTTTCAGCCAACAAGTGGAAGAAAAAATGTTTTTATCATGCAACACAACTCCGGAATTAAGAGTAAAATTAAATTATTCCACATTTATGTGTTACCAAGACCAAAAAGTGATCAAAATAATTATATCCTAATAAGTATTTATTCTCCCTCCAAAGTACTGCCATCAAAGTTTCCCCATAGCTACATAAAATTCTTGCTCTCTTATCTGTGGACCTCCAGAATCTTGCAAGTGGTTTTAAAATTAAAATATTTTAGTATTCAATTTCTTTTAAAGCAATGTGTGTCATAGAAATACTACATTTCACTATAATCACCTATTGTCACTGCTCATTGGTGTTCTAAAAATGGATTAAATCAAATTTCTGTCCATTATATAAAAAAAAAATAGCTATTTAAAAATGTAAGCATCGGCTCAGTATCCATGTAAATTATAATGAGCATGTCTTTACAAATGATTAAATGTCAAAAATAAAACATTACATAGCAATATTTAATTTATATGTGTGCAGTTAGGAAAAAAACTTATATTTTTCCTATTAACATATATCTTTTTTTTTTCCTTCCTAAAACTAGGGTTATAAGATTCAACACAGCAATTGTTTGTATATATAAAAAAAAATAATAAGTCACACAAACCAAAATATTAAAAATTTATACATAAAAAGTTCTATAATCTTAAGATTTCTATCTTAAATGCTTGACACAAAAAATATGAAACAATTATTTGATATATTATTAACTTATACTGATATTACTTCAAAGGAGTCTAATGGGAAAAGTAAGAATAATGTAAATATATATATAAGTAATTAATTTGACATCAAAATCATTTTATATAGAGAAAAATAGTAAATATGTAGCATTAATTTTTTTTAAAAAATACACAAGTTCAATGGGGAATGTTGGGAAAAATTTAGTACAAATAAAGAGGGGAGGAAGTACAAATAATGCTGCAATATGCTATAACTGTACTATTTAACTTGGAAAAGAAAAACTACATTTCTTTTTAATATATAATAAATGGTTTTTTCCACATTATTTTTCATATAGTTACTACATTAAGCATCAAGTCAGTCAACAGTGACTGTCAGTATACTTTTTCCAAAAGAATAGAGCGTTATATATTAGCTGGCAATATAAAAAAGGCATATTCTGATAATTTTCTTACATAATTTCTAGACCAGTGGTCTTCAAACTTTGTCAACACGGAACCCTTAAAACTACAATGCTTTTGGGGAACCCAATCCAAGCCTTAAAAGAATATATTTTAATATTTAAAATGGATCAACATGTTATAAGTACTTTAATTATAAACAATTCAAGTACTGTATTTGTAACAAGAATGTTTAAAATAATGTAATTTATTTATTAATTGTGTTCCAGGTGCCATCAAACATTACATTATGTTTAATAACTAAGATATGTATTTTCATTTTTTAACATAAGCTATCATAGTCTAGGTATAGTGAAGCTATCTGCAGTTGCATTTGATGTTCTGCATTAATTTGATTCTATATTTTGCTTGCTACATATGTTGAGAAATATTTCTTACTTAAATATGTTGTTCAAAATGGATTTAAAATGTTTACAACTGTTTGAGAAACTTCTTTCTATTCTGCAAATTTTTAATCTAAAATTTAGGAGCATTTCCTGCTTAAATTTAGATTTTGGCAGCAAAATCTGCTGTTAAGTTGTTCCTTCTGTTTCATTGGCAAGCTTTCTTATTTATCCATTCATGCTTAGTTTTTTCCTCTATATTTTACAAGTGTTCCCCTCCTCGATATATGCCTTTTTTATTTATTTTAAGGTTAACGTTTTTTATTTAAATGTTCTTTATTGTATAATTTCTTAACACTGTTGTCTAATTCTAATTCATTCCATTCCATATACTTGTTAGTGCAATTTATTGCACTAACAAGTATAAAATAATTTTTTTCTATCTAAGATTTATGCCAGTGATTCCCAAAGTGGTCTATATCAATCCCTGAGGGTCAATGACAACCTGCAAGGGGTCAACATAAATAGAAAAATAATTTGGGGGTCTACGATAGTGGCTCTCAAAAAACCAGATTGTGACTTTAATTTTAAAAGAAAATTTTATCAAGTGGTAACCAAATTTACTTATTTAACGGTTATATTTACTAAATTTAATGAGGTTAATTTGAAGTTCCAAGGCAACAGCATAAATGTTTATTTAAAACCAGGACCATTATTTCAGCGTTTCTTGCCAGAATTATGCAAAAAGAGTATAACATTGTACGCCGCAAATTTTTCCAGTTTCTCAATTTGTCACAGACAATCTGCCAGGAAATTGAAGTTTTAACCTACGTTAAACATTTAAATACCCTTTATCCATGTTTTGAAACTATATTTGAGAATGCTTTTCTATAGTGATACAGCAGTAGGCAATGAATTCAAATGGTCTCATCGAAAAAAGAATGTCAGATTGCATGAGGAACTGATTAGAATAGACATTAATGAAGATCATGAAGTAAAGTTTAGAATTTGATGTAAACATTTTTGGCTTTAAATAGATATTCCTGTTATTTATTCAGAATTATGGAACATCTTGAGAAATGTTTTAATTGCTTTTCCTAGTGTAAAAAATTTTCAGCACGGTTGCCAAACTCCATAACAGAAAAAGAAAGGAAGGAAAGGACAGAACACTACTATTCGTGGAGATTTAGGGTTAAGCCTGACAAATGATGCCAAATGTAGAAAATTTGTTATTGTAGCATCAGATTCATCCCTCTCGTTATAGAAATTTGTTTGTTTAGTTATTTAATGTTTTAATTTAATTAACATGTATTTCTTAAATTTTAAAAACACAATACTTCACTACAGTTAGAAATTAAATCTTTTGAAGCATACAGCTCTATTCCAACTGTCAAAATGACATTTAAGTTGTTTAATTTGCAAAAATTCAACATTAGATAAACTGGGGTCTAGCCAAAACCGAAAAACACGGTAAAAGGTCTATGAGACAGTTTGGGAACCTCTGATTTATGCGTTCATAAGTTATGGATATATGCAGACTTTTATGACTGACTGTAAAAGATGTTACTGGCAAACTTGATTGGATTAAATCCAGTAATTCTGCTTGCTAATTCAAAATACTTATACAGATAATATATTAAGAAATATCATTTCCCCCTGCACCTCAAGAAATAGCACAATAGTATTTCCAATATTTAATAGGTTTAATGTAAGCGCTAGAGGCAAAAGCAAAAATGTATTTTTCTCTTACTGGGAGACTGCTTACTAATTCATTAAGACCAAGAAAATGCAACCATTAATACGATTCCTACTGAAAATGCTTAATTCATCTAGTTCATCCACACTTCACAAATTCTCAAAATATAACTCTGAGCTATTTTTTATTTTTAATTAGCATTTCTTTCGGATCAATTTTATATTATAATACTCAAACTTTTCTGACCTAGTAATCTGTCTTGTATTGCTATAATTGTTACTTAAAAAATATGTCTTAAATGGGTATTCAATTGTAACACCGACTTAATTTTCCTCATTGAAATGTTTAAGATTGCAATGTCAAATAATAAAAGATTTTATCACAGTATCAGACAACTTTATACTAAATTTATAATTCTAGCATTCTATGCTTAAAGACGCTTCTTCCAACCCAATATTTTAATGACTTGATGATGTATTATACTAAAATTTTAAAATCCAAATTTGTATCAGACAATATGTTCATTGCAGCAAAACAAAACTCAGTGTAATAGCATTTCTAAATTCAAATTCATAGCTAACATCAAAAATATTTCTTATCTATCCATAAGATGTTACACAAATTAGAATGCATAAAAAAGGATGTTATTTTTAATTCAAAGTTGATATTAAACAATAAAAATCACTTATGTCATAAAGCACTCTTAAGAATTTACACATTTAAATACTGTTTATCCAACAAAAAAAGTAAATGTGTTATGAATCACATTTCATAATAATATATCTGATTATTTTCAAATATAAATTCATAATAAAAATTAAATTTATTTCAAAATTACACTGATAAATATTTTTAATACTCAAAACTTTTTGGTAAAGCACAGATTCATAAATATATGACTAACATTAGTTTTTTTCCCTTCTAATTCAATTGGAAAACTGCACTACATTTTTTAGCAAAAAAAGTGAATATTCATTACATTAAACATTCGAAAAAGTTTTCAGTTTTACATTTTAGATATTTCCACTCAGATAAAAGGAATTATTAAGTTTAAATTTATCAGAGAACAGTCACAAGTAAATAGTAAGGTAAAAATACCATAAGGATGACCTATTATTTTAAAATACTGCACTTCCTTTTAAAATATATACAGAAGTTATGAAATAATAAAAGGCTAATACTTCTAAGAGATGGTAAAAAAAAAAAAAAATCCTTCATCACAAGAAAAATATAGAATAAAATATTACATATATAGAGTTAAGGATTGACTAAACAGAAAAAGATAAAAAGCATACAATTGATTATTACATTAAAATGCGACGGAAGTTGTTATGTATCAATTTATCCAGTAAAATTTAGCAAATTCCTACATAATTAAAAGAGCAGATTTTATATGGCAGCAAATTAAACTTAAACATGCAAATTTTTATTAACTATCAGGATCTAGAAAAGTAAGCTGGCATATAGAATAAAAATAATAAATAATGATGAAATGTGTTTCCATTCATGAACTACTTTATGTATAAAAACATTCTATTTAATTCAACCCCTCTAAAATTACTCTTTCTACTCTATTTATTTCCCTTTTCTGATAGCAACAAGTATATATGCATATTTATTAATATGGTTAAGATAAAATTTGTGTAGTTAGGTACATACGTACTTAAAATTTTCAAGTAAAAATAAAGGTCATAACCTTATATGAGTCAAAGTGTAATCTACTGTGTTCTTTTTTAAAAATTTTAATCAGAGAAACAAAATATAGCACACAAATAATTATCTCTATGGGAACTATCTATAAGTTACTTTGACAGTGAAGCCAAATAATACTGATTAATCAATTTCCCAATAACTTGATAAATAGTCCATTCCATACCATTATAGAAATTTTGTTTAATTCATTATACATTTATATCAAATATGACACTGACATGTGCCACATTAGGTTAAACCTCAAACTGTTTCTCAAGATTCAAAAGTTCTTTAATATTAAGGACATATCTAAATTAAAGATGCATCCTAAAGTTAATCACAATAAGTTCAAAATTGAGATTAGAATCCCGAACATTTGATAATACAATTTAAGCCATTTTCTTTAAGGCTGTTTTCGGTCAATGTTAAAGAATAGGACCCAAATTTGGAAAATTTTTTCAGATATAAAAGAAATGAAAAATTACTATGATATTCTGGCTTCACTATCCTTTAGAGAATAGCATTTTTTATCATATACATCATTTTTAACCGAGTTGATCCATTTTTTTCTGGTATGAAATGTGTTTCGCGTTTTTTCTCCTATACCGTAATGTTAAATGGGCTATGCCTTCACATATTAAAATGAAAAAAAAAGTATTCATGAAATATAATTTGAAATTTATAAAAACACTGTATTGTTAACAGAGGCATGAGTTATAATATTGCAGATTTCCATGGAAATTGATGCATTTTTCTGTTTGAAAATGTGCTTCACATTTAGTTCAAGCTCTCGTACTTTTACCAAAAACAGTCTTAAGAAAACTTGCATAGAGTTACATAGCCAAAGAGAGAAATATAAAAGAACTTTTACAACGTAATTTTGTAATTAAAGCACCAAACACATAAAAATTATTTCCACTCTGCAATTTTCAGAAATGTTTTAATCCTCAGAAAATTGCAGTTTTGATCTTGGATAACATATACATGCAGTTATACAGTAATTTCACTATGTACATTTTATGTGAACAAATGAGAAACTAAAGATCTCGTATGAATAGGTACAAAATATGCTGTTACTGTTTTAATCCTCTGTGAATTATCTTGTATATGTTTTGTAGTAATTTTATTCATTTGTATGTGTGTGACTTTTTTACTCTCTCAATAATTTAAGAATTAAAATAAAGTTTAAGAGGACCACTATCTATTTTTTAAAGAGAAGAATTCTAATAAAAAAAACTCCCAAACAACTTTGATACAAAGTCTTTTTACAAATCATGCGAGTACAACTGAACTACATTAAACCTTTAAAAAGAGAACTAAATTACCCTCTTCCCCACACTAAAATGTACAAGATTATAAGAAGATATTTCCATAAAAATATAATCAAATAAAGCTTTTGTACATGACCAAGAATCAAAATAAGTTAAAAATTTTGCTTAACTAATTCTTAATAGATTAAAGTTGTCATACAAGATTAAAGTAAGTACATTCGGGTTCCTAACGGAAAGTATAAATAAAACTTTTAGATCACTTTCCAAAATGTCTAAATGGTAAATGTATTCTTTTTTTTTATCTTTGAGACTCAATACAAAAAAATTTACTATAAATCATATTTCAATAAAATAATTTATTCTTTAATATAATAAAGTATGGCTGATTCAACTCGCATCTGTAAACCGGTTCTTGTTATTCAACACCTTTTCCCCTATTGTAACACTTTTCCTAAGCAGTTGTCCAAATTTAAGGGGGATAAGAGGTAGTGGAAAATGTTTTATATGAATGGAATAAGTTGAAAATAGAATACAACGATAGGGGAGATAAATGTATTTTTCTTTTAATCTAGTAATCATGCTCTGAATATATGTACAAAATATCAGTAACACAAAATGTTAACTAAATACAGTGGCTCTCAAAAGTGTTCATACACTTGCAACTTTCTGTAAAATTAATATAACAGAATTGTAACTTTTTACAATATCTGCAACTTACTCTTATTGGAACAACGTAATCAATTTTTAAAATGTGGTATAAATTTTATATATTTTAAACAATTAATTAAAAAACTATTGAAAAAGTACGCCAAATATCTTTGTACATTGTAAAAAGATCTCAACACAGTTTTAACTACTATATTTTTTTCTTAATTTAGAACTTAATAGGATATCTTTTAGCATCCACAACAACTTTTAAACAGCTTGATATAGATTTCATCAGTTTTTTGTATAATTTCTGTATCAATATTCCTCCTTTCTTTTGTGATTATTGTTTTTAGTTCACGTTTTGTTTTTATATGCCCCATCTTCTAAAACTAACTTTAAATTCTCACCAAATATGTTCTACTGGGCTTAAATCAGGTGATTGAGGAGGTGTTTTCAGAACACACCAGAGGCATACATTGAGAGTAGAGTGCTTGGGTTATTATATTGTTAAAACTGAAATCGTCGCCAATAACCAAATTTTGTCAGATAACTTCAAATTGTTCTTTAAAATATTTAAATTAAGCTCATGATTCACAATACCATCAAAAAGTACAAAGTTGACTAATCCTGAAGCTGATTTACAACCTCACACAAGAGAATACCTCCAATACTTCATTGTTCCAACAAAATTCTTGAGCTTAAGTTTATCAGTTTTTTTTCTTTCTCCAAACTATTATATACTCGTCGGAACCAAAAATATTGAATTTGTTGTTCTCCCAATCAGTTTTTTGTCAATATTGAACTTTTTAAAACTTAATACCAAGAATTTAGATGGAACAATGAAGCATGGAGGTGTTCCTGTGTTGGAGTGTAAATCAGCTTCAGGATTAGTTATAATTAGTTTGATGGTATTTGAAAAACACGAGTTTTATTTAAATATTTTAAGGGGAACCTTTTGAAATTATCTGTCCAAAATTTGGTGATTGGAGACAACTTCAGTTTTTAACAAGATAATGACACCAAATACACAGTTGTCAAATTAAGCCTCTGGTATCTCTATATCTTTTCAATCCCTTGATTCAAGCCCAGGAAACATATTTGGTGAGGGTTTGAAGTCAGAGAAAAGACATGATGTACAAAAGCAAAATGTAAACTAAAAACAATCACAGAAGAATATAGAAACATCAATGCAGAAATTACACAAAAAAACTGATGAAATCTATACCAAGACCAATCTAGACCATAAAAAAGGATGCTAAAAGATATCCTATTAAGTACTAAATTAAGAAAAAAATACAATAGTTAAAACTATGTTGAGATTTTTTTAAAGTGTACGAAAACATTTGCAGTGTCATTTTGCAGTTCTTTTATTAGTAATTACTTAAAATAAAAACTATTTCATGTTTAAAAATTGCAGATATTGTAAAAAATTACAATTATAATATATAAAATTTTTACTGGTCGAAAACATTAAATTGTATAGAAAATTGTAGGTGTACGAACACTTTTGAGAGCCACTGTATGTGATTCAGCCATATTTTTCAAAAAGATGACATTGAAAATTGACAAAAGAAAAAAAATACAAAGCTCCATTGTTAGCTGAAATGTGAATTTATTGGTAAACACTTTAAACTAACACAAAGTACTTTAATTCTTTGGAAAAAGAACCCATATGCAAGTAATGTTCAGTATATATATATAAGCCAGAAAAAATACCATAAGAATCTCATAATATAAACTTTATCTTAGAACAATCACTTAAAGTCAACAATTTGTTTTAAAAACTTAGTAACAATTAAAATTGTAGGCACAAGAAACTAACACAAAATCAAAACATTGCAATTTTATCATTTGCTTACGTTTTTAACCACCTATATTAATAAACATGGTAATATCCCAGTTTAGTTCACATCTTTGATGACGGCGAGAAAAAATTGCGCCAAGAGCTCGTTTTTCTATAACGGGATGTTATTTAATAAAACAATAATTCGCCAATTTGGCGAGATAAGGTGTACCTCAAAATAAGAATCTATCAAAGAGGGTAGATAATTTGTAAAGTGAATATTTATCATATTCCAGAATTTAACTATGACAAAATATAACTTAGTCAATTTTTTTCAGTGAGACTCATTGCCCATTTTTGCACAGTTGAAAAAATTTTCAAGAACATGCAAGATATGTATCATATAATTGTTTATTGTTGCTGTAAACCACGGAGTTATTCTGCTAAATATAGTTTTTTCTGGACTCTCCTAAAGACATTTATCTTCTTTTGAGTCCTTGTTTCTTAAAAATAAAAGAAAGGTTATTTAACATCAAAGAGCAACACAATGGCCGTCATCTCTCATACAAAAAGTTTGTATTTATTGATTTGATTTTTCTTTAGCATCACACACGCATTCTAAAGCAGGAGTCAACAACCTATGTCGCGGGTGCTACATTTAGCACGCGGTACAATTCTCAGTTGCACTCACAAATTTGTCAAATTTTGAGTGGATGGAAATTGAAAATTTTGAAATGAGGCTTATTAGACACACATCTCCGGAAAGTAACTTTTACGGAATTCCGAAAAATCTCAAACTAACTATAAATCGAAGAGCTATTTTTTTTTAACATTATTGGATGTCATTGATGGAGAAATTTAATTGTTTTTGAAGAGAAAATTGTGCATGTATTTTGCTTTCCGCTTTGGTTCTACATATCTATGAAAACAAATCTCTCCTCATGTGAAAAATATCCTCCGCAAAGATGTTCAGAATCGTGTCAAATTGAGTCACAAATTATACCCGTGATATTTATTAATATTATTGAGAACATTTATCACCCCGTGCACCACATGGGGGAGCTTACATTGAAGTAAGCGTGAAACACACATCACAAATAAGAGAAGGATTACAACACAAACATCCATGATTATCCGAGATTCGAACCCAGCCCCTACGGCACCGCAGTCAGCGTCACTAATCACTATACCGGATGGGCAGCTACCCCTGGTATTGCGATATGAAGTAGATCGGTACGAGACAAGATTCGCATGCTTTTTTTTTCATTTAACTGTATTGTGAATGGACATAATTACATTCAATATTGTTTATTTCTTATTTTAAAAATATCCTTAAAAAGTACATAAGTGTACAATTGTAATATTTTATATTTATATTGATGGAATAGTAACATTTATGTTGTTAACTGTTATGATAATAAATATCTTGAAATGATGCAAAATTAATATAAAATAAAGCTCTAAAGTTATATTCTTGAACTTTATCCCCTTAACTCTGCATGGACTCGAATTGTTTCAAAATATTTCCTACAGTGGGACTGAGTGAGTGAGTGAATATTAACGTCGCACTGTTCAGCTACACGAGGGCTTTTGGCGACGGACCACGTAATTTTGAACCATGGTCAAGTGACGTGGACGACACCTGAGCTGGCACCCCCCTCTCCTAACTACCACACCACACCAACGGGAGGACGTTTCAGCTCTCGACAGATTTAACGTGCATCGCTGCCCTACACGGCGGGTCTTTAGTGGTACTGGGCTCGAACTCATGACATGCCTGCCATGGTCCGATACCTTAACCACTGGGCTACCGCAGCCCTCCCTACAGTGGGACACTGAACTATATTGGTAATGGCCCGCCACAGCTACAAAAGGTTGGCGATCACTGCTCTAAAGCAACACGAGGCGTTCCAACCATGGCAACTTTCCTCATAGTTTTAAACCTAGGTCAGAAGACGAGGACAAAACCTGAATCGACACCACGCCAATGAAAGGACTTTGAAAGTCAGCAAATTTAACATGCATCCCTATCTCTACATGAAGGGTCTTCTACGGCACTAGGACTCGAACCCGCAACTCGACAACGCCGCCCACGAGTTCCTGACCATGACTACTTGACTACATCGCTCACACGGCTATATATACATATATATACAAAACTCAGAGGCTCAACACAGCCCATAAGGGCCAAGGCATACTGTGACCATCTCGGTGTACGTGACCTTGGGAGCTGAGGTGCATGAGCAGATGTTCCGGTCAGGTGGTCAGTCTGACGCGACATATGCATATGTATGCTCATAATGTGAAATTCTGTCACAGTAAACATAGGGATAAGTATTGCCTAAGTAATCACTTATTTCCACAAGAGAAAAACTAATTTTACGGTCTAAAATTCTTCAAAATATTAATCATTGAACCAATATAATAATAACTTTTCTCGCAAATATTCACAAGATAACTTAATGAAAAAGATTCTAAAAAACACCTAGGTACTTCGGAAGAAAATTATTCCAGGAACAAATATCATTTATGGGCACAATTATACGAATATATTTTGCTACTGGCACAAAAGGCTATCCCTGGACATTATTTTTACATTTTCTTGTATGATGCTACATATATATATATATATATATATATATATAAGAGAAAAGAATTGAACATTGTTAACAAGGAAAAGACACTAAGCCTAATTTTTGAGCTGTAGGAATTGGTAATGAATATTCAAAGATTAAAGTTAATTATAACTAAACTTATACCTGCTCTTCTACTTATTAAAAAATTGGAAGGAGGTAAGAAGAGCGTTGAGATTAGTGTGAGTTGGTAAGATAAAATTCGCCATTTTAGTCCATAATTGTTTTTCAAATAACCGGACAGATTTGTTGATTTACGCAAAGATTCATGAAGTTGTTCATGAATAAAATGAAATTACGCCGGAAACCGGCTAAGTTCAAAGAAAAATTTAATACTTTAAAAATTCATTAATAAATGTGATCCCCCCACCCCTAATAACATTCACTAGGAATTAATATTTAAGAAAAGAATGCTTCGCTATGTTTTATAGACCAGAAATTTCAAATAAAGCTTCATTTCTCTTAATAGATATCAGCAAGAATAAAGTTGCTTTTTCTTTTGAATAAGAACATTAAACTGAAGTATAGAAATCTTCGACAGAAAAAAGTACTTTTTATGAATAGATGGCGCTGCAAGGCATCCGAGATATATACTTTTTGTAGAATCAGTTATGTAATATTCTTTGTGTTGTAAACGTGTTTTCCAAGTGTGTCGTCCAATAAGCCAAAATGCCTAAAAGATGCGACTGAATTACTGGAATAATATAAAATTGTAATGGAAATATTATAGTCTTACTGACCATGGAATGAAGGAATCAGGAATTATAACAGTTTCTGTAATTTGTAGTTAAGAATAACAAGTCCGATATATATATATATTGCAGGATCCCTAGTAATCTCTATCTTTTCCTAGCTAAAACCCGAACACATTAAACGTATATTCGACTAATTCCTGAACTACACATTATTCAAAATTAGTTTTAAAACATTGGGTAATTTAATCAATCATTTAATTATATCCATAACATCCGAAAAATGTGAACTACGACTGTCCATATCGAACATTTGCATTAATAATCTTGAATCACATTTCTAACCACACCTGGATTCAGTATTTAATTCTTAGATACCCATAAAATGTTATTGGAACCAAATAATATGTTAATGTCTGCTTGTGAAACAAAAATTCAAGATTTAAGTTAGTCGTTTTTACAGCTTCACACACACTGACTTTGCTTTCAGTTATTTCAAAATAAACTACAGCGCCATTTAAATTAACCCCAAAACATTAAAATTATTAATCTTGATATGTAGATGTCAGGGATAAAGATACGACAAAAATTATTAAAAAGTGAAACGCAATCTACAGGTTTTATTATATTAAACTGATACGTTGATTAGACTAATTAAATGCTACAAATTGCAATTTATTAAGCATGTTTTTTTTTCACATCAAGTATTGAATTTAGCGCCATCTATACACAGCATTAAAATAAAATCGTTATTACTATTTTTAAAGTTTTAAAAGGGGTTTAGGACGTACTTTTAATATTATAGGAATTTGAAAATTAACACTTATAAATATTATAGGAAATCTTGTGTTTCTACTGATATTAATAACTCTTTTAGTCGAATTTTTTATTAGGTTTAACAAGAAAAACAAAGCAATAAATTGTTATCTACATAGCTCATTTCAACACTTTTTTCGATTGAAAATCCCAAATTTTGTCACTAAGCTCTAATTTTATATCTCTATCTCTAAATTTAATTACATCGTATAATATTAATTTAAAAATACAAGTTATCCAAGAAGATAAATATCGGGGAAGGTATTTTTATGTAACAATCTTGAACTTCATATGTAAACAGATATCACACATTAGCAAGTTAAAGTAAATGCATGGATTTAAAAAATCTCAACTCTGATGATTGTATTTTATTTAATAATTTTAAAAATTCTTTTTTTAAAAAAGAATAGAAAAAAATTTATTTAAAAATTAAGCGCCATCTATATTCATTTTTTTTTTATTGCAAGAACACCAATCAACATTTTTCTTAGGTCATTTTTCTTTTTTGTCATTTTAAGAGGGGGTAATTGGGGTTTTGGGGGTCGGTTTTTCCATTAATAATTATTGGGTTATTTTTTAAAAAACAAACCTTTTCCGGGAATTTAAAAGAAAAAACCCCCAAAAGTTGCCATAAAATTTAAAAAAGTAGAACTTTTTAGGGAACTGTTAAAAAAATATTCAAGTGCAAGGTTTCAAAGGGTTGCAGGAAATATATTTTTTCAAGCCCCACTAGGATCTACAGGGAGGGAGTATAAGAGTTTTCTTCCCGTCACCCTTTCTTAACCCCCAACTGAATTGGCGTAACTAGTTTTATGGACCCTGTATCTTTCCTTTTTGGGTTTTTTAGATAAAGGAGCCCTGTTAGTGGGACTATAGTCAAGCATGTTAGGGCCCCTGTGGCTTGGGGGTCCCGTATTGATACGGTGGATATGGCGGTAGCTATGCCCCTGACTTATAGCATTTATTCAACAACTTATCGTGATTTTCAGGTTAAATTCGATACTGTCAGTGGCGTACACAGGAGGAAGCAAAGTCCTCCCATAGACCAATAGATTCTGAATTTGTAGCATAAAGTTTACTTCTCAGTGCTTTCATCTCCATTTAAAAAAAAATGTAACCCTGCCTATGAAAGTAGTCTGTGTACGCCTTTGAATACTGTTTTGGAGATACAAGATGGATAAAAAATTTTAAATCATTGAAGAAATTGGGGATATCGAAATTAAGTAGCATATCAATAATTATTTTAATCATGTATCGATACGCGGATACATATAAATATAAACTATGCTAAAAACAGAACCACCTAGCTTTCGAAAAACTGCTCTCGTTGACTTAAAGAAGTCTCAAAGCACTTCTCTCTGTTTGATATTTAATAGGATGTGCCAGTATTATTTTAAGGGGAGAATTATTAATTCAAGTACTCGCTTACGACTTTTTTTATTGGCTTAAGTTTGCTTTACGCAAGAGAAGTACAACGAAATCGTATATTAAGGAGTAATAATATTCAGATATTATAAATTTTTGTAACTATATCCACAAGAAAGACAAAACAAAGTAAAAATTCTTATAATTTTCATAAAAATTTCCAAGAAACAATTTAATAAACACAAAAGAGAGTATCAAAACGTTAATGATTTTTTAGTCGAATATAGACGTCGCTGCTAGTTCAAAAAGATGAATAGGAAGGAATATGAAGTTAAAGTAGTATATTATGGGGGGCTTGCTTTATACATATTAGCAGTTAGCATGTTAAAAACTAAGGATGTTAAATTCCCATAATTTCAAAGCATATATTCCTGTAAGTAAAATATCCAATAACAATCATTATTTTGAAGGTTATGGAACTTTCTTGAGTATTTAGGCAATTACATATTTCTGTGCGGATATTTTGCAGATGAAGAGCAGGACATTATCTTATTTCCTTCACGTTCACAATACTGCCTTACTATAAATCATTCCAAGCGATAGTAGGAAGCCTGTGAAATGAACAAAATGTTCCAAAAGTATATCCTGTTTTTATTAAAAGATGTTAATTTATGCACCACTTTTTTAAATAGACATACTTTACTTATAAATAAGATTCAAGCCGAACGATATGTCCTTTAGTATATCTGATCGCAGATATTGAAAAAGCGCAATTAGACAGCAAGGTAATTGCGCAAAAATGTGTATGCAGAAACCGAAGCTTAAAAAACTTTTATTTAGAGAGGTATACGAATATATGGCATGAAATATTAACATGCGTAAAAGCATTCGGAGTGCAAAAGACATGTAAATAATGATAAAGCGTTGTCATATTTAACTCGGGAATAATTATCAAAAACGTACAATTTCAGAAATATATATTTAGACACGTTCTCTTTTCGTCAATATAATTACCACAAAATTTAATTAACTGCTGTAATTTAAAACTATAGTAGATGACAAAATAATGTGTATTTCATTACCAAAACATTTAACTAGAATTGCATTTCACGTCTATGCATAGTAAATAAAATACGAATAGTTCCATGTAGAAAACATCAGTATCATAATTTTCGCTCTACATGCTTTCTGATCCTAGATTATTTTTAATATCAAGAAATTTTTTTTCAAGTGCAGAAAAATAATTTAATACTATTCAAGAAAAATTCCAAGTACATTTGCTTTAACTTGTTAAAAAAATTTTGAGGTATGTTTCTAATCATTTATATTAATTGCTAGGTTCACAAACAGTTAGGGGAAATGTAATATTTAATATGTAGCCCGAAATCAAGAGAAAAATTTAAAGACCATGTATCTGGGATTTGAACCCGGGCCTACCGCGTACGATGCAGAGACTCTAACAAGCATACCACTCCGAATGATACGCTTAGGGAAAATTTATACTTCTAATACATTTTGTACTTTGAAGCAGCGTGCCCAAACTTTTTTTATCGCAGCGGACCGGTCAACGTTTGTTAATTATACCGTGGCTCACTGAAGGGGAGGACGTTGATTGTTTACATTTTTGACTGTTTTGATTTAATAATTTAATTTAATTGTATTTAATCGTGACTTTAGAATAAAATATAGCTACACCAAAAAAATTATATAAAGTGATTTTCAGAGAAAGTAGCCCAAACCCAAGGAAAATATACCACAGTAAATAAAAGAGAGAATTTAATGTTTCTTGTGCAGACCGGTAGTATTTGATCCACGGTCCGGGGGTTGGAGACCACTGGTTTGAAGGAATAAACGTGCATTGGTTTTTAGGGAGGAAAGCTGTTATTACTTTTTGTTGCTGCTCTTCCGCTACTTTAAAAAATGTTGGATTTATTTGTGTGTAAATTAAATATAGCAAGTAGAGAGGTTTTCTTTTATTGTGTGTTCTCTTCTCTTCACCTACAATACCAAAGATCTGTGGAAAAACTTTTTATCAAGTTTTTATTTGAACTGTTTAAGCAATTATTAAGGGAGTCTCCATTTGGAGAGATTACTTCTTTAAATTTTATTTTCGCCATTACTCTCTTTTAGTTAAATGAGAGCGCTATTGACACTTATTTATAATTATAATTTGGCCGCAAAAAGTTCTTATGGAACTTTTGTTCATAAAACATTTTGTAAACTGTTAGACGGAAGAATGCTTTCCGAGAGGATAATTTTTTTTTTTGTAAATTAGTTTCAACCAGAATTAATTTAAGACAAGCCTTTAAAAATTTTATTTTGTTGTAAAAAGCTTTGTCCTTCATGTAATATTTATATTATATAATAGTTTTTTCTAGTTGCATTAATTAAAAAAGCACTTTCCTTAAACATGTTTTTATCTAAAACATTAAAATATATTAATTTGTTGCCTATATAAAGTATTTAGATAATTTTGAGAGAGAAATAAAACTTATAAAATTCAGTAAAATCAAAATTTCTTACATTTTTTTTTAACATGTATATTCAAAATAAAACTATTTTTAAAATTTGAATTTAGCGAGTGTGTGGCCCTTTTGAAACAGATTTCAAAATACTAATTTATAACAATACTTATGCTTGCTATTTTGATCTTGTAATAAAGATAAAAATTGTAAATAATTATTGCATACCAGTGAGCAATAAAAGTCTTAGAAATGATTTGACTAATGCATCAATTATTTTATTTTTCCTTTATTGCAAAAACACTAAGCACATTTGCATTCTTTAAATATCATTTTATTGCTTTCAATACTTATTCTCTTCCAGTTATTAGAATTAAAATACTGAAAAATAAAACTTCTACAAACTCATTTTTAATATATAAAAGTAAAATTAACAGTAGATGACAGTGATATTCTCTTTTTTACTGTAATTTTAATTTTGTGACCTTATTTATTCTCACTATAACAAAGTCTCTGACATAATTTATTTAACAATATCATTCCAAGGTGAGTTCTTAAAAAGGGAAAATTGTTTTCATTAATATATGTAGGTTACTTCAGAAATTCCTAAATTTACTCTATTGATTTAATTATTTCCTCTTTGGTTCTTGGCTTTACTGGACAAAAAAGTATTTGGTAAACACATGAAGGTATTAAACTGATGCTCTATAATTTAGTTATTTATATTAAAAAAACACCTTAATCTTACATTAAAACTTATGAAATTAAAATTATCCAAGTTCTGTGTATCTTATTTGAATGTTACATTTCTTAATTATAATTGCAAAATATTAGGAAAATATCAATATATATATATATATTCTATGTTATTCATGTAATATAAAATAGACTAAGTAATAAATTAATCTAAATTAATTTTTGAAATCAATTAAAAATAGCAACAGAACTATTTTAAATTTTGAAAATTTCCAAATTGTTCACATATTGGAAGTACCAAATTTGGGGAAATAAGCCAATCTTTACATAAACTAGGACAATGGCACACACAGGAACTTTTCGAAAGGGGGGGGCTAAGAATTGAAAGACCCCCATTCTCTTATCATACCCCAATACACCGCCAAACGTATTCATTTGATTTTGTTGATTGTCAAGAACAAAAAACAGTAAAAATAAACACCACCACCCCCTACCGCAGAACTAGGTGAATCAGACCACAGATTATGATAACAACCACATAATGTTATTTCATGTGCTCTTTGTAAATTTAAAATCTTCTAAAATTAGATGCACAGTTTATATGAATCATTCATAAAATAGCAATTTCCCTGAAACTCACCTTTTAACATCAAAATGAAATACAATACATCTATGTATGTATGAAAACATCTCAGTATATAATTGTTTTAATAATGTTTTCAAGAATTCTTACTACATACATACTACAGTGGTGATGATAGACACATTTAAATAAAACTATGTTTTATTTCAAGGAAAATATTTGAAAGGTAGTAAAATCTTAACTAAATGAAAATTAAATATTTTTCTTAAAAATTTTCATTATTGGATCTCATAAGTATTTATAACATTCTTCTACAAGTATAAAATTCAGGTTTAAGTAATACAAACAAAAAAATATTTGTGAACAATGTTTTAATACTTTTTACAAAAAAATTATATCTTATTTCACTATCTTGTAGCAAATATAATTTAGCCTATGTGATAGAAAATAAATATTTAATAATTAATAAGGACAGTTAACAACCCCAATAGATTTCTATACACATGTTATTTCTCTGTATACACAATAGGTTTTTAAAACTGATGTTAGTATCCATCTCAGATCATATATATATATATACGTGTGTGTGAGTATTCTCTAAAATTCCAAACTACAAATCTAAAGCACAATATTATTACATATACAAGTTGTAAATCATAAATATTTTTTAAGACTTAATTTTTCTTAAACCATACACCTTATACCAGAGTTATGCATATATATACAAAAGCTTCATTTTAACTTCTTTTTGGGCATTCTTTTAGAATACACACACAATTCATTGTATTTGATTAAATATATTTATCATTCTTCCAAGATATAATTTTATGCCTTTAAATTTAAGATTAAGAACTCTATTATCAATTTTATTGATTCTAGCTAAATGTACAGTGCTTTATGGATTAGAGCTCAGATTAATTCACAAAAATGAAAACATTTGCATAAAATCATATTTAGCTTTTAGTTATGAACCCTAGCCATTATAGAATTCATATGAATAATGGAAGCTAATTATTTCAGACAATTTTAAATATTTAGAATGCATGAATATTTGGTTTACTCTTATTACTTCATTCCAACCATTTCTACTTAGAATTAGTACATACTAAAGAAAAAAATTTTCTCTTTATCTTTACAAATAGTAATAATAACACATGTTGAAGGCAAACTCATGAAATAATTAATTCCTGTTTCAATTTGTAATCTTAATGTCTAAATTTTTCATAAAATCTTTAAGTTACATTTTGATATTCTCTTTCACAACATGCAAAAAAACTGTAAATTCTATCAAGATATCAAAGAAAAATTTCACATTTAAGCATATCATATAGATACAGTCACAGAGAGACAATTTATGAATCCATTAAATAAAATTTCTCCAAACATTAAGCAAATTACATTAACATTAATAATTTTTTTTTAAAAAATGATAAGACAACCTGTATAAAAAGGACATACTAAGGTACAATGCAAATAAAGAGAATTTCATTAAAAATTAATATTTTGAAATCATGCCATTATTTTTTATTAAAGCCTTAAATTTAATTGACTCACACACACAAAATTTTCAATTCTATTAAGTTTTTAATGGAACAATTACTTTTGTATTTGTTTTGTGATGTGAAGATTTTGTACAGTTACTCTCTTGTTGTGTAGATTTGATATTACATAAGACAACCAAAAATCTACACCCATCCAGAAGCAAGAAAAAAATACTTATAAGTAAAACTATGAAAAAATGTCAACTAAAATTCATTCAAAGCTAAGAGATTAAACTAAATCATTCTTTACAAAAACTATTTCTTTACAGGATTGTACAACTGTACTGTTTTGGAAAATTATGAGGTATTTTCAGTTATCCAATTTATAGTATAAAAGTATTTAAAATTTTACTTATATATATTAAGTTTCCAGTTGTGTATAAATCATGGAATTTGTAAGTTAATTTTAAGAGTTTAAAAAATATAATTCAGATAGTTAAAATATATATACGCACTACATAATTTGGACTATTATCACACCAACATTGTTAACTGTTCTAACTCAGTTTATTAAATCATGCAAGTTTCATGTAATCTTTCAGAAATATTCAAATGCATTTTCTGGTTACATCAATATTGAAAGGATGAAAATCTTTAATTTCATAAGTATATATACATATTATGATACCATTATACTACCACATCTGAGTCTTATGGGAACTTTGAAAATTTTTCCAAGGAGAAATTATGCATTTTACCTCTTCTGTATCAGATTTTAGCATCTACAACAATTTCCTAATCTAAAAATATATAATTTGACTCAAAATATTTTTTAATCACGTTGTTTTGTATGCATAAACACTCCAGCTTTCACATAATCAAAGTATTTTTCAACTTTTAGTTCACAATTTCAATGAACTTCTTTGCTAAGAATTCTCTATGAACAATTTATTAATTTATTTTAAAGAATTTTCGCGCTGCATATTTCAAACTTGAAAATAAATTTAGGACTCATCAAAAAAATGTTACCTTTCACTGTTTTCTACATTTATTAAGGTAAACTTAGTTCAGCTTTGAAGTTTTTGGATTTTTTTAAAAAAAAATATCCTGATTATATTCTTGAAACAGAAATCTCAGAATTAAATCCATTTCCATACAATTTTTTTTTAAAAAAAAAACTTTGTCTCTTCCAATTTATTTTCCCATTTAAACTTAATATCAGAAAAAAATATTAATGAATCTCCGAAAACAAACTTTAATCGCGATAAATGAAAATTAAAGCAACTAATTTTTAAGAATACGTAAAAAAATATTTATATTTTTGTTATTAGTATCGATATGCCTATACTTCTGCTCCTTTAAAACACGATAAAAAAAATTTATGAGTCACGTTCGGTAAAGTTCTGTGAAATAATTTTTACTATAAGATACGCTACGCATCGAACCACGGCAATGAATAATGAAATTGTATCGCTGTAAACTTATATTTATTAAATATACACAAGCGATCAGCAACTATATTTCTATCCAGTATTGTACGAGCGTGTGCATTATGTAAAAACTACCCTTAAGTTCAATAAAATTTACCAATTCTAGAATATTTGAAAATGACTAATTTTATTTGAAACAAATTTTCCCTTCAATTTTTTTTACACATATTCAATCACTTAAATCTCAATTTTATTCATTAAATATTATAACACGATGATTTCAAGTATACTTAATAATCTCACTCATCTAATGACCGTATCATTTTGGGATATTACATAACAAAAACTATCTCGTTTTTAAATCTACTCATTAAAATTTTCACTAATTTTTTTCATTGTGTCTCTTTGTGATGCCAGTTTCCAGATGCTTTTTCAATCAAAATTGCAGACGAGTGGCTTAAAGTTAACAAGAGGGAGAAGATGATTTTAAATTTTCTCTTTTATGTGCTATAAGCTTAATCACTAAACATCATTAACTCTTTTTTTTTTTTAATTCATTACTTCGAAAATTCATAATTTCCGAGATAGTTATGTTTAGATGTACCAACTAAAAATTTCGAAAAAATAGACTTCGTAAAGTAATACCCCTCTTTCCCCCCCACTCTAAAAGAGGGAAAGATGCATGAAAGCTAAAATTTGCCATGGATAAAATGATAACTTATATGCATCTAGTGATATATCAATAGGTACTATATACTCGTTTCAGATGAATTGTAATAGACTAATGGGTAAACTTGCAATTTATTGGCCATTGATTTGAGCGAGAAGAACGCGAAAGATGTTGCAGTCGTCAGTGGATTGATTCAGAAATACTAGGTATGTAAGTTACGTAAAATGAAAATATGAGCAATCAGAAATAGGTAGTTGATAACTATAATATATAAATCGGCTGCTTTATCTCATGATATTCAGGAAACTTATAACAGTCTTTTTTTTTTTTCGTCATAGAACATAAGGGTTGCATTACGGTTGGTTACAAAATTCTCACGAGAAACAGTTGTGATATCAAACGATTGAATCGAAGACATGGTTATACATAAATGATTGAGATTTATAAAAATTATTACATATCTTGTAAGAAAATGTAAATGTTGAAAGGAATTTTGTATTCATTCTGTGATGTGTTGAAAAATCGAGAATGGTTATAAAAAATAGGCCAAAATTATTATTTCGATTGCTATACCACGGAAAATCTGCCTTCACCTATTGAAGAGGGGAGGTGGGGGGAACAAAAATATATTTTTCATTCGCGCAATGCATTTTAAGTTTGAAAAATGGAGAAATTTCATTTTTCATTGTGTCAGCGTTTTACATTTATTCAGGGCAGTTTTAAACCTCCTTAGCACCTCTCAACTTCTACGTCCCCCTATTAACAGAGCACTCCTCTTCAGTTCTTACCTTTCCAGTTTTGGCAACGGAGGGATTTTCCCTTAACTCTCTTACTCTTTTCCCTTTCTTTGTTTTAGCTCTTTGGAGAGAGTCTCCATTATTCACCACCAATGGAACCTCCAGCCGTGTCCTAGACTAGCAACTGGCAGCCGTAAGGAAAGGATAGTGGCATGGTTTGGCCACTCTTGTTATTTAACTTGGCGGCATACCCCCCCTCTCTTTGTACATCACATTAATGAAATCGTTTGCAATTACAGAATAGAGACTACATTAACTGTTTTTCTTCAGCGCCCAATGGTCACGTATACTGGGATGGGTACAGTAGGCCCTGGTCTTCATGGGCTGTTGCGCCAATGAGTGAGTTTATAAACTGTTTCACCTTGTTAGTTATCCTCTTTTCACCGCTTATCGCTTTACTATCTGTAACTTTTAGACATTCTTATGCGTTGTTAAGCTACTGTCATTATAGTACAACACAGGTTTTCCTCGAGCTTCGATCATTGCACTCATTAATGACATTATCGTAATAAATTTCCATTGTAATATCTTTTTGAGTGTATAGCAATTTCAAACTGTTAAGCTTTTCTTTTTCCATAATAGATCTCATTTCAGTCTTTTCTCTCTTAAGGGCAGAAATGCTTCCCTCATAATTCGCTAAACGGTGGTACATTTGCTCAATTTTAATTTATTCCGCTCTCCAATCTTTTGCGCCCCCAAATCTTCAGCGTCCTAGGCAAGTACCTAGCATGCCTACGCGGGTCTGGATTTATTTAACTTACAAATATCATAACGCTACTGTTCTCAATCTGAAGTTTGGAATGCGATGAACTATATGTATATATATATACTTACAAAACTTGTAAATTCAAAATATTTGTTGTTCGCGCAAAAAGATCAAAGCATACTTATTTATTTTTTGAAAAATTAGCAATATTTTACCTTTTTAATGAACAAAACTTAAAAGCCGTTACTTTTTTTTATTAAAAAAAATGTATGTTTAGTCAAATTTTTGAGAAAATTTAATATAATTGATCAGAGGATGTTCACACACAACACCGCATACTTTTCATGGTACTTCTGTTACAAGTTTGATATAACGGTCCACCACTTAAATACAAGTGAAAAGATTTTACAAATCTGTATCTGTCTTTTGAAACAATATAATCATGAAAGATGACGTGATCGCAGCTGTTGCTCGATCAGACTGCTAAACGATCACTGACCAGATTAACTCTCATTTGACACCTTTTTTTTTTATGATCTACTAATGCATGCAGGATTGAATTCATCAGTATTATTACCTGAGGTATACGAATCCCCACGTACTTTTATTTGTTCAGCGCAAGTATGCTCCAGTTTGAAGATACCAGTTTCCTAGCAAAGTATACTTTGAGGATGTATTGTTCTTTAATCATTGTTTTTATTCTAAGCCACTTTCCTCATTCATTGCATTTGTTTCCAGCAAGTGCAACAATTCAAACTTTTCCCACCCATACTTTGCGGGCATATAAAGCGTAACTCAAAGGAATTGTGTGACTTTATCATAATGTCAATTAACAGTACTTTGACACCGTAGATTTAGACCAAAATGTAAATGTGACAATTCAGCCCACTTTTAGGTATAGTTAATCGATTTCTCAGAACGAAAGTTTACGAATTTTATTTTTTTTTATTGTAAAAATTCTTTTCTCTCATGTCTGCTCAAATAACGAAGTAGTCACAAGTTGATTATTCAATTCGGTACCTAGATGACCATGATCAGCGTTGTCGCAATTCTGTCGCTGAAGCCATTTGCCATCCTTCGTATTGCGATGCTATGATGCACACATAAAATCTTTTTCGAAGCTCATCCCTCTCTTCCTAAACAAAGTTCTTTAAAGAAAGGGAGTTTCAGACCCCTTTTTTTAATTGCATAAAACTTCATGGAAGAGTTACAAGCTTCTGAGCTTGCAATTCTGAATAAAGCTGACATGATGAAATGGCATTTAAACTATTGCCTCTGATAATATTCTAAATCATTAGATTAAACTCTAGTAAGCCTCTTAAGTATTTATAAGTACATTTAGCAATAATGCCCTAAACTGATTGATCAATTACTTATTAACTTTGAACAAATATGAGGGCTCTTGGCGATGTGTGGATCTTCAGAAGCTTAGAAAATATTTTAGCATTGCTGATGTATATCTAGAAGGTTACATTTGATTCCTTCAAAGACTAATTTTTAAACATGGTCAAGTGAAGAAGAGAGACGGGCACCCCTTCTCTAAAATTCTACACATTACAGGAAATAAAACAAACCTCAATACACAGGGGTTCTTAAGTGGCATCAGGACTCATAACTTATGGAAACAATACCAGCCATGACATTGCGAGCATGACCATTTAGATACCGAGGCAGTAATGATGCACTAAGGGAAATGCGACGTTTATACTTTCAAGATTTCAATCTAAATTTGCATATATTATATATAAGAGAGAGAGAGAAAAATAGTGTTACATCAATTCCTACAAAATAACCTCGACAATTGACCGAGTAGAGAGTATACGTAAGCATACGAACTCAAATGGTAGTAGTTTTCGAACTATTCAAAGTAAGAAATCGACGTTTTTGTAGACATTTACAAGGACTATCTAAATCTTAATTTGTCACCTTTAAATCTAAAAAAAACTTCCGTTTTCTCTATAAAACTTCTGTAATTCTCTACTTTTTGTGGAACTCTGAAGTAAAAGACAGCCTTTATATATATATATACTCAAATTCAGTGGCGCAAAAGCCCATGAGGGCCAAGTGTGCCCATCTCAGTATGCGTGATCTTGGGCGCTAGGTGCATGAGCAGATGTCCCGATCAGGTGGTCAGTTGAAGCGAATCCCCCAGTGTTTTAGTCCCCAAACAAGCTTGGTACTCATAGACCCACGGAAGGGATGAAAGGCTGAGTCGGCCTTGCCCAGCCCGAGGATAGAACCCCAGACGTGTGGTGTGGAAGCGCGTTACGCTACCACTCGGTCTAAGCCTATATATATTGTCCTAATTTTTTAAACGTACTTTAAAATACTAGTATCAATGCAAAGCAGGCTTATTCAGATACGATGAATATATAGTCTTGTCTTAATACATTCCTTTTAATTTGTGGGTACAAGACGTTTAAATTTCTCGCAAACAATGCTGCTCAGGTCATTTTATCACAAGTTCCTGATCGACAATGATCCAGTGAAGATAGAATTCCACTAAAGACCACTTGCATAGCGGGGTTGACACATGTTTAATCTGAAGGGCTCTAAGTACTCGAAATTCCCGTAGTGCAGAACTTAGGAGCCAGCAAAGGCTTCATTCTCATCATTTTGCCCTGTTTCGATCGAGCCTGATAAAGAGGCTTCCTATTACTTATTAGAGTCGGTAATTAGAAATTAATCCCCAATATTCCTCCAAAAAAGTATTATGGCTTACTTTTAAGGAGTGACATTTTTTTCCATATGCAATGATATATTGATGTATTTATTTACGCTGGTGACAAATTATTATATAATTCAATAAATCCACTAATTTTTTTTTAAACTGAAAAACAAAACATTTCCTTTGAAATAACGTACAAATGAGTATTTCTTCCCCTCAGAAAAAAAATTCCTCCTGGTAGCATTACAAATCACATTAGTATTTGGATTGTTTATTAACGTGGCACACATTAATGCGACATGACGGCTATTTGATTCTCGGCAAGTGACGAGGATGACAACTTAGCTGGCACCCAACTCTCCAAATTTCCACACCACATTAATATTCAGAATATATGCAACGCATGCGAACTTGAGAAATTTTCAGAAAAACTATAATCTGCCACTACAAAGAATATTGCATTTTTCTTTATTTCTAAGAGTCATGCATCAATGTATACCAAAACTAACTTAAATTTAAGAAAATTTTTATACATAAAAACTTTTATATTAATGTTTTCAATAGCATGCTTGCCAACTTTTAAAAACGACAAAGCGTTAAATATCACGTGATCTATACTTCAAATTCTTAAATAACGCATATGCAAATATTTATTAAAAAATTACGAAATAAACTTTACAATGACTGGGGTCCTGTATTAAAATTCCTTCGGGGCTCTTTTTTAGATATGGGAGCCCTGTTAGTGGGACTGTAATTACACTTGTTGGGGCCCCGTATCATTGATACGGCGGTAGCTACGCCCCTGTTTATAATAAAAATATTTTGAAAAGCAAATTAACTGAGAAGAAAACACTACTTTAATACCGGCTTGATTTAAAAAACATATACGCTAAGGTAAATTAAAAGGCACGCGCCCCTAGTTATAATAACTTTACAATAAGGATGCTTTTATATAAAAAATACAATGAAAGAACTCAATTTAAAACACACAGAAGTTATCATCAACAGGAGGGTAGAAATATTTAGTCGAGACTTTGGTTAGTAGTACTCTTTTGGGGTTCCACCCCCATTGATTCCGTCCTGCCAGTCAATTCGAAAAGTCTTCTTCTTAGTATTAATTAATTTCATTTCCAACGATTTTTGCAGCTTGGGTTTATATATCGTCGCATATGATGCTAGAGGTCTGGTTTGATTCATCGGTCAATTTTTTTCCATTTCATTTAATTATTTTTAAAATTAAATAAAACTTATTTATGAAAGGTTTATTAAATATTAAATGATATTTTATGTAACTATTTTGTATTTTATAAAGTAAAAAAAAAATACTATAATTATATAAATATTTATATTAAATTTTATAAATATAATTTTATATTAATAAATATTTATAATAAATATTATACATCAAAATTTGTTACAAATAGTTTTATAATGTGAAATAAAATAAACTATAAATAAAATATTATATATAACTTATAAAGTATATTATTAAATTAATTATTTTATAATTAATATAATAAAAAATGTCTTTTTTATACATTTTTTAAATTATTTTATAACTTAAAAAACATTTTATAAGTCCTTTTTAAATAATTTTAAAAAGTTTATTTAAATAATTTTTAAAAAAATTAATAATTTCAATTAATAAATTAATTTTAATAATAATTCTTATTAATTTTAATTACTAATTATTTAAATTTTTTTAATTATATTAAATAATTTTAATCAATAATTATTTTAAATAATTTTAATTAATATTAATTTTTTTAAATAATAAATAGTTTAATTTTTTTAGTTTATCAAATACAAAATAATTACATAAAAAAATAAACCTTTCATATAAATAAGTTTATTTAATTTTAAAAATAATTAAATGAAATTAAAAAAAAAGTTGATTGATGAATCGAACCCTGACCTCGCGCATAGTATGCAGACGATATATCAAAAAGGTTAAGAAATCGTTTGAGGGAATTGAAATTTAATTGTATAAAAGCTAAGCATGAATTTCGAAGGCTTTTTTTTCTCCGAATTAACTGGCCATTCGGCGGAATTACATTGAGGATTGAACACCCTAAAGGAGTACTATTAGTACACCAAGTCTCGACCCCAAATGAATTTCCTTAGTCGTGCCCTCCCCTTGTAAGAAAATATTGACGTCACAATTACGACAAAGCGATAACAATCGAGTGTATGCATAAATGCTGTAAAATTTTTGAAGCTTTTTTACTCCGCAAACTTTTATAGATAGAATTTTTCTACGTGCACTTCATCAATTTTTAAAGTTATAGGACCAGCACTTTTTCTATTGCCTAATGTATTAAATGATACGAGCAACCTACAAGTAAGAAAAAGATTCCATTTTAACCCTCGCATTACTACACAATAATCAGCACTTAAAAAATATGTCAATTATTTAAGAAATTTATGAGAAAGTACTTCCAAACAAAATAAATAATTAAATTCCACACAAGGAAACATTTAATTTCTAATTGTATTGTAACGGGTCAGTCCGCGAGCCTTCACTAATCCTCTTGGGGTAAAATGCTTTCTTTTAAATATTGTTCTATTGAAAACTTTCTCCAAAAGACGACACGGTTTACGTAAATGAAGAGTTATATTTAAGCATTAGGCACGCGAAGTTAGTGGAAACGACCGGAGGTCGAAAAACTGAGAGCGGAATTACAGTAATTTAGACCGTAGATAACGAAAGCGTTCCAAGAGTAAGTTAATTGAATTATATTTAAATATTAAGTATCCTTTCTGCCGCGTATAATTGCTCCTATACTTAGAAGTGTGCACTTCCTACCCTGGGTTGTTAAATTAAGTGAAAGAACAATAAATTAGAATTGTACTGGCTCTGGCTGACATTTGTTCTAATCCACAAACACCGATAAACGCGACAGCTCGTTCATCATAGTATATATACATGGAAATTTTCAAAATGGTCATACATATAATTCATTGCTACGCATTGTAATACAAAGCGCGTATCTTCCTGCGATTATGTAGTTCAAAAAAGCTTTTGTCACTTGGACATACAATTTCAATTGATTTATTTTTTTCAATTGATAAGCTTTTGTGACGATCGGCTGGTCAGTTGCTTGTGAACGTCACGATACCCAGATATGCAAGATCGAAACTCTTTTTGAAATTTCATACTCCTTTCGGAATTGGTATCTATTTTAAGAAAATGCTTTTCCGATTTGTTGGAAAGCTGAATCCCAGCACACACACATATATTGTATCCTCTCTCAAAGAAAATCCGGTTCTTCATAATCTATCAAATTATTGATAATGTCACCGTCATTGTGAAAGTTTCGTCTTCAATCAAGTGCGTGCTGCTATTGCGTTGCGAGAAAGCAATGGAATGTGCATTGTCAAGAGTACATTTATAACCAATTAACAGAGCGTCTTGAAGTGTACACTGACAGAAAACATAGTGGCGCCAAAACCTTTGAAATTCATACACCGCATTAAAAAACCGCACAAAAACAGGTTCTAATGTACATTTTAAAGCGCTCAATTGAGCTGAAATTTTATATATACAGGACTATTTTGGATGACAATACAGTAATTTAATTATAATTAATTAAAATTGATTAAAACTAATCATTAAAATAATTACAAATACAACCACGTTAGCATCATTTTTGGAAACTTGTGTCAAAACTTGAAAAGGTTTTTTTCCTCACATTTTAAAGCTCTCATTTGAGATGAAATTTTCTATACAGTATTGTTTTGGGTGACAATACGATAATGTAATTATAATTAATTGACAGAAACTAATTATTTAAAGAAATACAGATACAGTCACGTTGGTTTTATTTTCAGACTTGGGCCAAACGTTTTAAAGCATTCAGTTGAACTGAAACTTTATACACACGATTATTTTGGATCAGTAGCACACAAAGGAATTTTTCAGGGGGTCCAGGTTCGAAAGTTATCCATTCTTATATTATGCTCCTTTTGATTTTGTCGATTTTCGGGAACAAAATACTGTAAAAAACTAATTATTGAATAAATAATTAGCATTAATTAATAAAATTAATCATTAACAAACAATGCTTAATTAAATTTTACGTACTATATACTTAGAATTTTAATCAATCAGAAAAAAAATCAAGGGCTTGGTGTGTGCGCCACTGTTTTGGATGACAATACACTTTAACGATAATTAATAAAAAATTAATTACCACTTAATGTTGTGATTCTGTGTGTGTGTCATATGTATATTAATTGCAACTATTAATAAAAAGTAACTAAAATAAAATTTTTCTTTGTTGATCTAAGTAGGAATGGACTTAAAATTTTTTTTTCTTTTTAAATTACTTGTTCCGACAACAGCTAGTTCCATCATCTATAAATTTCCGATTCAATTCTATGAAACTACAATTTGATTTTTCGGTAGCAACGCGCTCTGGAGTCTTCACACGATGGGCAATATATCGGCCTCAGTGCGAAATGATTTGTCAGTAAGATATGCGTTCACAAAATGCATTGTTCCTTTTTGGAATGTGACAATACAATAGAATTTCCTTTTTATGACATTCCTTATACATTTTTGAAAGCATATATTTTGCCTTTGTTGAGACAACGTGGTAAACAGAATAACTATATGAAGCGTAGAATACAAACACATGCAAAGCACAAGTTTTAGAGAGTTGCTACATGGTGTAAAGTTCGGGGAGATTTTTTTCTCGCTTGATGAAACCGCATTTCGAATCAGGAACCGATAGCTGACGAGTTACAATATGCAGAGGAGGAGGAGGAGGAAGGGGAGTAGCTTCATATATATATATTTTTCAAATTTAATGTTAACGAATTCTACGGTTTTAATCTACTTATATTCTGCTCGCTGTGAATATAAAATTATAAATAAGAGTTGTAGAGAAGAAAATATCGGTGGATGAGACTGAAATTGTGAAAATGCCTAAAAACGAACGATCTAGGGGGCAATAAAATGCTAAAAAGCGTAAATCTTACGCTGTAAGTGTAAAAGTTGGCAGGCATGCAATGACTAATTAACAAATGAAACAAAATGATGGTTCATTGTAACGGTAAATAAGCAAAACGGCCTTTTTTTCACAAAAAGGTAAAAAGCTCGTTTCAGAAGGGCGGTAGACGAAAAAATTTGAATACGCTAAAAATAATCAGGTTGTTGTTTCTTAGCCACCTAATCTCGACTGCGTCACATCCAGGCCCCCGAAATTCATCATGACAAATATACGCCTGTCATTGGCAGTAGCTTTGAACACCATATAGGTGACAGTACGATTTAACTCGGTTCCACCTCAATTTTGAGGGAGAACACTCTGGGAAGGGTCAGGGGCCTTCCACCAACTTCACGAGAGGACTTGCAGCTCGTTTGCTATTTAGAGTACCTCCATGCCGCAAAGGCACTATACATTTACAAACATCCATGCCTTCTCTGGGAATTGAACCCAGGCCCTACGGCACAGCAATCAGCGTCGCTAACCACTATACCGGATAGGCGACAAATAATCAGGTGAAATATGCGAGAGGGAAGTTGTTGCACGTTAAATCTAACGGGGTTTTTGAATCCTATAGCAAAAATGAAAGTTTGAAAACCGGATCTGATGCATATTTCATTCTCGTCACTAAGACAAAGGTTCTCAAACTAGGACATCTTTTTCACTTATAACTCTTAAGTAATATTAAACAAACCTATTAAAATTGCTTAAGTCTCGAGCAGTTACTTGCTTTCTCTCATCTTGATTTGTACATGTTTAGGCACAAAAACATACGTAGAATAATTAAGATTCAGTGGAACAAGAGGGTGGAATACTATACAAATTAAAAGTGATTTAAAATGAGAGCATAAAAATAAAAATTCATGAAATATCTTCATCATTTTTTCCTTAAATTATAAAGTAGCAATGAATTCTGACTTATTTGAAACGATCATAAAACGCAGCATATAATGTTGCATTATACGGTGGAACATACTGTGATAGCACCAGTCAATATCATGAAATATTTCTGAGCTAAAATAACATTGTCACACTTTTTAAATGCATGCATGTATAACAAAATATTTTATTTTAATGCAAACTGTTAACACTAGGTATTTCTTTTTGGAAAAAAATTATGCGTTTCAGGAGTTAATTTAAGAAAAATTACAGGAATCAAATAAAATGCAGCTAAAAGCTACGAAAAATATGTCATTTCTTATCTTTTAAAAAACCTTTTTTTTTTGAGAATATAAAATTAATTCTTAATGGAGAATACGTTCAGAGAAAAAGTCACCCAAGCTTGGCTCTTATAAATCCACATGGATAAAAACCTTCCCTCTATAATTCTCTGCAAAATGTATTTTCTTATTAGATTTGTTCCAAAATATCCATCTGAAATATCAAAATATAACATTCTTTAGCATACATGTCTTATAATTTGTGTAGTTACTGTTTTCAATTGTGTCAATGTGTGATCACTTATAGTATAAATATTTATGTATGAAACTTCCTTAACCCCTTATATCTATATATTATTTTCTACATATTAAGCATAATAATCCTTACTGTGTGAATATTTGTTTACAAAAATATTTAGCCCAGTAAAATATATAGTATTTCTTAAAATATTCAATTACTTTAAAATTAATATTTTTGTAATACTGTTAACTAATGTATATTTTCACTTTTTGACTATAATTTTGAACTTTAAAATTGAGAAATGAGCAAAACTTCAGCATTTGTTTTTGTATACTTTAAAAAAAGACTAAACTTATTCAGAAACCATAAAAGAAAGTTTATACTCATCAGTGTAGAATTAGGGTATACCAAGATAATGATCCTAAGAACGCTGTTTTGAACTTTACATCTGGTCTCTCGCAAAAATTGCCTGGTAATTCTAAAAACATCTCATCACAATTACCGGATTTAAATCCAATTAAGCATCAAGAGAGAACATGCGGTTATAGTACAACATATTAAAAATTTTAAAAACTCAACTCAAACATTTAAAAGTTGTGGGTGTTCAAGAATATTTTACTCAGTACTAAATTACTAATCTGTTTCATGGTGGTCTTTTAAGTGTGAAAGCACACATGTGAGGTTTTGCTAAGAATATAATTTTATTTTTACAATCTTCATTGTGAAGCATCAAATTATATTGTAACAGAGCAAGCACTATTTCTTTAAAATTTCAAAATGCTTGATTACTTCTGGGAGACACTGAATTATTTTAAGCTATTCTTTTACAATTGTAAGCCATGAATTTTAAGAAACCTTCCATCATTCATTCTTTTCCATAATATAATATTGGCAAGTTTACATACAGATGTCTGCTCATTTTATGTTCATAAAACATGGCCATAAAGGCTAAGCAAAAAGAAATCTTACTGAGAAAAATTCAAGAAAAGCTACCAAATGGGAATTTCAAAAGGTATTGAATTCCACTGTTAAGAAATCAGCTTGCTTCAGTATTTATTGTATTATCAGTATTTATTGTATTGGAGAAAATAACATTTTATTTTATTATTTCGGGTGCAAACATTTCTTCTTTACACATTGACCTAATGCTCTTAATGTAAAAATTTCAAATTTATTAATTTTAGTGTTGACATTCAATTTTCACCAACGAATCATGTACAATTAAATTCTTAAAAAAAGAATATTTTTTATACTAAAAATAATTTACATTAACATCAATTTAAAATATTAAGTTTGAAGCAATTCTGATAAAATTAAATGTGATAGATTCAAAATTAAAAGCAACAATTACTTGGTATAAATAAACAGACAAAATACTATTATCAACAATTTCATGAACAAAAAATTAAAAGGAAGCAAAGAACATGAAACTTCTACACAATTAAAATGTTTAAAAAAAGATAAACTTAAGCAATATTACAGTTACACAACTAATATTCTTCATTTACAAAATTGAATTGATGTATAAAACTAATCCTGGACTAAAACAAAAAATTTAATTTTAGAAAACAGTTCAAGATTTAAAACAAAATAAAACATACCGAAAAAAATTCCTTATTTTTTCCAATACCGACTCCCTCCAAAATATATATTTGTAAATTAAGTTTATGATGAAAGTGACAGTTAAAAATAAAGAAATCATATTCATTGCAGAGATCTAATTTTTACAAAAAATTTCATGTTTTGTCCAACTTGCAGTCATGTTCGACAGAACGCATTGTTTTCAGTTGTGCATAAATCTTGCATATAATTAGTAAATGAAAATTTATCTTTTTAGTGTTGGCTCAAAAGATCTTATTTCATTTGGATAATAAACATAACTGAGCTTTTTAAACATAAAAAGTCTAGACTACAACTGCTCAGTAAATAATATTTTTCCAATAACCTTATCAGATCCTTGAAGGTTTTATGTGTTTTTATCTTCGATTGTTATATACATATATAATTACCAAGGGATTGTTTTTGTACAGATTTAATGCATCTCTGCTGCATGTATATGTGTGAAAACAGCATATGCACTTTTTTAGTCTAGCACTGAGATTCCTTAAGTGGTCTACATCGACACCCAGGGATCTATGACTATTTGCAAGAGGTCCATGTTAGCAAAAAAAAAACTTGGGAGCCCTTGAGAAGTGTAAATGGAGGGTTTACAACAGTACTTCTCATTAGACCAAATTGTGACTTGATTTTTTAAAAAAATTAAATCAAACGAAAAATAAATTCTATCAATTTAGCAGCTTTATTTACTAAAATTTAACGAGGATAATTTACAGTTACGAAATGACAAAATAAATTTTATTAAAACAAGTACCATCACTTCAGCGTTTTTTTGTAAGAATTAAGCTAAAGGAGTATAACATTGAACATCGTGAATTTTCACAGTTTCTCAATTGGCCACAGACTATCTGCCTTTTAAAATGACATTTTAACCTATGTTCCAGCATTTAAATGCCCTTTATTTCGATTTTGAGACTAGATTTGAGAATGCTTTGACTATGGTAATTACCACAATAAACAATGAATTCATATGGCACATTGAAAAAAAGATTAATATTACAAGAGTAATTGATTGGAATAGGCAAAAACAGAGATCTTAAAGTAAAGCTTAAAAATGTATGTCAGCTATTTTGGCTTTAAGGGTACATGGTACGATTTAAGCAAAAATTTTTAATTTAAGGAATTTCAAAATTTTTTTGGTTACATCCTATGTGAGTATACTATGTAAAACAGATTTTGTACTCAAAATTTCATAAAAAGCTATCCATTTAATTTTAAGAAAAAACCTTAAAATTTGTGAAGTGATTTTAAAATGCTACTACAAAAATTTACGTAGAAGCATGAAATTTGATTTTCAAGTACGTCAAACTATGTATAATAATAGTTGGTATGGGTCTTGCGATAACACGATTGGTATTCGTAAAATAGTTCTTTTTATGAATGCTTATTGAAAATTCCTTAAAAAATGTATAAATTCTGAGATTAATTATTTTTTAAAAAATTAGTATTTTTTTTTTATTCTAAAATGCATATCAACTTTTGTTACATGTACTATTAGCAATAGGTAAAAAAAATTCAAAGCATCAGGCACAATTGAAAAAAAGCCTTAGCATTTTAAAATGAAGACAAACTAGTTATTTTTTCTTTCAAAATAAGCCAGTTTAAAGTTTTGATTTCCCATAGGGATGTGAATAAAAACGAACATTTAAGCTATCATAATTCTACATTTTTTTTTAAGTTAAGAGCTTTCAAACTTTGTGAGGTTATAGAAAAGTATATAAAAAATAATTTAGGTTAAAAAAAATTAGATTTGATTTTTTGACCAAATTTTGTCAATTGAATCGTACTGTGTCCCCTAAAAAGACACACATACCTGTTATTTATCCCGAATTATGGAGTATTATGAGAAAGCCTTTAACTGCTTTTCCCAGTGAGGAGTTACAGCAAAGATAACCATTCTTCAAAATAAAAAAGGACTTGACACTACCAAACAAGGAGATTAAGGGTTAAACTTAACAAGATTGATGCCAAATGTTGAACCATTTCTTGAAGCACCAGATTCATATCCCTCTCATTATAAACATTTATTTGTTCATCAGTTATTTTATGTATTAATTAAAAAATTTTTATTTTAATTAACATGTTAAGTTTTAAACACTATAGTTCATAAGTTAGAAATTTAAATCTTTTGAATTTAAAATAGCTCTATACCAGGTGTCAAAAAGACATTTAAGTTGATAAATTTGCAAAAATTTAATATTAGATAAGCAGGGGTCTAGGCAAAACAAACCAAGGCAAGGGGTCAACAAGACAAAAAGTTTGGGAACCTCTGGTCTAGCACATAATGCAACTATTTCAAATGTAGTTACATAGAACAGAATATTCTTATTTTGGATTCATGCAAAATTTAATGGACATATTTTAATGGATGATTTCTTTTAAGATGAGTAAATACTACATTGTCTACCAGAACAGTAAAGATTCCAAATCCAGGAAGCAATTATCTTTATAGGGAATTTCAAAACAAGTGTTAGCCCACAATACAACTGAGGATATTCTACATATATATAATCACCTATCTCTAATTAGTAACTCTTAGAAGTTCTTTTCAAATAAATATATTTGCTCTCAAAATTTGCAAATGAATAAGCAGATTTCATTTTCTGTGAAATAAATATAACTATAAAAAAGCATACAATTAACTAAATTACTTTATCAAAAGTAACAATATAACTTCAGAACAAAGTGATGGTTAAGCAATCTCGATTTAATAAGAAACACCATTATATAGAATACAGTGCTATTAATTTATTTGATAGTGCTAATCTATTTCAAGACTTGTTCATTCGTATTCAAATAAGGGAAAAGTAATAAGAGCATTTTATAAATCTACAAGTTAAATTCTGTAACTATCACAGATTTTACAAAATTATTATACCAAGATAACCGTAAACGACATTTCTCTGAATATAGGAAATTTTAAATCTATAATTTTATTTTTCATTAACAAGTATGAAAACATGTTTTCTTCAATAATACATAAAAATAATATATTTGACAGAAAAGCTGAATAAAGAGATATTTTATCAACAAAAGGGGAGAATCAGAAAAGGCATGGAAATATTTCGACATAGTAAGAATTTTAGAATTAAAAGCATGATAAAAATATAATTTACTGCTCAACAATAAAGTAGATTTGGGAGAAAGAAGGTCCTAAAAAGGGTTACATTGCTAATATATTCCAGTAAATATCCCAATTATTCTGAAAAATATGGATTCAGAAATAAGTGCAAAGGCATTTGGATGGCTCCAGACCAAAAGGAAAAGTAAGGTATCACTTATTAAAAACAGATTGAGCATTAAGAATAAATCAAATATAGATAAGGGATGTTCATATATATTTCAGTTTATGAATGTCAAGTGTTATTTTTCAGATAATATGCAAACACAGTATTGTACACAATGTTCATTAAATTACCGCTTTTTTTTAAATTAAAATATTGAAAAACAAAACATTTCTTGAGAAGCAATATTTAAAGAAACCAAGCACATGCAATTGCTTTTGTTTATAATTTTTCTTTTATCAAACTCATTAAATTTACAAATAATTACCTGTGAATATCTACCAGATTAATATTCATATACCCTATATAATTATAGCAGCCTATAAAATTTTTCAATCAAAGTGGAATTTTATCCTAATTCTAATTATCCTCTTCAACAGATGAGATATTTACACAAAACCTAGTTTCTTAAATACAGTTATTTAAGAAACTATTTATTTTGCTCAATTCGATTTAAACATTAAATGAGTCATTTTGGTCTCATCCTCCAAAAAAGATTAACTTGAATTGAATCGATATGAATATATCATTTGAAGTGGAGAAAATTCGAGATATAAAATTGTTTAGTTAAATGCAGTTCATTATACTTAATACCATGGAAAAATTAACTGTTTTGCTTAAAAATAAAGATTTGATTAAAAGAAAAACTATTTGCCAAGTAAATTTTGTTCTGAAGTGATTAGTGAGAGGATTTTCAGTGATTAGTGAGAGGATTCAGAGTAAAATATGAATAAATTCCTCAGTGATATACTTTTAAATCAATTTTTAACCAGTGCTTAACTTGTATATATATAAAACCAATTCTGAAAAAATAGTTAAAGAAATAAGAAAACACAGACAATGAAACAAATCAATCTAATTTTCAAATTGAAATAAATGCACAGGGAAAAAAATTGGTGAGTGAGAAACTTTTATTTGACATACAAAACAATACAAAGGAAATGAGTAATTAGTATTTTAAATGCAACAGCTTCTTTTATAAATGTCTTTTATCGATACTTACCAATTTTTGAATCATTCATAACCTGATTTTAGACCAATTTTCTTTAAAAATAAAAAAAAAATTAGAATACGTAAAAATAAAACTATGGTTTTACAGATTGCTTAAGAACAAATCTTAGCATTTATTTTTTTTTACACAGTAGACTTGCTCAGCAACAATTTTTAATTATTTCAAAATAAAGATGCTGCCTCAAATGATTATTTAAGAAGGTTATTTTAAGGAAACTATTGCCTCTTACACAACACTGGTATTTAAAATTAAGAGAATTTGCACATTTGTTTAATTTCTTGAATAATATTCCAACATTAATACTTACAAACAAAAATATACATTTTTAATGTATATTTGAGTGTCATCAGGAGAAAAATGCACTTAACCCCCTTTAACCGTTGAGGAAAAGCTAGAAAATTCAACTCCCCCAGTGTCACCCTTTTTCAAGCTAAAAATTGTTTACTTTCCCTTTAAAAAAGAAAACGATAAAATAATAAAATGAAACTATAAAATTTAGTGTTTAAAGTTACAATGTAATAAAAAAATATATAACTTATCGGTTGTGCGATACATCCTGAAACATGGTTGAACACATAAACCAGCATCACATTCAATGCATTGACAGAGATTCACTCTGAATATTTTTCTTTGCACAAACACATTTTCACATTGCACTTTTCTAAGAAGACATTAATAGTACTGAAAAACTGCTTAACTAATACACTTTGTTAGCTAATCTCATTTTAGCAGCTTTCAGGGTGTATTTTCAAAACGTTCAGTGAAATTCAAAACATAACACTTAACCCTTTAACGTGCGGTGGTATCTCTCCAAAACCACTATTTTCTAAATACCTCTAAACGCGCAGTGGTATTTGAATGAAACCAATGGTTCTACTGATATCTTTTATATTTCATAGAAGATACTAGATGTCAGCACTTTACAAAAAACTCTTCTTTCTGTGAGAAAAATGCATCGTTTTAAAAACCTTTTTTGAACACTTTCAAAAAAGTTTCTTTAGCAAATAAAAACAGATAAATATTCAAAGTAAGTTATGTACATTTTTGCTGCATATGCTGTTCATAGCATAACTAATTTTTAGAATAAATTATAAAAAGAACTGCCTCATAATAAGTAATCTAAGTGGTGGTTTCATAGGGATACCACCACGCGTTTAGAACATGAAAACTGTCCGACTTGTAGCTTTCACGCGTAAGAGTGCCCCCTTGTTTTTCTTTTTTCTGACTCAGGCAATGAAGTAAACTAATAATTTATGGGGTTTTTGATATTGCTTTGGGGGAAGGGATTTTGTTTATATCGAAATGGTGATATTTTTCTCGAATGGAAATTTTTTCTCATCTCATTTACGTTCTTTTTATACTGAAGGGAGGTCGATTTTTTTTCCCTTTTGGATGGTGAATATATGTTCTAATATAGCTGATACTATTTCTTTTATTATTTTTGCTTACCTCTTTCAATTAAATATGCTAATATTTAATCTTTTGAAGATAATTTGTATCAGTATTATTGCATGTTTTAATAATAAAGAAACAATGAAAAATCTGGCTATTGAAGTTGATTTCAATCTCTTACAGTTATATTTAACATTTAAAATGTAATTCTAATACTCAATATTGCATGTTTTAGTAAATTTATTACAAAATATATAAAGAATAATCTTACAAATCTGATCTAAATCATATATTGTTCATCCGAGAATTATGTCGCAAGTGTGCGGTGATACTCCTATGAAACCACATTCCCCCCTCCGAGGGGGGAGGGGGAATGTACTGTAAATTTTTTTAAAGGTATTTTCTCTGTTCTTAGGTTCTATACATAGCATTTATTAATTCTATTTTGAAAAATTCAGCGAATTTATTTTTCCGTGCGTCAAAGGGTTAATAAAGTAACCACCAATGCTTCAACAATAGTATAAGGATACAAATCAACAGGATACTTGAGGCACAGCAATCTCAAGAACAAATTGCAAGACTTTAATGTAATACCCCATCACTAAGTGTAACTTATGGATGACAACTTTTAATAAAATCAGATGCATGGAAAGCAATGACCAATGATACATTGAATATTGCTACTTGACCAATAAATACAATGAGACATAAAACGAGTGCAACAGCCTTTCTCAACTGCCCTGTGAATCTCATGCAGCTACAGGAATCCAACTTTCAAGGAGTATTACTTCCAAAGGTTACACAATTGAGATGTCTTAGCAAGAGAGACCAGCTGCACAACTCGCCTTTTTCCTCCCAGAATCTGAAAATTATGATAATGGAGAAATGGAGCCAACTGCTGCAGGGATTCATGAACTCCCATTTCCTGCCCGATTTCATGTTGTAAAAGCTGTGTAAAGGGAAGGAACAATACCTGAACTTTCACACTTACCTAAGTTGATGAGTACATGCAATTAAGTGTCTGTACTATGACTGGCATAGCCTTTTTTAATATTACCATATTTACTTGAATCTAAGCAGTACTTTTTTCCCTTTCATTAAAGCTACTGAAAATCGTTGCAGCTTAGAATCGAATTTAAAAAATTGCGTTGGATGGGGGCAATTAGAGCAATTACAGGTTCTAAACTATTTAATACTATTTTTCATTTTCCACAAAGACTTGTTGAGAATTTGGGATGTGGCTTAGATTCGAGTAAATACAGTATATTAACCTATGTGTACATACCTAATTTTATTTTCTGTCCACTAACTCTTAAGTTAAGCAAACAAAAATGAAAATTCTCTTAAGTTTGAACACCAGTGTAAATTAATATTTGAAATATCAGATATTAAAGACCTTTTATACCAACAGTTAAATATAAATGTAAAAGAAAAATTATTCTGTTACTGTCACGAATTCAAAAATAGCCTTATTTCTTCTAATAAAATATTAAATCGCACATTCAACATTCGTTGTTGTTTTTTTTTAAAAAAATTGCAATATATATTTACTTAATTTTGAGTTGATTATTAAAAATAATTTCACTAATTAGAATGCTCGCTTTAATATAACTTACCTTAAATAATCACTTAAAATGACTTGCCCTTAACAAATATTGCTAAAAATTAGGGTTTAAAAAAATACAATAAATGCACATACATATCAAATAATAAAAAACCCTTTTCCCATTTAGTATATCTTGGACAATAATGCTAGAAAAAAAGAGATACAGAAAATTCATGCTAGCTTACATCAATTAATAAAGAAGTATTTAACGTATATTTCTTCAAATATGTTATACAAACCTTTGAAGAGCCATAAACAACAACACACTTCTATAAGATGAAGTCTATTCTTACACAGAAATCTTAGCAAATATAAATCATACATCAAACTGGAAATGAAATACTGAAAAAGAACATGGCAATAAATCATGCATTACTGTTTCCCTAAGATTTAGAATATGGTGGTAAACAATTTAATTTTGCAAATTAAACATGAATTAAAATTACAAGGAAATTCAAGCATATATCAATTTAATTTGAACTATCATAAACTTATCAAACTTTTTAAACATGGATTTTTTCATACATTCTGAAAAAGTTTTAACTTTAAATGTGTGTTAAGTGCTGCACAAACCACTGAACACACTGCATGCAGGTGTATTTTGCTGCCAGTTTACATGAGTGTAAGGACTTAGTGTATATATAGCATATCAGATATATATATATAGTTTTAAGTAACTCGGTTCTAGAGACAGACTGCAAAAAACATAAAGAGTCATTCAAGCATATGATATGCTAAAAGTTTTCGTCATCCCTAAACCGCTCAAGCTATGAAAAATATCTTGATTGACTCAGCCCCATTCAAGAAATTTCACCTTTGAACCTGAAATGTGAACCTTTTGTCCCTGCACATCCCCATCTTTTATCGCAATGCTTGGGATATAATTTGTGACTTTATTTTATACGATTTTGAATGTTTAGCTGAGTCTGCAAAGAAGTTGTTTGACAACTTCTTTGCAGACTAAAAATGCTCTTTGTAAAAGAGATTTGTTCACAGGATCAAAAGTGGACAGCAGAGCAAATGCAATTTTCTCTTCAAACAATTAAATCACTCCACAAATTACTTCCTACATGATTTATTAGAGTTATCTCCCAGATTTTTCAACAAATTCATAAAATTTCCTTTCCATAATTCAGAGCATTTAATTCAATAAGCTCCATTTCAAAACTATCAGCTTTACTTGAAAATCGATTAATTTGTAGCAAGGTATTGAATGCCACTAAGTTGGCACATGTGCCATAGGTTGCTGACCCCTGCTCAAAAGCATAGCTGGTTAAATTGATTTTATACTACAGGAACTCGGATACTGTGAAGAACTCTATTCCCAGATGCTTACAGCAAGCAACATTACATATCCAAAGGCCTAATGTGTGTCTCACAAACAAAACAGAACAGCACTTGCTAAGTATAGTGTCAATTGTATTAAAACTAGACTGGTCAAGTGCTCATTTAGGATGTAAACAAATTCAGTCTTTTAAACTGATCACAGAAGCAAACTAATTTGGCATTAAAAAAAAGTAATACAAATTCAACCCCAAAATACCCATTAAAAACACTGGTATGGTTCCCATAACATTCTGTATGGGGACAATTATCATGGTAAAAGGCATATACCACTATGTTTGATGTGATTGCTGAGATTATAAACACTGGTAGATACATTGATAATTTGAGTGCAAGTCCAGTGTTTCTTCTAATGCCAATTTAGATGAACTGAATTACATCTAAGCTTCTATCAAGATCAACTTTAAACATGTCTAGATATAAAATTTCTGGTCATCTGTTTTTCCTATTTTTTCATTAATATACAAAACTTCTGCTTGCAATAAACATATTGTGGCACCATAAGGTTTGTTCTGAAACGAGTAAACATTTGAAGTAGAAATGAATTTATTTCAATATTTGGCAGCCATATTTAATAGGAAAGAATGTTAAGGTTTTCTCGACTTAACAAATTGGAGATGGTTTGGAATAAATGGGACACATTAGTATACATATTGAAGACAGTTTTCCCACAGCAAATTTAAATGTGATCCGAAATATCAACCACCTTTCAAAACTTTTAAAAGATGCTTTATTCAATTTCTTACAATATTCCTTCTCAGAACATTTAATTATTATTTCCATTATAAACAGTTTTAATGAATCTTTTTCGATATAAATGAGTTAATTCTTTTTAAAATGCCAGAGATACATCAAAAATTTTCACAGGCTAGAGGGTTATATATAGTCAAAACAGCTCTGATTGGAAGGTGTTAATGAAGTTCTATTGCCTCTGTTGATACAGATTACACAACATATAACATACATTATTCAGAAATTTATAGACAGAGGATATTTAATGTTTCATGTACTCAGCCTATTTAAATCTGACAAAATATTTGAGCAGACTTTGGTCAACACTTTCCAAATTTTGTTACTATGTCCACTCCAGCTCCTCCACAACTTGATGACTTAAATTTCTGAAACAATGGGTTTTCAACTAAAAGCTTTGCATCAGAGAGAAAGTAGGTAAAATTTAGCATTATTCTAAAATTGATGTATATCCACATATATTTTATGTATACTATGATACATTTAATTTTTTTACACCTCTTATGTTAATTTGCACCTCTTCATGAGGCATGCTCATTTAGAGATTAATAATGCCTTGAAGTTCAAAACAAGCTTCTAACAAGGAAAGCATTACCTCTGCACTAAAACAGAAAAACTTTCTTCCAGGTAATAAAGACAACAGGATGCTCCTACTTGAAAACATTTGCTTGAGACTTAATGGAATATATAACTCATACTAGTATGTGTTTTAGAAGTACCTGTGGTGTGTTCTTTACATTTACTATACAGCTACAGGTGTTTTGAGTTAACATGTACATATCACATCAACATGTACCTTACAAACTTTGTTTTAAAATAAATCTATGAAATATTATTTAATATTCTCACAATACTATATTTACAAGTATGAGATTCAATAACTCCCAAATTTTTATATCATAAGTATAATTGCTCTGTTCTTAGGCACTGACCATCTGCGTAAAACATCCTTAAGCATAGAATATAAGCGAATAAGTAAAATTAATTTGTGATAAATGAAACAAAAATTATAAAGAAATACATGTTTTTACAAACATTTAGTATAGCTATGGTGGAACATAAAAACTACTCAAAAAGTAAAATTTATTTTATGTTCTTGCAGCAATGTTTTCTACCATGATTTACACTTAGTTTGTTCCTATAAAAAAATTAATTCAATCACAGAACTATAATTATTACATGCCAATTAAACATTAAGCACTGATATTTCCCTCCTCCATTGCCAATGAAAGTGTACTGAAATATTAAGAGCTTATTTACATTATGTTTGATGTAATTTTCAATGCGAGTAGAATTCAATGCAACACACCAATTTTAATGTCCCAAAATATGGCCTAAATGCTTACAGGTTAAGCAATTCAAAATTAAATGGCAGACCAAATATAAATAAATACACACGAGTTCCTAAATAAATTATTTGTGTCTGTTTTAGATATATTAATGAAGTACCAGGCACTAACAACCCAGTAGTCCATTTGTAATAACAGAACATCATGTCCTAGAACAGGGGTGTCCAACACACGGCGCGCCAGTACATAAGTTGCGGCCCGCCGACTCTTCTAAAAAATTTTAAGTAACAGATTTTTAAAAAGTTTTTATTCATTTTGAAATTGATTTGAGGGGAAATTTATACATGTACAAAATGTATTTGCTTGTTATCTGTTCTTGTTTTAAAATAAACCCTTTTTGATAATAGAAATGTCCTTTAGATTAAAATGTTTATATTTTATCAAACAGTCACACTGGATTTTACTATAGTAAATTACTTTTTTAATAAATTTCGAAATGCATTATGCATATCCTTTACAATGGATGGTACATGATTCTCTGTGTGTGCGACTTTCGTTTCTAGTCCTTTTCTGTTTAGAGTGCCCAAAATGCAAGAGGCAGTCAGAGATGTTTTTTGAAGTTTAAAAAATATATATATATTCAGGACAGTAAAGATAAAAGACAATGTATACTTAATCGTTTGCGAATGACAGCATTATCAAATTTCAACAATGAGTAATGAAAGATCAATTCAATAGGAACACTGTAATTTTCAAGAAAATGGCAACTGTAATATTTTAAACATTATTTGATCATTGCATTATCTATGTGTGCATACATGAAAAATAATGAAAATAATAATTCATTGTTTTAAATTTTCACTCCAATAAATGTTTTTTTGTTTCCAAATCTGATATAAAGGTGCATATTTTTTATGTGCAGCCCACGAGATTTTAATGTTTTTCCGAAGTGGCCCGCAAGGTCATTTGGGTTCAACACCCCTATTCTAGAATACAATTTAATATCATTTAATAATGTGATGTAAGTAAGGATTGCAATACTGGTTTTTCGGTATTTACTAGAAAGTTTTTTAATTGTCTCCTCTACATATTCAAGGATCGCCAACATAGAAAAATAATATACGTTTTAGTTTTTATGTCTCCCTAACGGGCGAAATTAATTAGACTGTGAATATAAAGTTGCATCATACAATCAAGAAGTGATAAAATATGTGAATCATCCAAGGAGGTGTGGCAAAACTATCCTATTACAGCTCAGAGCAATACTGCACACACGCAGCAGAGCAATACTGCACACACGCAGGATTTAGTCTGAAATTCGTACTTGTGAAAACAAGGTTGTAGTTACGAAGAAAGCACCTAATATTTCGAAAAAGTTAAATGGGTGTCTTCGTTATTTGCATATAATACTTATGATTTTAAAACTGAAAATGAAAAGGAAGAAAAGAGACTAACCAATTCAAATGAATATAGGGTACCATTGAAAGGAAACTATTTTAACGACACAGTTTAAGTGACTCAGAGAGAGGGAAAATTTAATAATTAAATTCAATAATAAAATTAGTTACAGATTTTTGGATACTTATAAAGGAAGTTAACACTTTTACTTTGTATTTCAAATTAAATTATAAATTGCTTAGTAGTCTATTACGAATTCGTTCTCAAACGCTGGAATACACAGCGGTGTTTTTTTTTTTACAATGGATTGCATATTAGCAACTAAGCCTTTGCAGACAAGTCCCCAAGAGGGAAGCCATTTCATTAATGGCACCATTTAATGACGGATTCCGCTACCAAATTGTGATGTTAGAATTTTACTCAATTCAAACTCTCGTTGGATACTAAATATTGCAGTGATTTAATTTTGCCGAGAGTACCAGAGCCAAGTTGATACTCAAATAATCTTTTGCATGCCACATAATCATATGACATGCGTGCCTACGATTTTCACATCCAGCTGGGGTCGAGCCAGCAACTTTAGACTTGCGAAGCGAGCACGGTACCTCTAAGCCACCGGAGCCGACACTACATGGCAATTAGGGATTGCAATACCGGTATTCACAAGCTTAAATACCGGTTTTTTATGTATTTACTAGAAAATTTTTAAATTGTTTCCACAATATGTTCAGGGATCGCCAACCTAGCAAAATAGTACACGTTTTTGTTTTTATGTCTCCCTAACGGGAGATATTAATTAAGACTGAATATAAAGTTGCATCGTTCAATCAAGAGAAGTGATGAAATATGTGAATCATTGAAGGAGGCGGGCCAAAACTATTCTGTTACAGCTCAGAGTGATACTGCACACGTGCAGGATTTGTAGTCTGATATTTGTATTTGTGAAAACAAGGTTGTAGTTGTTAAGAAAATGCATAATATTTCGATATTTTTTATATTGGTGAGTTTGTTATTCAATTTGTATTTGCATATAATACTTGTATTTACAAATGATCATGATTTTATAAATGAAGAGGAAAAGAGACTAACTAATTTAAATTTTATCAGGTTTATAGAAAATTTTCTTAAAATTTTTTACCCACAAACCTATCCACATTCAGAAGAATTCAGTACAGTTATCAAAGATGATAACACTAATGTTGATAGCGAAAAGAAATTGTCTCTTGAACAAAAATTAGAATTAGAGATAACTAAAAAAGAAATTTCTGCAAACAAAATACAATGCAGAAATTAGCTATATCCAAAAAACCATCCAAAGCGAAATCGATTTATTTAAAAAGATGAGAGATTTAGTGGTAAATACTTGGACAAAGTATATTGTGCCTTGCCAACAGTATCACCAACTGGCGTAGATGCCGAAAGACCGTTTTCCACAGGAGGTAATTTTTTCACAAAACTACAATCCAGGCTTAATGACAGAACAATTGATGCATTATGCTTTTTTAAGATCATATTTCAAAAATTTATAATAGTACCACAATATGAATAGTGATATTTACAATTTTGTGGTTTAAATAAATGAGACGTTCCCCTGCTCTTTTGTGATTCTTTATTTACTGTTATAATTTATAAGTTACAATTTTTTTTGTGTGTTATTTACAGACAGTTACAGTACAGTTATTAAGAAAACTGGCATATAAAAAAAGAAACAGCTGTGCTTTTCTAAAACTTCTAATACCGGTATTAAGATCTAAAAAATACCGAATACCAGAATTGAGCTTTTTATCCAGTAATGCAATCCCTAGAGATATAAGTTATTAATTTAAGAATTACCTTATACAACATGTTCATCAATCATTTTTTATTATAAAACATTAAATTATAATAGAAATCAAGTGAACTAAAAATTAAGTCGGCATAAAATGTAAATTTGCTAGCCAGATACACTAAATGCTTCGTTTTCCTGCAATTATTTTTAGGATTCCCAGTTCTGAAATTGTCATGGGATTTCTTTAAAACTTTTGTAATATCCATATAACTTCCGAATTTATGAGAGAAAGTTTTTGTGCTTTCTTAGGGTATTTATTTTACATTTAGAAAGGCATCTATTACTACAGTTAAATATTTCATAGTTTACAAGCATGGACAAGTTTTACCTAGTTTAAGTACTATGAAGACTTAAAAAAAAAAAAAATGAAATACCAATTGTGCATTAGTACACTTTAAAGAAAGACACCAAAAATAAAGCAATTTAGACATGTAATTAAAATTAAGACACATTTACAGATGAAATTCTAAGTATAGCAACCAAATTTAAACTCAAATAGCAAATAAGATATACATAATTACCTAAAACTTCTGTTATAAAATCATAATCCTCAAAGTCATTAACTGCAAAATAAATACGAGGGCTATTTTTAAAGTAAGGTCCGTTGGCGCGTATATTTCCCTACTTCGCGCGTGCGTCACATACCAGCATCCTTTGCGAACACACATGCGCAACTTCCAGCTCTATTATAGCAGTCGAGTAAGATTAGCTGTGCGTCTTTAAAATGTTTAAGGAGATTGAATCGCCCACCAAGTGTGAGATATGGTCTGTTATCTGTTTTATGGCTGCAAGAAACAAATCAGCTTTTGACATTCATCCCCAGATAACAGAAGTTTATGACACAGAAGCAATAAGTGACAGTAAAAAATTTCGAAAATGAGCCAGGAAGTTCAAAGATGTGCAAACAAACGTACATGACGGAGCACGCTCAGGCCAGCACTCTGTAATCACTGATGATTTGATGCAAGCAGTTAAAATAAAAATTCGTCAGAACAGGAGATTCATGATAACCACTCTTTCATTGGAGTTTACCGACTTTTCCCGGTCGGTGGTGTATGATATTGTGACTGTAGACCTCAACTTTAAGAAATTGTGTTCTTGGTGGGTACCCAGACTACTCACAGCGGAACACAAAAAGAAGAGGTTTGCCATTTCATTGAACTTTTTGATTTGTTACGAGGAAGAAGGGGATGACATGTTGAGTCGAATTATTACTGGATAGGAAACATGGGTATCCCTATATCACACTGGAATCAAAGAAACAGTCTATGGAATGGTGACACATCCTCTTCTGTTAAGATTAAAGCCAAACAAACGCAGTCAAAGTGCAAGATTATGGCAACAGTGTTCTGGGACCGGCGTGGTGTTTTGCTGGTGGACTTAATGCCAGAACAAACAACGATCAACTCAGGTGTCTACTGCACAAGGTGCCTCTATGGAAGCTCCGAAGAACAGTGTAAAAAAAATGGCATGGCCTGTTGTCAAAAGGTGTTTTGCTCCTCCACGATAATGCAAGGCCTCGCACTTCTCGAACGGCTCGGGAGTCTTTGGGCTGGGAGGTTTTGAACCATGCACCATACAGCCCCGACCTTGCTCCGAACGATTTCCACATTTTCCAGTATTTCAAAAATAGTTTTGGCGGGAAGCATTTCAATGACAATGAAAAAAAAAACAACCATGAATTGGCTGTCCAACCAGGCGGCAGACTTCTTTGAAGAGGGTTTTCAAAACTTAATTCTAAGGTATGACAAGTGCATCAATAAACTCTGCAACTACATAGAAAAATAGGCAAAAGTATGTACAATCCTAAAATAAAGGTTTTTTTTAAACAAAATATTATCGTTATTTTTTAAAAAACAAAAGGATCTTACTTAAAAAACAGCCCTTGTATATGTCCAATGTCTGTTTAGTAAGCTAAACAAGCAATTGTGCATTTATCAAGACATTTTCTCTTTACTTCAAATATATCAATTAAAAATGTTTTATTTTTTTTTTATTGATTTAAATTTAAAATTTCAGTCCTTTAATGAAATTCAGAAAAATTAGAACAAAGTTATTTCTATTTAGAAAGAATAACTTTAACCCTTATTTTTAAAATTATTAATTTTTAAGTCCCCAAAGTGAAGAAAATATGCATGGTTTTAGTATGACACAGTTTTCAAGATATTTAAAAATTTTGATTTTGGAAACAGTGATTCAAATGACAAACTTAAGGTTAGGTATGAAGATTGCAAAATAATTTGAGATTTTTTAACATAACAAGGAGCCAAATTATAAAGAAGCAGCATTGATCAGTTCTCCTGCAAGTTGCAAACAGCAAAGGATAGGAATAAAGGTCTTTAACAAGTGGCTGAATAGGGATTCCTTTTAGAACCAGTCCACTAATGCACGCCTGTCATAACTGTGGATAGGTGTTTTGAAATAAGCACTTATGTCAAGGTTAACAGATTGGTAATGAGGTGGTGACTCAAAAATTTAACACATATGGTGACACACTCAAACACTTCTGGTTGATTATGTACATAATGGACAGTCTAAGACATTTAAAATCACAACTAGTGATGCAAACTGCTATGCTGTACATGTCAAACATACCCAACATTTCAAGAGACTGACCAAAATATCAACAAGAATATTTTTAACTAAGCTCATACCTACTGGAGACACAATAATAGCTGAAAAACAACCTTCTCTATGTATTGCTCAGAAGGTCAAACTCTAGCAAAAACCCTTTTCACTCTTAAAACAAGGACCCTTCTCTTACAAGTCACAAACAGCAAAGGACAGGAATAAAAGCACTTAACGACTGACACAAAAAGGAATTCTTTTTATTTCCCTACTCGTGCACAGCATTGCTGTGGAACAGAAAGATGGTGTGAGCAGAAAAAGCAACTATTTACTTGTAGTACACACATACTAACAATATAATAAAACTATAATTAGGGAAACAGTATGCATATTTTAAAAAGTTCAAAAGAATTTTTAGACATTTTAAAATCTTTTCCAAATAATTGAGAAAATTAAACTTACTATGTTCTTCTATTGGGAAATCAAGCACTTCTTTCACTTCACTAGGGTACACACACATTTCACTCGGGATAAGCCATTTTTTTACTCCATTAAATTAAATGCAGTTAAATAATAAAACACTCCTTGCACAGACTACACATGAATGGAAGACCTCAATTAAGGAATCCTGAAAATAAAATTAAAAAAACTTAGGAATACTCAATTCAATTCCATCATATTAGTATCAATGGTTAAAAAAATTCATATCGAGTTATCCAACAATTAGTATTTGATTTAATAATTATCAAACATTTCTCCGGTTTTATATTTTTTACTCAAAAAAATTTTATAAACAAGTTATTATATACTGAGTCACAATTAAAACAAAGCATATAAATAAAAAGAGATAATTCACAAAATGTACATCACAATGGATATTACATGATCAAGAATGTTCTTAAATAGTAATTTGCATCAAGGTAGAAAATTTTCCAAGATCCAACTAGCATTTTAGAAGTTTATTACATATTAGAAACAATTAAAACAAGTTTGAAATCGCAAATATTTTGTTAAGAGTAAATAACAAAATGAGCCCCAATGTGAAAAAATGCAATTAAACTAATGATAATTTTCTGAATGACTAAAATATATTTTCTAAATGACTAGAGGCACTTAAAAATATGTAATACAAGAGATAAGTTTCACTCTTAATATTTCAAAATTTTTGAAACGTCCAATTTAGTTTGTGCCAACACATTAACTGTAAAATTCATAGAAACAAATCAATAAGCAATGCTCAAACTAACAGAACTTCAGACTTTCTATATTTGCTCATCAATTAACCCCTAAAATAAAAATAACATTCCCTATGGCCAGTACGTCAACTTGGGAGCTCCCGTGTACTTGAAAATATTCTTTAAGTCTCAAAAGAAACTAGCATCAGTAATCTATAATGCAACAATTACTTTAGAATGAAAAAAAATTTAATGTTTACCACAGATTCTTCAAATAACATAGATGGATAATTATATCAATACCTTGGAAGAAAAAAGATGCTACGATCAAAGTATACGAAGTTTTTTCATTTTATTAACTGTATTATTGTTAATTAAATGCATAAAAAAAATATGGTTTCATATATTCCTAAATTATGAACTCTACTATATAGAATATATTATGAAGAATAGGTTTTAGATTCTGTACGAAAAAATTCAAATCATAAGATATTGTTAGTCTGTTTCATAATGAATGCAGAAATTAAGTTCAGAAAATCAAATACATTTCAATATTGAACTGCAGAATTTTAATAATTGCTGGTCATACTTTTTCATAAATTGTTTCTTTATAAAGTAATATCTGAGGATAATTAGGACTTTCAGTATTACAGATGCTCTATAGCTCCTTTTTAGCCAAGAATAAGAAAAGTTAAAAAAACCACATTCCCGTATAAATGGCACAATGCAAGCATGCAAAAATACATTCGCAACAAAAAACGATCCATCAAGGAGTAAGCCAAATGCAACAAAAATTGTTAGATGTAGTATACATATATGGAGATGAATATTTTATTCAGGTAATACAAAAAGGGGGAGTCAATATGTTGGCTCGTCTTTGGTCCTGATCCAAGATGTAATCCCACCACGTACTGACTTTAATAATTTTTTCTTAAATCAGTACAATTTTCAGCTTATGCTGATGATATTGATGCGATTATACCCTCCCTGCTCTGAAAGAGGCATTTCTTGACCATAAGACTGTAGCAAGTCCAATGGGTTTTGTTATAAATGGGGAGGGAGGAGGAGGACTAAATATATACTATTAACAAAAGACAGAATCCTAAAACTTCATCCTGAAATAGATTAATATAAATTTGAAGCAGTTAAAAGTTTTACCAACATAAGATCAATTATTACTTCTGACAACAGAATATCTCATGAAATCCAGAATCGATTATAAACCTGGCAATAAGGCTTTTATGGGATAAGGAGGATTATAAAATCTTTAATTTTTTTCAAGAAAAACAAAATTTTAATTTACAAAAGTCTTATTACACCAGTTCTGACATGTGAATCTGAGATTTGGACAATAGTAAAACTGGAAGAAAATCGAATGGCATCTTTTGAGAGAAAAGTACTTTGAGGTGTGAATGAAAACAATAGCTGGAGAAAATACAATTTTGAATTATATAGAATTTATAAACAACATGACATTGTTAAATACATAAAAATAAATAGAATGAATTGGATGGCCCATTTAATTCAAATGTCAGATGATAATGTTGTCAAAAAAGTGTTGTAGTTCAAAGTTACTAGGATTCGAGACCGTGGAAGACAAAGGCTGAGATGGGCAGACTGGGTTGAATCAGACTTTGGGATTATAAACAAGAAAACTTGAAGAAAAGTAAAAAAAGAAGTCAATATGGAGGAGTCTTCAAAGGAAGGCACTGTCCCATGAGGGGCTGTCTTGCCAGATATGATGAGGATACATTCCAATAAATGAGTTAGACCGGCATACACCAAGAAGGTTGGAAACTTCAGCTTATCAGATCCCAAACATACTATATTGAAGTGATATCTGACTATCATGGTGGTTTAGGTCAGTGGTCTTCAAACCATGCTCCATGGAGATCTGGGGCTCCACGAGTCACAATAAAAAAAAATCGAAGAGGAAATTATAAATGTGTATGCAAATTAGATTCACGTTCTCTATGAAGTTTGTATAGTTATATAAGTATCTAAAGCTCATTCTATTAATTAAAACTGAAAATTTCATTTATGTATAATATACAAATAAAATTATATATAACACTCTTTTTCGACTTTTATTAATAATATAATAAAAGAACATTAAAATGTGCAAGCACGTTTTATCTTTATATATATTTCCTACAAGAATGTTAACATTCCTTTGCTTTTACACTCGTTAGTCAGCACAATGTCTTTCAAAACTAAATAGTTTTCTAAAAGAAAATGTATCCCTTCTGTGGAAAAAAACAACATAAGGAAGGAGAGGAAACAACATAGCAGACACTGGCGTAACATACACCCCTGCATTATGGGGGTGGGCCCAGGGTTCTAAAGAGCCCCTAAGTCTGGCTGCTGCCAAGTACCTACACTTTGTAAAATCCAACTTGGGGGCCCCAAATGTTCTCCATTACGCCACTGTCGACAGATTTGAAATTAAAATCAAAATTTAAGCAGCACCTAAATTTTAGGTTGCAAATTCATGCAAAAAGCACACAGTATTTCTCACACAGCTATAATAAATTTAAATGCCATTCAGAACACCGTGTGTCAGGAAAATATATTTCTTAATGTGAGCGGCTACAAAAACAAGGTATAAAAACAAATTCAACTCGTAATATATAATGCGATTACATTTAATCTCGAAAGACCTCAACTGACAATTTGTGTGAAGAAAAGCAAGCACATATCCCAGTTATTAAATATAAAATGCAGAAGTAGGTGACACTTGGATCACAATATTAATGAGTAAATTATATTAAAAAATTAGATTAGAATTCTTTAATATACGATATACTTCTTTTAATTGCCTTTACAAAAAAACATGTTACTCTACTTTAAACATTATTTTGCGATACATTCTGCTAAGTATGAATATGGAATGGGGTTCCTCGAAAACACTTTCTAGTTTTAGGGGTTCCATGAAAACACCTTCAAATTCTAGAGGTTTCATGAGTAGAAACAGTTTGAAGGCTACTGGCTTAAGTGAATGAGTGATATTAACTTCGCACTAAAAGGCTACACGAGTCTTTTAGCAATGCACTTCATACCTTTGAACTATAGTCAAGTGGCAAGGATGACACCTGAGCTGGCACTTTCCCCACCTAACTTCCACACCACATCAACAGGATGACGTTTTAGTGCCAACAGATGATTTAATGTCCAGTGGGGATCCTCTACACTGTGGGTCTTCAGTGGCATCAGGCTCGAACTTTTGACATAAAAGCCAGGGAAGCATTGGAGCAGCACAAAGACAAGCAGTAGAAATGCAGGCTGAATGCAGCTGGCCATTAAGTTGTTGAAAGCAACAATTAAACAAAGAAACTAGTGAGCATATCACCATCCTGAAAGACAACCAAAAGGGTCCAGCTATCAAACGAAACGGTACCCCGAACCATAATTCTTTTAATTGTCAGGCTGTGTAGTTGACAACAGTCGGATGAATATCGCACCACTATCATGGACTTCTTACATGCCTTCATTGGTCTTTAAACCAGGTAAATTTAAAAGCAAAACTCATTGCTGAAAACCATTCTACTACAGTCAGCTTTCAAATGCACCAAGAACCATTGCAAACATTCTTGATATTCTGCACAGCCATGGAACAATCATTCATGCCAACTATAGTAGAATCATTGTAGTTGTAGAACCACTGTTCAAAACGCGAAGAAATTCTGTGATTATATTACCCTGCTTCCTTTTGTTCAATTGCATATTCTTAATTAAATAATAACAATTGTTCATAGTGTTTGCAAATCTGTCTGTAAGGCATTGGTACTACCCACATGGGTGAATGGAGGCATATTTGCATGGAACTTATGCCTTAGCATGTCTTCTGTTATACACAAAATCCTAATGCAGCAAGTCAGTCATTGGCTGCTGAATGCAAATAATTTGCATATATATGCTCTGTATGAAATACGCATGTTATGAAATTTAATAGTGAAACATTTTACATTGGGTGTATTATAAAAATACAAATATTAGTTAGGCTCAGAGTAAATTTAATCTGGGTTATAAATCCAGGTAAACAATATTTTCATATTGCATTTTGTTTTAAATCATTTAGAGGTATACAAGAAATTTCTTCGAGTAAGGTTGATAAAGAGAACAATTTGTAAACTGTGGGCTAAGAATGTTATTTTATTTATTTATTACATTTCTCATGAATACCATTCTCTCCTTTTTTTCTGTGTGAGTGTTAAACTTTATTTCAGATCATAAAACTATTCTTTGGGATCAAATATTTCTAGGCCATGGCTTGTACATGAATTTTTTCTGAATAGATATCATTAAGCCTGCTTTTTGATAGGACAATTTATAAAATTTTTAATATTTATTAATAATTTATAAAATTATTTCATTGGGAATAACATAGAAAAAAAATTATGAAATTAAGTCTATGAAATGTGAACCCCTAACAGCAAAGTCAAACTTATTTAAGTATTTGTATTTCACCTTTCAAATGCTTGAATGTGATAATTTGAATATGACATTGATTACAAAGAAAAAAAACCTAATAACTACTGCTTTACAAATTACACTGTAATCAACTCTATGCAAGTAACTGACTGCTGTTAATGAAAAAAAAAAAAAAAAAATTCTAATAATTTTAAATTGAAGAATACATAACTTTTGAGAAAATAAAATTATATTCTCAACAAATGATTCGATTCCTGATAATGTAAATTGATGTTGCACTAGAGAAACTCCATTCTTCCTTTAAAGACAAAATGGGATGGATAATGTGTATGGGTTCTAAAGGGCTCTATGGTGATTTGAAAGCAAACATGGGGAAAGGAGGAAGGAAATCCAAAGTAGATTTTTCTACCATGCCTGTTCCTTTACAATGAAACAGGCAGACAGAATTTTTAATTGAAAGAAATAAGTTTCTTAAAGGTCAAGTTTAGTTCAATAACCTATCAAGGAGTTTCCTCTCTTAACAGTTTTCTGAATATTCCAGTCTTTGATTTCAGTTTGTGCTACAGCAATACTGAATAAAACAATTGTAAGCATTTAAATAGATAATTCATAATATCTGAAAGTAAATGAACAAAACTTAACAATTGCAAACTCTGTAAAGGTTTAGTCATTAAATTGTAATGGCCGTGTTTTGAAAGTAACAGTAAATAAAAGAATTATTAGTTCTTCCTACTTATGAAATAAAAATTGTTTAAATAACACAGTTTGAATCAAAATTTTCTATTATGGCACTGAAGAATCAAAGGAATTATAAGAAAATAATGCCATCACTTTTATAAAATTCCTGAAAATCTTTGAGGTAACATACTAAAAAAGGGAAAATCTTCTGTGTGTGTATCCAGGGATTTACTAAATTGAAAACATCCATCCCATTACTCAGTATGGAGCAGCACACTATTTTGTATAACCATTGTCAGACAAAAGTGTTAATCATTGACAAAAGAAAAACGGAAGGCAGCCTTGCCAAAAAACCTGTCAAATCATTTCAAAATAAGAGTTGCTGGATGTTCATTGCTGTATTGTTGCATTTTCAATTCCATGCTCGTTACTTTTATATATGTTTTGATGTCAAGAACTGCCAAGATATTCAACTTTTTATTTGAGCACTTTAAGAATTCTGTTTTCAGTCACTTAGGGGTTTTTAAATCAGTGAATATAAAAACTTTTTATCTTCAAATAATTCTTGACAAGCATCAAATATAAATCCTGCCCATTCATTGCCGATAGTTTATTTTGATAGTTTCATCTCTTTAAGATCTTTATATAGAAAGATGTGAAAATATGATCTTGACATTTTAGATATATGCAAAGAACTCAATCAGAAAAAGCTCCTTTGTTACAAAATTTACTAGACACTAACTGAAGGGTTAACCTTTAAAACTTTATCAAAAAGGATATCGAACACTTTTTTGTGACATACCATGGTTAGGAAGAAATCACCGAAAATAAAAAAAGCAGTAAACTGATAATATTATGTCCCAGTGGCATTCAACATCATTTCCAGTTTTGTGTTAAGTAACAATTTTAAACAGCATTTCAATTCTGCATCTATATGGTTTTTTCTCTCTAAATCTTAATCTAAAGTTCCAAAAACGAAGTTGTCGAATTTCTCCACAATGGAAGAAAAGACAAAATCATTTTAAAAGAATGGCATCAAAAACGAATTCACATAACTATGAAATTTAATTTTCAGAAATAAAAACTTCTATTTACGAATGCAATATTAAAAACTGTAATCCGCATAGTGTAATTATAAATGGCAGTCAACAGTGACAAAACAGTTATCTACTTTTCTCACACAGATATAAAATTTATATACAGAATTATAGACAGTAAATCTTTAAAATCCAGTGGTTTAAAATTGTGTGTAAATTCTGTTCCCATTTTACTTCAGCTGCAGTACAATTGCTGTACCAAGCGATTCTCCCCATTATTTTTCCAGATGAATTTTTCTGATCCGTTTTATGACTGTCATGGCCCAAAGTTGTAATACAGCTGAAGTAAATACATAAGACAGAATTTAATACAGCATATGTGTGCCGCCAAATTTGAAAGGCTTTTAAATTCAATGGGAAGAATTAAATGCCCCCAGGAAGAAAACGACAGGAATAATTACTTAAGTGATATCTGCACTATAATTAAAGAGGTAGAAGGTCAGGAAATGATAGTTAGTAGACAAAAAGACCTAATAGTTTGAAATAATGGAAGGGAGATGAAGGAATTGTTTCCAACTCAATGCAATGTTATGGTCAAGAAACAAAAAAACAATTATTTTTAGAATATTAATTCTACTGAATTTAAATTTCCACTTTAAAAGGAACTTTATTTAATTAAAAATCAACAAGTAATTCAAATTTAAATATGGCTGCAAAAACATGTATATATTAATGAACAGATTTACTTAGCAATGATATTTTCTTTAGAAAGAGAACCCTAACTCAAAATGTTACCAATATTACCATAATTGTACTACCAAATAAAAAAAATTTAACAAGGGAAATTTTTTTTTAATTGACTGCATAAGAAACATGGTATTCTTATAATGAAAAATAACACAAAACAGATAATTTTTGGTGTAACATGTGTTTTAACTAAAACTTCAAAACAATTATAAGAACAGAAAATTATTATATTAAAATTCCTTTAACTGCTACACTTAACACATTTTTTAAATTAAAGAAAAAATCTGAATGAAATACAAATGCAACTGATGGATTCTGCTTTGTTTTTTTTATACACATTTGTAACATTTTTATAACACTTATGTCACTATGTAAAAATACTTCAAAATAAAAAGAATTTTTTATAAATAAATCATACATAATTATATATTAAATAAAAAGAAGCTTTAATTATAAAGCCAAATTATAATTCAGACTAATTATAAAGCCAAATTAGGATCATCAACTACTTCATTGTTTTTTTTTAAACATTTCTCGCATTATAGCCTTCCTTCATCTCTCACAAATCTGAGAACATTGCACAGTAAACATAGCATAATTCCAGTTCTACAATGTATGCTTCCCAAGCCAAAGAATTTGTTTTGTTGGCTCCGACGACAATTCGCTTTATGAAATCCATACACGTAAACTTTTCCTAATGCGGAACAAATAATGGAGGAAAGTCTTCACACAATATAAAGAAATATTCAAAGCATGACTCAAATGCAATACTATTTTTAATAATCGGCAATGAGTACTTTTTCCTTCCCAGAAACCACTTTATTTTGAAAGTGGAATTTTAGTACTTTTGAGCTGGAAGTGAATAGATGTTTCCCCTTGGGTTTATTGCTATTCTTCAAATTGCAATGTACAAACAAGATTTAAACATTGTAAATTACATAATTACAAATTTCATCAAATCTCAAATATTAACAAAATCTAACCGAGGGGGAGTAGGCGATTTGAACAAAGGGTTTTAGTTTCTAAAAAATAATCCTAATGCTTGTTTTTACTAATGATTGTTAATCTATTGATCTCCTAATGCCAGAAGATGAAATTGAGAACTACTTAAGAAATTAAATGATTCTTGAAACTTGGCATGCACACACCAAAAACAGTAGTCTTTGAGCTTTGTTCCATGGAAACACAGGGTCTTGTAATCAAAGAAAAAACTTACGAGAATTTTAAATATTCATGAAAAATAAATTCACATTCTCCATGACATTTGCATTACCACAAATATTTTAAGACGTGCTTTTCAACAAGTGTAGCATGTTCCAAAGGGGAGGGGGATTCAACTTTTCCTGGTTGTACTCACTTTTTGTTCAAATTTCTACCTCCCCCCTCCCAAAACATTTTTTTTTTTGCTTCATAAGATACCAAATTTTGGTCTACACAATTGACGCTACCCATGGTGTCATTATAGTTGACAATCACTTTCGGCTTCAGCTTTACTGTAGATAAGTTCAATTTATTCATGTTCAAATTATGAATAATTGAAAAAATGTGACTGACATCTTTGCTTCCATTTCATGAGACCTTTTCCACGTCAAAATGCTTCGGTGCAGCTTCTCACATATATAGGAAATTTTCTGTTAAAACTGATTACCTATAAGAATCAGTTTTGTTCTCGACAAGCTATTAACTAAAATTGAGGAATAATAAGTATACAATGTTACCCGGTATCTCTTATGCACGCACACAGTAAAGGCTTTATAAATTTCAGAATCACTTGCATAATTTAGAAAATTCTCTGGCTTCGAAAATAATCTAAAAATGTTCTTTTTCTTGTAAAAACTATTTAACAAATATATCCATCTTTTGCTTTCTCTCAACATAAAATGTATCAATTTACATAAATCTGGTCTTCTCAAACATAAGTACAGCTTCCAAGCAAGTCAATATATAAGCCAAATTCATCCAGTTTTTGATTGTGGTGTATTAGGATCAAATTTTCAATAGAAAAATGGAGATATTGCTTGAAACAGTGGTATCATTAGTACAACATCAAATTCCTGAAGAAATGGGCAAATAACTTTCCATCATTTGACCAATACCACTGTTTAGAGTGGTTTTCTACTATGACCTGCTTGATTCAAATGCAAAACGAGATTATGACTTCTTTATAAATTTAATGCCATTCTCACAGCTTTGTTTCATCCACTGTCAGAATAGGAAAAGAACCCCATCCAATAAAAAATATTTAAATTACTGAATCAAATTATAATTACTAAAGTTTAACAAAAATTTCCGGGATTTTTTTTTAAACCCGGAAATGAGAAGGCAGTTCTCTTTACCCTTATTCTTTTAGGGGGAAAGAAACCATTTGGGGTTAGATTTTTTTTGGTTAATATAAGGGCGGGAAGGTCTTTAAATTTTCGTTTAAAAGGTTTAGTTTTTCAAAAATTAAATTTAAATTTTCCCACAAAAAATTCAAAATTTTTGGTTGATATATCGCCTGCATACTATGGGGGTCCGGGTTCAATTCATTGGTCCATTTTTTTCCATTTCATTCAATTTTTTTTAAAATTAAATTTTATTTATGAAAGGTTTATTAAATATTAAATGATATTTTATGTAATTTTTTTTATTTTATAAAGAAAAAAATACTATAACTATATAAATATTTTTTAAAAATTTTTTATAAATATTTTCCTTTTTAAAATAAATAATATTTAAAAATTGAAATATATAAAAAATATCAAATGAAATAAAAAAAAATTAGTTACAAATAGTTTTATAATGTGAAAAAAAAATATACTACAAAATAAAAAAAATATATAAACAAAAATAATTCATAAAGTTTTTATCATTATTAAATTAATTATTTTATAATTTTATAAAATATTTAAAAAGTTCTTTTAAATAAATTTAAAAAAATTAATTTTTTTTAATTTTTAAATATAAAAAATTTTTTTAAATTTTTAAATTTAAAAAATTATTTTAATAAATAATTTAAATAATAAATTTATTTAATTTTTTTTACTTTAAAAAATAAAAAAATAATTACAAAAAAATATCATTTAATATTTAATAAACCCTTTTCATATAAATAAGATTATATTTTTTAAAAATAATCAAATAAAAAAAAAAATTCATGAATCAACACAGCCCTTAAAAGCATAATATGCAGATGATATATCAACCAAGTTTTAAAAAACATTGGAGGAAATTGTTTTAAAAGTATAAAAGCTAAGCATGAATTTCGGCTTTTTTCTCCTAAATGACTGGCCATTCAGTTTAATTACATTGAGGATTGAACACCCTCAAAGTAAGTACAATTACACCAAGTCTTGGGCCCCCAAAAAGAATTTCCCCTTTAAATTTTGCCCTCCTTGTAAGTTCAAATCCTTGTTTTCTGACTGAGAGACTAAATTGCTTCCTAGGAATCACATTCCTAATTCATCATTAGATATTTAACATACAAAAATAACATTTACAGAGAGTAATTTTGATCTCACTGAAAAAATTGTGAAGAAAGTAGGATTAGGTGTCAATCTCATAAAAATATTACAAAAAATTGTAGAATTTAAATATACCTGTAAATAGTAATGGATTTATGAAGGATGTAATCTTTCTCATTGCATGGCATATGACGTTAACAGTATGGGCACAAAATGCCTAATGTGTGAGATGCAATATCAACAAAGAACAGGTTAAAAAATGTGTTACCAGATATGTCTAACTCACGATATTACAGGGCATATGGCCTATATTATAGGTTGGGGGCCACATGTCTTCGAAAAAACCCAATAAAATATAAATTTTTAAAATGTATTATGTATTTAATAGATTCAATGTAAAGCTCAATGTATTGTATATTATACATCCATAGTCATTTTATATTTCATGTTATTTTTAAAACTTAAACTATATTTTTCATAAAAAAAATTATAATAAGAAATTCAATTTAATGTTACTCTTTAGAAGATATTTGACATAGTTTTTTTCACAAAGCAAGATTTGATTGAAAATATTGAGCTGATGCAATTTTTGAAACTGACAAAGCATATTGATTTGAATTAATCTTGGATCTTTCTGAATTTTTGCTATTTTTCATTGAAGAAAATAATTGTCTGCATAAATAAATGCTTCCGAACATAGCCCTTATTTGCATAACCAATGATAAATTTTAAGAAACCAATTTACTGTTAACATTTACAAATATCTAGAATTCCAACTTTCATAGATATTTGCTTCAACAAAGAATCACACTGAATTTTAATTTTATTTGTAAGCTTTTATGAACAATTTAAATGTCGATCCAGAAAGGTCAAATAAAACTGGGAAACTGTCACTCGCAACTTTTAAAGTCAGAAACTTTGTTCTATAATTCCGTTTCTAAAAACTTAATTTAGTGAGCATATTCAGTAAATTTTAATTTATGGCATTTAATCATTAGATATTGACTACTTTCAAATAGAGACAAGTTTCCTTTTTAATTAACACACTTTTATAAGTTTCACTTGTATGTAATGGAATTTTTGAACTCTATTTTTACCCACTTTAAAAGGTCAGATTAATTCGTAATTTTGCAGACTTGTCAAGGACTGATGACAATACAATAATTTGTTCCACTGTTCCGATTAGGATAATTAGGAATATGATTTATAGATTTGGTGACTAATTCTGTATACCACTTCCAGGTTTGACGACTAAAAGACTAAGGTGCAACCTTAAAACCGTGAATAGGCTTGTGGTTAAAACAAATAAAACAAAAAAAAAAGATTTATGTGAGAAAGGGTAGGATGGGTCAGTTAGCAATTTCTTACCATAATACAAGTCTAGTTACTATGAAACTGGGAGGAGATAAAAGAAAAAGACTCATGCATGTAAAAAAAAATTTATGTTCTAACAGCTAAATATATATATATATTTTTTTTTTGCAAAGCAAAAAACGTTTAGCAGTGATTATACCCATTAACATTTTGTAACAATATGTTTAAAAGGTGATAATACACTAATATATATACACATAATATTTCTTCTTAACACACTTTTATTAGTTAGACCTGTATCTATAGAGACAGAATCATTGAAATATAATGATATGGGACTCATCCGAGGCCCCGTAAACAGGGAGAATAAATACCCTTCAGACTTGTTAATTAATATCCATTGAAGAGCAAGACTAATTCTAGCAGCTAAATCAGGCTCCAAATATCAAACTCAAGGATAAATTCAACAAAGAAAAAATGATAGTTTTAAAAACTAAAAAACAGGCTTTTATATTGAATCGAACTAAAAAGTAAAATAATAATTCTTAATATAAGAATAAAATTATAACCAAGAAAATTAATGCCATTGTGGTAAAAGCGTGGGGTGCTTTGCACTAACTCAGCATTTCGGAATAGAACAATTAATATAGAGCACCCCACGCTTTACCCCAATGACATTAATGCTTTCATAAATCATTTTATACAGAATATTTTATTAAGAATTATTTTCTTACTTTTTAGTTTGATTCACTATAAAAGCGTGCTTTTCAGTTTTTTTTAAACTAAAATTTTTCTATTTATTTTCCCCAAACTAATAATTTTTAATAGTATCAAATAGAGTTGTAACAAAGTGATATTTGCCATGCAGCTTAAAATTAAGTTGATTAAGATACTTGTAATATCAACTGAGAAAGCAAGGTCCTTTATCCATTATCAGTTTTTTAATTCAGCACATTCATAATTTTTGTTTCCAAGATCTTAATCCAGCAATTTAAAGACGATTAAGATTATGTTCTCGAGAATAATTTACAATTTTGGTAAACATATCCTGTATTTAAAACTTTAGAGCACAGTACTTGCTAGTGAACAATACAATGAAAATGTACCAAATTATTTCCATGCTGTTTGCACGTTTCTTTTAATTTTGCAACACAACTCCTTTAGTAAAACCAGTAATGGTGGGTGCATCATCATGCAAGACAAACCAATTTTTCTGAAGGTAACCAACATTTCTCAAAAACATCTAGATGTACATTCAAAATATCAGCTCCAGTGGTTGTATCATGAATATGAATGATTTCCAAAAACTATACACTTATTTTTAAATTAGCATCGCTTCAGTGAATAAAAATGACTAGCTGAGCGAAATTTCGAATATCTGTATTTTCATCAATATTGCAATAAAGTAGGTTTGAAGTATAGATATTGTTAAAAGATGCTAATTTCTCAAATTCTCAGCTATTTCATCAACTCTGTTTGCTACAATATTTCAATTTATTGTAATTTTGTTAATTTTTACGATTATTTGTAATTTCCTTTGTCTGTGCTGGACACAATATTTCCACTGTTTTAAATAAACATTTACTAATAAATTCGATTTCAGTAAATGATTTTGATCTGTTTGCATGATAAAAATGTAATACATAACTTTTACAGCAGTTGTATAGCCTTCAACAAATTTAATGAGTACTCTTCATTTTTCTTTTGAAGAATTGATCTCTCTTCCCATAATTTGTCCTCACAAAATTTTGTAATATATTGGTCATACATAGTTTGCTAAAATTATATTCCTTATTTACTGAAATAGGGTTTTTAGATATCAGGTGTATTTTACTCTTTTTTTTTTAACACAAAAAATATCGCAGTTCCCATTTTCTAAAAAATTCCTTTTCAATTGACCTTTTTTTACTCATTCTTGAAATTTGATTTTTTTTTAAAACTAACACCAGAACGTCTGTTCGGTGTGTATTGGACACAAATTATTCTCCTTTCCGCACTTTTACAGGGAATTTGAATATTTTTCGTGATTTTTAATCATCTTCTATAGTGATATCACAAAAGTTTTGTTGTTCTAGGTTAATTAAGAGATTTTACAACAAAATATATCTAGGACGTTTGCTGGTGTCATTTAGACACTGAGGCAATTTATCATAAATAGCTATTTGGCAAAAGATAGTTCACTAAGTAGATAACATTAGTAAAATAAACTTCCGCAAGTAATATCACACAATTATTTGACCCTGAGTGCAGTGTTATTGGGTTCACAGCAGAAATGAGTCACTTATACTAAAGTAGTTGTGTCTAAGTGTTTTGTTACATAGCATTTGCATATCTGCTCATAAAAAAAATTTCCCCTCGATTTTCAAACCTTGTGCATACCAGACACCCTGAAACAATGACTCGTAGGTCTAAGCCCTGATGAAGTTGCTTATTTGTTGAAAGAGCTTTCTGAGAATGAATCTGATTGTGGTTTTAGCTGTTTTGCTCTAATTTAGATTCCAACAAAGACACAAGATTGAGTGAAACTGACTGCGAAGAAAGTCAGATGTGACTCATAATATTCCAGTAAATCCTGAAATATATGTCACCAGGGATGGCATAGATTGGATACCGAAAAATAGCAATGTTCCTGGCAGATTTGCAACTTGCATTGTTTTGTGACAAAGCAGTGTTCCAACAAGCTTCACAAAACATATAAATGCCAGTTGATATAAAGGGTCATAATATATAATAATTACATGAAATAATATTAAAAAGTATTAAAACTAAACCGTACTGAACAGAAATCTTGCAATTATTTAGTTGCTACAATTATTCTATATATTTTATATCGTGGTGTCGAAGCAACAATGTTGGACATTTTAAGAGTAATCGAAATTCCGGGCGTTCTAGTGTTAAATAACTTTTTACTTTATTTTGAATTAAAAAAAAATCAACTTCCATTTGCAAATGATTAAGTATACACTGCCCTTTACCTTAACCATTCATAATGTTTTTTCAGAATTTAAAAAACACCTCCGACTCCTGCTGATTGGACACTCCAAACAGAGAAGGTGGAAGATTTTCTTTTAAAACAAGAATAGTTAACATGCAAAAATTTTGAAGATTTATTTATACATTAAAAGATTCACATCAAATAAATTTCAAAATGAAAAACCTACGGCAGGCCTCAAATTACATACTGGCGGGCCACATGTGGTGCATGTGTTTTGCACCCTTTCCAGGCAGCTACTTTTTAAATTCACTTCCTGCAACTTTTACTTTGTTGATATGCACAATTAAGCATTCAACAAAGCACAGTTGATATGCACAATTAAGCATGCAATTTCATTCCCTGTCATTAATTACAAATTAAGAGTAGGTGATACCTAGTGCATGAAGTAATGTAATAACAATTAAATTACATTAATTTTATGTATTATTTAATTAGTAAAAGATACAAAACTTCTCTTTAATTGTCTTTACATAAAATACCTATAACACGTTGATCTACTTAAACATTATTTTAAGGTATATTCTTCCAAGGGTTATGAGCTGGAATTCGCTGAAGACATCTATTTCCTCAGATTACAATTTTTCATATTTTAAAAGTTTTTAGTTTCAATGAATTTTTCTTTTCATGCTTTTCTATGACATGAAATGTCAAGCATTTTTTTCCTTCTTTTTTCATTTATACCTATAAATTATTTTTTAAAGCATTTTATTGCTAGTAGGATAATTTTAACGGTACATGTGAGCCAAAAGAAAAAAAATGGAAGCTTCAAAAAAAATTATACGGCAATGCTAATACAGGCAAAGAATTTATCAGGGGTTCGGTTTACTTGATTGAGTTCAATAATCACCTCTGTCAGATGTTTACAAGAAAAGTCTGGTTTTTTAATTTGCATTTATATTTGTAAATATAATGTCCATTCTTTTACACAACTGTTAGTTATCCTGAGTTTCAACAATTTATATTGCATATTGCGAGATGAATATGTATGTTAGTAGAATACAATAAATCATCACAAATTGAATTTTCTTTGCATCATTTCCAAAGCGATGAGCCCTCTAATATATTTTTAATAGTAAACCCATTCCTGTATTTAGTAATAACTAGGCCAACTGTCAAAGGAAGAAAACTGGGGTTTTGACAAAGTTCATTTCATCATCGCAGGCTTATTCTATAACCCTGATCCTTGTAGGAGATTTCGACCACACTCAAAGCTAGATTAGATTTAACCATACTTATGCAGTGATTTTTCTTCTTTTTTTGTATGCTTACAGTTTTACGTTTGGATATATTTCAGCTTTAAAAAGGATAAAATTGAAAGAATTTCATTGAATAATTAATTAGATTCAGAAAAATTGGAATTTAGAAGAGAGGAAAGTAAGAAGAAATGATATATTTGTAGTAATGACTACAAACAGTAAACATATCAACCAAGGACACAAGTTCTATTTTGACCAATGAGATTCAATCAGTTTCGGAAATTTGAAGTTGAATAACCAAAGTTAAAAAAATGGAGAAGCAAACTTAAGTTTTAAGCCAACACATAATTTGCTTTCACTTAAACTCAGTTCTTTGATTTTGTGTTTCATAATCCAGTCCGGTTCATAGTGAATACAGCCACTATACTGTCTAATTTTTTTCTTAAAAGAGTAACAAAAAAAAGGGGGGAGCTTTACAGAACAGTATTCAGTAGGTGATTTGCTACATTTTAATCCCTTTTAATACAAAATGATACAGTCTACATGTGAATATTTAGAAAATCCTATCTCTGTGGTACATTTAATCTTAGTCATCAACCAAACGGTACAAAAATGGAAATTTAAAAACTGCAGTAACTACCTGAAGTTTAAAAATGATTCTCTTACTAAATTAAAATACCTGTTTCCTGTACTGTAATTTCATAAAATTCAAATATTCAGAGAATTTGAAGACACATTACAGTTGGCAATAAGTAATACAAAAGTGATTAAATTTTCTTCCTAACTTCTTACCTTAACACACATATTTTGCACCAGTAAAAAAAACTATATGAATTCTCTATAAGCTACAAGATATATTCAAATAAACTGAGGGTAGAATTAGTTCATAAAAATTTAATGGCAGTAAAATGCAACTATAGTGTCTTTGACTCGAAATAATGTTCAAATTGACAATTTACATACTTCAAGAAAATGTTCTACATACATCAATTGCAATTTACTTTTATGATGTTTAAAAAAGTATACGGTATATTTTTTCATAATTATTTCTCCAATTAAAACTGTTATCTTAATTTGAAGAAATATGCAATACGCATCTTACTTACAGTAAATGAACAATTTTACCAGAGAAAAAATGTATGACACTCTTAAATTGTAAGAAGTTAAAAAAAAAAATGTCTAAATTCAGTTAACAATAAAGAATGAGTACTAAATGGCATAATAAAATAGCTGAATGTTAGATTTGGTACAACTATGTAAAACCATGAGCAGCATTATATTAAAGTTCTAAAATATAACCTTAGCATTTCAAGCTGTCAATGTGTGACAAAAGTTATATATAATATTTTTAATACTAATAAAAACCAAGTTTTATATTCATACTAGTATGAATTAGTAGCAGAATTGTATAAAATTAGAGCAGAAAAATGTCAATACAAAAAAAAAAAAAAAAGAGAAAAAGTGTTCTAATATTTGAGTGTGTGGCTATAACATTTCTTTACACCTTTAAAATGTTTTCATGTTTCATATACATGCAAACATCTGATGGTAGCTTCAATTTAGCCAAAACTGCAAACACCATGATGGAAAGGACAATTCAATCTCTTTATCACAGGGCTATTCATATTTATCCACAGCAGATCAAATCTCGAGTGGCAAATTTTGAGAGGGAGGATAGGTTAAAATTAACAGAAATTAGTACAACAAAATACTCCATTATACAATATGAAGTCAGAATACAGTATGCAAGTTTTGAAACTTGCTCAATATTACACACACACCACACACAAACCCAAAGCTAGCAAATATTTTCACATTAACTGTAGAAGAGAAATTTTTGCATACAAGTACAAAATAGCAGAATTCAAACATTCTTATCTATTTCAAGTTTCAATAAAAATTATGAATGTAAATGAGAACTATTCAAGCTTAGAATAGAACAGAAAGGCAAATAAACACATTTATCATAGGCTTTACTTTCTAACACGTTATACAGAATAAAACAATACACATACAATACTCACAATAAAATAAAAAATATTTGCTGAAATTCTGAGATCAATTGTAAGAGGGAAAAAGTGGATATTTAATAGATTTATACAAATTTTAAAAAGAATAAGCTTATTTTTTTACCTCTTTTACTACACTGGCAGGAAGATGAAGGAAAAGCATTTAAAAATGGAAACCTGCAACAATAAAAAAAATGAACAAATGAACTACCAAAAAATATAATATAAACAATGTCAATTTATTTGAACCTTGTTAATAATACACAGAAGACATGAATTCCACAAGTTTATATAAAGCAAATATGCAAAATTTATTTAAGGCTTATCTTCGGCTAGTGTTAAAGAAAAGGAGCTGAATTCGGAATATTTTTTTCAGATATAAAAGTACTCAAACATTGATATTATATTCTGACTACACTATCCTGTAGAGGAGGGGTGTCCAACACCTGGCCCGCCAGTACGAAAGTTGCGGCCCGCGCCGACCCTTCTTAAATATCAGATTTTCAAATTTATTTGAGGGGAAATTTATATATATCTACAATGTATCTGCCTGTTACCTGTTCTTGTTCCAAAATAAATCCTTTTTGATAATAGAAATGTCCTTCAGATTAAAATATTTATATTTTATCAGTTACATTTGATTTTACTATAGTAAATTACTTTAATAAATTTCGAATTGCATTATGCATATCCTTTACTACAGATGGTACATGATTCTCTGTGTGTGCGAATTTCGTTTCTCCTCCTCCTTTTCTTTCGGGAGTGCCCGAAAAGCAAGAGGCAGTCAGAGATATTTTTTTTAAGTTTAAAAAAATATTCAGGACGGTAAAGATAAAGAGAACAATGTATACTTAATCATTTGCAATGACAGCACTATCAAATTTCAACAATAAGTAACGAAACATCAATTCAATAGGAACACCGTAATTTTCAAGAAAATGGCAACTGTAATATTTTAAACATTTGATCATTGCATTATTATACTATATAAACATTATTATATTAATTATCTGTATATATGAAAAATAATGAAAACAATAATAATTCATTCTGTTTTAAATTTTCACTACAATAAATGTTTTTTTGTTTCCAAATTTGATATAAAGGTGTATATTTTTAAGTGCAGCCTGTGAGATTAATAATGTTTTTTCGAAGTGGCCTGCAAGGTCATTTGGGTTGGACACCGCTGCTGTAGAGAACCACTTATTTTATCGTGCTACTCATTTTTATCCGAGTTGACACATTTTTTCTTTTATAAAATGTGTTTCACATTTTCCCCCCTATGCCGTCATGCTAAATGAGCTATCCCTTCACATGTTAAAAGGAAAAACTAATTATTCATGAAATATTTTATTTTGCAATTTTTCTGTATGAAAATGTGCTCCGCGTCAAGTTCATGCTCTCCTACATATGGAGAGAACAGCCTTAACATGTTGTACATATATCATGCATCTACACAAACATACAATTAAATCTGTAATATGACCATAATGGAAATTATCAGAGGTAACTAAAGGCCACAGACATTTACAATAAACATGAAAATATTTAACCTTTCATAAGAAATGAGAAACTGCAAAAGAAAATTTAGTTAATACAGAAATGCAAGCATAAGATAATGCTTAAAATTCACATATGGATTTTTTAAAAACTTATGATATAAAAACAATAAAAGGTTCCCCCTGGAACTAATTTTTCTTCCACCTTAAAAGCAAAACTGAATAACATTAAATACTATAAAAATAACACATTCAATTGCTTTATTATACATATAAATAAAACAATAAGCAATGGCTTCAATAAGACATTTAAATATTTGACATGAATGTATAAGAAAATTTATACAAATTTCATGAAATATTTCAAAATTTTACATAACAATTTTGTTTTATGATAAAATGCTATTTTTAATTACCATTACTATGTAAAACATCGAAACACAACAAATATAAAGTTGATATTTCCTGTAAAATAATTATATAATTTCTATAAAATAAATGTATATAATCCTGTAATAAAAAAAATGTTAGAATTGGATGAGATTTACCCAGCAAGTAGTGGCATATGCTTTGTTCACAAATGTGTTGATTTAATTTTGAATGCCAAGTTTTAAGTAAAAGGTTGCAACTTTAATGAATATTAAAACAAAATCATTATGGAAAGACACTAAACAAAATCAGATGATAAATCTTTCTGCTTAGTGATATAACAGGAAATATTTCTAGAAGCAATTTTATTTGATAGCAACACTTTCATTTAGTTTTGCTGAAAATCCATATTACTCTAAGTCTAGCAAAGCAATCTATTAAAAGAAATTAAGTAATATTGTTAGAAAGAGAAAAACAATTACATTTAAATTAAATGTAAAAGTTATCAATCCTCATACAGAAATTACAAAACTAGTCTGAGGCAAGTGAAAATAAAAGCTAATCCTTTTAGACTAATCTCTTTTGGAAGATAAGAGGGCATTTTTGATGCTTATTGAAAATTGCTAATTGAACTGTAAAAAAAATCCCAACAACAATACTCTTCTCTTTTTTTAATGAAACCTATTACATTAGTAAACTTCACATTTCTTTAAAATGAGAGTCAAAATTTGAGAAAAGTATTGAAGTAGTTATCAGTTTCAAAAGCTTATATGTATTTATTAGCATTAAAACACAAATTCTAAAATTTCTATGCACCTTTTCATAAGCAAAGGCACATCAGCTACAGTACTAATAATTTATATAAGCCGACTATTCCATCCAAATTAATAAAAATAAAATAATTTTTTTAAAACTATTTAAGGTATGGAGACATTTTAGAATTTAGCCAGTGGATATTAGTATAGCAGGCAAGAACTGCTGATGTTTGTTTATCGAAGAACTTAGGTTGGATGGATTATTAGCACAAGGACTCTATTTGGCAGATGTGTTGAACACTTCTTTACATCTCCCTTTAAAAAAAGTATTTCTGGTTTAAAGTATTCCGGGGGGAATGACATGAAGGGTTCAAAACAGAGAAAAGCATAACTACGATACATTACCTGTATTTACCAAAAACAGCAACAGATAGGATAATAAACAGGTAACTGGAGAACCTTGGGACGGTAAATATTCATTACTTACCTGGAGAAGATAAATCTTTTGAGAGATAAGAAGGAGAGCTTACGGTTTAGAACATAAAAGTAAAAAAAAAAAAAAGTAGGTATATTAGTTTAAGATATAAACCTGACTATTACGAATATATCAGAAAATATTTAAATAGGAAAGATAGACTTTTGAAGTTTTTCTATATAGCAAACTTTTTCATGGAACCATGGATATTTCACGATTTTCTTCGCAAAGTAACCTCCCTATAGCGAAGTGTATTTTTTATATAACAAACTTTTTCTCTTGTGATTCAATTTTCTCCCTATTTTAAGAAATATTTCTGGACATTTCTTTTTTAACACACTTTATGATGGTCATAAATTTTGAACTGGTTTAATTAGGTGCCTAACTAGCATAGAACAATAGAATTCTGGGCGTTTCATCCAAGAAGAGCAACCCTTAACCACCATTGTCCAGTTCACTAGAAACATCTTTGATATCCCCTTTTACCCTCAAGGGAGTTGTCTCGAGTTCTTGAACTAGTCTATTAATTTGTAGAGTTGAACAGTCGTACAGGTAACTTTATTTCTCGTAGCTCGAAAATGTTCTAACGTAAGTGCTCGAGCATCAAAGAAAAAAAATACTCGCAATTCTTCAGGAAGTAGATAAAGACGTCAAGGAACTTTCCCTACGGTCTTTTTCTTTTTCATAGATAAGATATATAAAATATATATTAATTGACAAAATGGTGTGAATAATTACTTTTTTTTTTTACTATATAGTGTTTATGAATTTAAAACATGTTTTATGTGGTTTATAAAGAAAGTTGAAATATGTATATAATGAATTTTCCATATAGCGAACTCTTTTTCACGATTTAGCGACTTTATTATATGTTTATGTCTGACTGTATATCTATATACCTTTACAATAGATTTAAAGGATTTTATTTTTTGAAATGATGCCAAAAATGAAAATTAAATTTCACAGAAGACTGGAGGGAACAAAATTTTTTTTAAACATATGTTAAAGGTCAAAATTAAAATAAAATAAAGAAATACATTAAATTTCTGAACACTCTCCTTAGAATAAAACACTGTAGAAGGGTTTGATTTCATTTTTTCATATATATATTTTAATCCAGCTCAAAACAATTATTCAAATCTAAAAATACTCAATTATATAAGTAACAAGGTTCAGAAGTAAAATAACCAGAAAAATATTAACCATGCATTCAATAACCCTAAAAACCGAAATGAAGGAAACTGATACTTTCAAATATGTGAGGGGGAAAACTATCTTATACGCACACACAAACCAGTTGGTACCTATCAGCTATAACAGTGGTCTTCAAACTTCTTCAAATTATGGAACCCCTACAACTAAAAGGAATTTTCGTGGAACCTTGTTCAACATATACACTTAGAAGAATACATTTTAAAATAATAATTAAAGAGTACATATAGATCAATATGTTATAAATACTTTATGTACTGGCAATTAAAAAAGAGTATTGCATTTATTATTAAAATTTTTTAATCTACTTTTAACATAATTTATTCATTAACAATATTAATCTGTGATCCAAGTGTCACATTCATGCATATTTAGTAACTAGGATATGCGCTTGCATTTCTTCGCACAAACTGTCAATGTCTAGGTCAATTGAAATTAACTGTGTAATCGCATTATATATTCTCGGGTTATTTCTATTCTTTTTCATTTAAATATATTATTTTTCATGGTATCAAAATCTTTATAGCTGTGTGAGAAATACTGTGTATTTTACATGAATTTTCAACCTAAAATTTAGTAGTTCTTGCTTAATTTTAGATTTTAACATCAAATCTGTTCATAAGTCAATAAGTTGTTACCTCTACTTTATTGTAGATTTTCTGCAAATGCAAAAAATTGCATTTTTCATTAGAAAACTATTTAGTTTTCCAAAACATTTTATTAACAGACAGAGTATAAAATTATCTTCTGGAGCCCAGGATAGTAAACAATAGTAGCACACATAAAGATAAAATGTTTTAATATTCTTTTTATTACATTATAATAAAAGTTTAAGTATTGCAATATAAAGTTATGTATAAATAAAATTTTGAGTTTCTTAATGACAAGAATAAGCTGCAAGTTCGTATGGGTATTCAAACTCCATACAGAACGTGTGAATCCATTTTTTTAAAATTTTATCATGACCAGTGGAACCCTTGAGTATGCCTTGTGGAAACCCATGGTTTTGTGGGAAGACAGTTTGAAGACCACTGAGGTATAAGGACCATGGGTTGGTGACTGCTCTTCACAGTTGTCACCAACATCATTGACATCTTCCAATCTAGTTTAAAATCCGCCTCCCAATGAAATCAAAACACAAATGCAAGTCAGTCGAGCAAAAGTAACACACAAGGGTTCTGTAAACAGAATCCTAGATCCTGAGAACTAATTAATCACAAAAAGATCAACACTGCATCAATAACTAATAAAGGCACTTCTTGCCTACCCCCTGGTCGCCTCAGTAAAATTTTCCACTAAAATGTTTGTGCCTCCTTTATTGGTAACTTTCAGATTTTCCTCATCGGTCAGTAAAATTAAAAGTATAGTGCTTCTTATTAACATCAGCAACCATTAAAAAACACAATTAAAAAAGATACCACTATTCACAACATTAGCAACCAGTATAAATTAAAAATTGGTTCACTTTCTATGTCTGTGTGCATGGTTCCTTTAATCGTTCAATGACAAAAAGATTAAGTACATTTAAACATAGTAAATAAACAGAATTTATATTGTTTTACAAAGATGTTATTAATACCCGAAATTTTTAAAAAAAATTAGATTGGTATAAAACTATCAATATATATATATAGTCAGAACACATAGAAAAATTAATCCCCCTAAATATAATGAAAAGAAATGTTCAAAGAGATTATCAGATTTCTTTGTTTAAAAATTTCTGGAATAAATTTTCATTAGATCACAAATAGAAAATTCAAATGTAAAGATAATTTTTAACAAGCAACATCTGAAATTTAGCTTTCGATTTTCTTTTCTGCATCAATCTTTATCTAAGAAAATAATAGTAATATATTAGTTTTTCTTATAACACATTTAAAGAGGCATAAGTCTTTGTAAAGAACTGATTATAAAAAGTTCTTATTCCTCCAAAAATTAAAATATTAATGAATGCAACAATTATAAAGTAAATTTACAAAACAAAAATGAATGCTATAAACCAAAATTCCAATTTATTGAGATGATCCAGAGTATATACAGCACTTAGCTCCCAAACTGAAAAAAACATTTAAATTTATAAATGCTCTTCACATGATGAATCTGAAAAGAACAAGCTGTGTTACTTCTAATAAACTAAATTTAAAATTCACATAAATGACAAAATGCAATATAACTATTTAAAAACATCTTTATTTTGAAACATTTTTATGCTTTCAAACATCTGCAGACTGCATACACAGAAAGGCATGATTTGATATAAAAATTTTTTAATAATTTTGATTAGTTTTTACTAATTTCGCTGATGTTTAAAAATAAAATGTAATAGTCATAATGAAATAGAAAGGTCATTTAAATCTTATAGTTCAGTCAAATAGCAGCTGTAATTCTACCAATATATTTATTATCCTTATTAATTGAAGTAAAACAATGCAATTTTGAGTCTTTAACTACACTACTTTTTCATTTATTAACTTCCAATTTTTTAATACAGAGAATGTAAGTTATGTGAAAGAATGTTAGAATGATCCGACAGGTAGTAGCATTTGAAATTTATTAACTTTTAGGCAATCAACTTGGCAACTAGACTATCTTTTATAACAGCAACTATAGACAATCTTATATGAATATAAAAACAATCTTCTATACTAGTTGAGATATTATTTTATTCATTTGAGATGAAAATTTAAGATGTCAATGTTCTGAAAAATGTCAAAGAGCTTTCACTGTTACAATTTCAACAAAAAGTATGATATGTACACAGCGCATTAAATAATATAGAATTGAAAATATGTAACATATTTTCCCCCTATAACTTCTGTGTAAGTAAATTTCTACTATGTTTTAGAATAACTTTAAAATGTATAAAACAGACAAGATATTTTCATGGTTATTTCAAGGAAACTGAAATTTGTTTTGACGCTTTTAAACTGTATATTAAGAAAATGTTAATTTTTAACAGAAGACGGAGAGAGATACACATCTTGTTTATATTAATCTACTACATAAAAAACACATACAAATATACAATAATAACTTTTTAATACACCTCCCCCCCCCAGCAACTTATCTTTCAATTATAGTTTTGACCTTAAATAAACAATAAGAATTGCTTGTGTGGGGAGGTTATTAATCTTTATTAAATAAAACAGAAAAGAGATAAACTGAAAAGAATGTTAAAATAAAGCACAATCAGAATTTTCACGATCATAAAATAAAATTTAAAACAATATAGAATACAGCAGTACATATACACTGCCCTATCAGAGAAAAGACAAAATTCTTGGATTTCATGAGTATTAGATTCACTCTTTAGATTAAAATATAAAGATATAGACAGAAAACCTAAAAACATGCAAGGTGCAAAAATGACATGGATTTTATTAAAGAAATCACATGCTAAATGAATAGAATTAAAAAAAACTTATAAAAATGGTAGCTGAAATATAGCACATTGTTAACCCATTCAGGACCATGATCACACGTTTCTTCCTCTAGGGCCCATGGTATCATATACGTGATTGCGTTTTACTTACTATGAGGCCCATGATCACACCAGTGTGATTTGAGTTTGGAACATTTATATATTAATTTTTACAAGGCACTAGAGATGTCACTCAAAAAAAGTCTGCCCCCCCCCAACAATGTTTCACATAACTTAGAAGTTCAGTAAGTGCTTTCAGTCTCAAGTTTTTAAAAAAATTAAATCCAGGATATATATGAATGTAAACAACTGCACATTTTTAGCTCTTTCGAGAGAAATAGACATTTAAAGGTTCATGATTTATTGCACTCTTGTTTTGTTTATATTTTGACAACAATAATAATAGTTCCAGTATTTATTTTACTTCTGGATCATATTTACAACAATAAATTTTACACTCAAAAAATTTATAAAGCAGACATTCATAGTACAAACATGACGACTCATTTTTAATTCAGTAAAAAACTATTATTTTTCATTGCTATCGCAACCAGAGTAGTCACACCATAAGAACAGAAAATATAATACTAACGTGATATTCAGAAAGCTGTGAGCAATATAAACGATTAATTAAAAATAAAAGATATACTGGTTGTTATTTAAAAGATTTGTATCAGTTTAAGCCACAAGTTTATGTGAGTTAATTTATCGTTAGGGATTTGCTAGATAGTATTTTGTAAGTTTTGCGTCAATTTTATTTTAATTATCATGGTCAAAAGAGTGAAAAGCGTACTTTTTTTCATTGAAATAAAAACATTTTCTTTTAAATTAGCATTTTTAAAAATATAGATAAAATTTTTATACTGTATATTCAGATATTATCAATGATAGTAAATTGTAAATTTTAGCATATTTGAATGTATTTAAGATTTTATATGAATTTTTAAATGAAATTAGGCCTAGCATGGAAATTAGCCTAGTGCTGTGCGTGCATGTACTCTCGGAACGTGCAGGAATGGGGAAAAGTTTCTTTCTCTTTTCGCCGGTCCTGAAGGGGTTAATAAAAGAACCAATGATATATAAAATATCAAGTATTAAATGAATAGTAAAACACATTGCAAAAACAACATTAATATGCAGTAGATATAAACTTATATTCCTGTAATAAAAAAGCATTAGAAAAATATGAATCAGTTTGTTCAAAAGTGAACATTGTTCTTTTCATTGCAATATTAACCCATTAACTGCCAATTATTTATTTGTTGAATGAGTTATATATGTCCAAAAAGTTGTGTAATACTATTTTCAAATTCTGTTTTTTTTTAAATATTTGACATTTTTGAAAAATTTTATACTTCATTATATTAATATATTGTAATGAGGGATGTATACATAAAATTCGAAAATCCCTGAACATGGATCATGGCAGCTAATGGGTTAAATACTCATTTTTCATAGCAGAAAACTGATTATTATGCATGTAAACACTATAAAATCATATTTCAAACAAACAGTCTCAAAAAATAAAATACACAAACTACTTATATTATATTTCTAATTTGAAAAACTAAAGTCTATACTTTTTATGCAGAATCAAATTTTTGGATGCATAGAAATTAATGGAAAAGGTGGTAAATGGAAATAGTTAATGACAACATTTTCTTATTTAGATCAAAGAAACTTAATAGTAAATATTAATTCAAATTCATATATATATTATTAATACAGTACATCTCTAATTAATCAGGCCCCATTGAACTGGATGTTGCTTAACTTCTTCAGGAACAATTTTTTTTTAAGTGAAAAAACAGATTGTATTCATTTTTGCAAGATAATTTTGTAATTGATAACAATTCAGCAAGTTAAAAAAAATTAACAAATAATATTTACAAAAAATAATTCTACATATGTGGCCACTGAGCATTAGTACTCAATTATGAATGAAAAGATTTCATACACTCAGGGCATATAGGCTCTCTCTACATTTCCCCATTAATATCAAGTTTATTAAAGATAATTTTTATAATGACAAGGGGATTTTTATGTTTTACTTCCATAGGATTGGGAGCTATAGAGTGTAATCTGACTTCAGAAATGATTGGTTCTGCTTTGGGAGTTTTTAGGTGATGTCATAATCAAAATGGCTCAATTATGAGCAAGAAGCATGAAATGCAACAGATCTGGAGCTCATTCTCTGCATGATATTTCTATTTCTTAAATATTAGAGCTATTGTTATTTTTTGTCTCTTCAACAAATTGCTCATCATTGTATCCACTTTTTACTTTAATTGTAAACTGGGTAATAAAGTTACCCTGTTAGGAAAATGATTTATTGTTTACTATAGAACAGCGATTCTCAACATTTTTGTTGTGGTACGCTTAACAATTTGAAAATCTGGGGGCACACTAACAATAATGTAAGCTTAAAATAATTTTACTTATCTATATAATATGCTTCCATCTATACATGAAAGAATAAGTTAAATATACTACAAAAACCCTTAGTTTATTACAATAAAACAGTCGAATGTTTTTTTTCCTCAGAATATAATTAATTTTAACATTTGGCAGCACACAGAAGTGCCACAGCACAGTGGTTGATAATAACTGTGTGCTATAGATTTTCACAAAAAAATGTATTACTTGAAATGATTCCGAGAACAAATGTTACTGAAACTATAACCGTATATATGTGTTTATTTTTTCACATAAAAAGTAACTAATAATAAATTACATCTTGAAATGTAAGCAATAATTCAAAAGGATTCTATTTTACAAATCCGACATTTCATTTAACTAATAAAAAACTTTTACATAAGGATATGTCAAATATTGCAATGGTACAACAATTATGAAATGGAATATACATTCACCAGCTTACAAGTAATTTTCATTCCATTCAAGCCATTTAAGTAATTTTCTTTTTCTTCTTTAAGAGATTCTGTAATGAACAGTTTTCTGACAAATTTAAACCAATTTTCCACTGGAATAATCTTAATAAAGAAACTAAGCATAAGCATATGTGCCAATGTCCCTTAAGAGGCTAATCTAGATAGCCATTAAAAAAGCATATTAATTATAATCCATGAAAATGAGCCTAGCCTGGCGAGTATTTTTCTGACCTAATACAAATCATAAGTAACAGATTTGAATCAAGAGCAATTATTAACCATTTTACTTTTTATTTCAAAATAAATGCTATTTTTATTCTACAAAGTGCTCAGATATGCACCTTGGCTCGTTATTTTGTTTGAAATAGACAACTAAAGAGCCCCAACTGGTCCAGATTAGCAAAATTTTACTATATTTCATCCAAAAAGATAACATTTTACAACATGGTTAATTATGAAGTTAACCTGTTATGAGTGTCTTTCATCAACCAACTAAAAACCATGTAACTTTTTTAAATCAACTAAAAAAAAAAATCCTTCTTTAAAATAGTGAATAGCATTCAAAAACATAACATGGGACTTATTCAGTATTCTATTTTATCACAGTTACTATAAAGTCTATCAGAATGAAATCACGATCGTATTACTGAATTTTGAATCTGGGAGGCAACCTATTCTTTACTCCAGATAATTTTAATTTTAAAAAATTAGTTCATTAAAAAAAGTTTGCCTGCCTGCCTTTCAATAGCAATTGAACTTCACAAAATGAAAAAAAAGCAACTGTAAATTTATAGTAATGTAAAACATATCAGAAATCACTAATACATTAAATAACTAAAATATTAATGGTAAATGTGATACGAAAACAGACTTGATGCTTTATTGCCCCCTTAAGTCTCAACAGATCAGTTGGAAAAAAAAAGAAAAGATATTTTTAAATATTTAGGTATGTTAAGGCCTCTTTAATTAGGCAGAATTAAATCATTGAATAAATACAAATTTGATTTTGTATAAATTTGCATATTGTAGAAATTCTACTTGAATATGAAAATTTCATTTCAAAGATCAAAAATTACTATCAAATATTTGAAGCATGAAACACAATGTAAATGAAACAGGACATAAAAAAAAATTCTTCAAAAATTATCTCTGAAATTTTAATACTTGAAATGTATAAGTTTATTACAGTTTTGATAGTACATCTACAATAACAATTTCAGCACATAAAAAAATTCATTAGAAAAAAAAAACTTATAGAAAATTGAAAATAATCATAAATCAATGTCAATTTTATTTTATAATACACCACTGCCTTCATTAAAAAAAATGTTCCATTACAGCATACTCTGAAAGGCAGACACAATACAAATTAAAAGATTAACAAAGAAGTTTCCTAAATATTTTACACGATTGAAGTACTGATTACATATGCTAAATGTTCATTAAATCAGTTATAATTAGTTTTTACAATATAAATTGAAGAGAAACTTACAATTTGCTATGATTAAATCATCAATGCATTCTTCAAATATATTCACATATCTGCAGACGAGTAGACAACCCACCTAATTTTTAAAAAAGAAACATAACATTTACTTAGTCTAACTTTTAAATAACAGAAACATATCAAATTATCAATTTTTAAACAAGGAAATATTTCCAATAAAACAGAAATTTTTCTTTATTCCATATTCTCTACTTGCAAGAAATAGTTTAAAATATATTCTACCAGTAGCAATATGTATGAACATGTACTGACAAATAACAATTATCTACCTATTGGAACACATTCAGATTTAAATAATTAAGAAGAAAAAATCTGTATGTTAATGATTAAGCTAATAAATATTTGAATTATTTTTTTGAGATTCTATTAAAGTATATTGGGAGGAGTGTAAAATAGGTTGCCCCTTGAATTTAGCAACCCAAATACAAAGAAAATGTAGATTTAAATTGAAAAGATATGTGTTTTCTATACTTGATTGCTAATTTATTTAAATTCGGAAGATGTTTCCAGAAAGAGACGATTTTTTAGATTGAACATTTCATTGTACTTGTTGAAAAGTGTGATACTTCAGTTTTAATATTTATTGCAAATTTAAATAATTTCTATGTTTTTCTCCTTTTTTAGAATATACTTTCAATTTTTTCTGAAAAGTAGTACAAAGAGATGCATAATTTACTTCAGTGCTAATTTGATATCGGGGGTAGTAGCACCAAGCTGTTTTTTATGTTCGCCAAGATGGGCGATAATATTACAATATGGTTGGTTACCTTAATTTTATAGTCTGTCGATGTGGTTGCCATGGGGATAACATATATTAGAAATAACTTATTCGTTTTTTCCCGCTGTAACCCTTTAATTTCAGACGTCTTCTTTAAAAATTTAACCATTTTCAGTGTAATTTTTTAATTTGTAATTGTTTGTTTGCGTCTTCTGTTTAATTCTGGGCTATTTTCAAATATGGATATTTCTAAAATGAGTGAGTACTGGAATATTTTTTTCTTGAAAGAATAAGTGTTCTTTTAATTATCGCTATAAATCGTTTATTTTCGTTTTAAAAATGTTTTTTTTACGTTCTTTGTTCGAGGAAATTCGTTGAAGGAACTTGCAGTGCAAGTTTCATATTGCAAGCTTTCACTACTTTGTAATTGATATTCTAAATTAATTTTCACATATATCATGTAATTATTTTATTCACAATGAAAAAAAATGCAATTATTACTATGTGTGATAATCATATAATATTCGTTATTTATAATTGTTTCTTTTAGCATTTATTTATAAATATTATTGCATATTTTGTTATTTATTTATAATTAATACTGTTATTTATTTATAATTATTATCTTATTTATTTATAACTATTTCTGCTGTTTATTTATAGCTATTCTTATGTTTATTTATAGTTGTGTATTACACATTCTCTTATGCATTTTATTTTTTTACAATTTGATGATTATTCTTTTTAATAATTACTATTTAATTATATTATATGATTATTATTTCTAATAACAGTTACAAAATTGTACTATATGAATATTATATATAATTACGATAAAACAATATAAGATTATTATATGCTGCTTATAATACTATTATTAGTACATGTTACTTTTTATTACATAATATTATTATTCATTATTTATTGATTGATTGATCTAGGTTATTCTCAATCTCTTCCTATATCCTTTATTTGAAATACATTTCAATGTATTTCAAAACAATTCTTTTAAATTATTGTGTATCATTAAATTACCGCTAGGACGCCATATTGGATTTCTTTCCAGTAACAAGCAGCACTTGGCCCCATTACCCCCGTTATCAAATTAGTTCCTTTACTTCTCTTTTCTAAAATGATTTTTGGAGTACGAGGGAAAAATACCTGCAATGCAATGATGCATCATCACTAAAGATTTGACTAAGAACATGAATTTATTTGAAAAAAATATACAATAGGAAAGAATAATTGCATTAGGAAGTCTGTGCGAAAAAATAATTGAAGTACATTAGGTATGATCCAGATTTTAACAAGAACCAACACGTGGATTCGAGAAGCCAACTGTGATTTCATTCTTCTTGAATTTACTGTCCGAGAGAAGTTTCATGGCTTGGTTGTTTAACTTGAAATTCAATTTTGTTTTTAATTTCTAAATCAGTATGGAAAAGGATGTACAAAATCAGCAATATAATTAGTGGTATATATTGCATCTTTCTCGGTGATTTTATAAAGGTTTTTTTCTTGAAGGAATTCTAACAAAAAGTTGTTAAGTCTTTTTTAGAAACAGTACAATTTTTATTTCTTGATGTTAAAATGTTTTGATTATTCACTAAATTCCAATAATTCTCTTTCATAAATATTGAAATTTGTATTTTACATAATTTTGTTGGGTACTTTCTAGTTTGTTACCTGTTAACTATCAATTCATATCGAAATTTTGATGACCACTAATTCACATTTTTAAGATAGTTAATTTAAAACCTGAAAAGCTATTTTCCACAAAAGAGGGTAATTGATTTTATTTATATTTTTAACATTTTTTTCCCCCCATTTAACGAATCTTCCACATAACGAACTTTCTTTGGGGATTTAGCGACTTTGTTAAATGCAGATCCAACTATATAGATTTATCTTTAGAAAATTTTTTGAAAAAATATATATTCTTCTGATTTTTATATTATTTACTCCATCATAATTACATTTAGGAAGATTTTTCACAGTATACTTGATAGTATAAATGAAAATGGTAATTGGAGAAGGAGATTCAATTCTGAACTATACAGGATATACAAGCAACCTGGCATTATTAAATGCACTAAGATAAAAAGAATGAACTGGACGGCTCATGTGACCTGAATGCATGATGACAACACAAAAAAAAGTATTGCTTTTTAAATAGACTGGAACCAGAAGGTGGGAAAGAGTGCAGTTGAGATGGGCTGATTCGGTGGAATCCGATTTTCTCGTAATTAACGAAAAGAGATTGGAACAGCTTTAGTATCGCCCACCCTAGAATTGAACTCAAGAAAATGCGCCAAACAAGCGTGATAAATGATATTGTCTGGTTTCCCGTTCCACAAAATGTTATTCCAATCACAGAATGTCGCTTACAGCGCTACCTTCAGGTAAAATGGAGAACTATTTCGGAAAAAGTGTGGGAGATTTTCGAACGCCAAATCTTCTTTCTAGCCAAAGGTCGATCGCCATTCTTTAGAGGACAGGATTATAGCAACCGTATGCAAGATTATTACGCGGGAAAATTACGCGTAGTAATACATTTAACTCCTTAGGAAGGGGGCATTTCTGCAAATACTTCTTTTTCCCCATGTACAAATTAAAAAATAATTTCTGATTCTGAAAAAATAATTTCTAAATCAGATCATTCTTCATGTGGTTCTTTTAAATTATAATTGACCAGTAAGAGATATAATTTGGATGTGAATAAAAATTACAGTACAATATATATATATAATTTTATTACCCATGTTTTCATTACTTTTCTCTTTTTTAACTTCTAGATTTTGGGAAAAAAATAACTATTCTATTCTTATTTAAAAAAATTTTGTGGAAAGTCCTGAATTTTTAACAACCAAAACAGGGAAACAACAGGATTCTCAAAAAGGAGTGATTGTAAAGAATATATAAATAGATTTATCTCAAGTTATAACATATCAAATTTTCAGCATCCTTCAAAACAAACATATTTTTTTAAAAAAACAACTGGAAAATCTTAACTTTTATTTTTACACATTAATTATATTTTTACATTTGTATATGCATTTTAATGTTGTACGTTTTCAGTGTATGCTAATACACTTTTGAAATTTCTTCATTTTTTTTAAAATTCTATTTGGTTTTCTTTTTGTACTGTATCAACTTAAATGAATTAAAGCATTGGTTTCATTTAGTAAAGTACTTTTATATTTATATCTGTGTAAAATAATTGAATAATATTTTTCTCTAAAAAAGCTATAAAAGATGTAAAAACTCTTTTCAATGAAATTGAAGACTTTCCACACTTTATTTTTCTATATTTGAATCACACTTCTAACAATTATAGCCAAAATTATAATTGACGTAATTTAAGTATCAATGTAAAAAATAAAAGGTTTTTTTCCTCCTGCTTTTAGATAACGATAAGATATTAAATTCTAAGTGTTCCCTTTTATTAGGTGTTTTCCCAATAAAAGTTAATAAATATTTAAATATTATATATAAATATCCAAAACTTGGAAAATGATTTTAAAAACATTTTATTACTGTTAAAGGCTGAATATTACATCAACAAGGAAATTCTAGAATGTGAAAATGAAATTACTTATCTCTATTTGTAAAATAAAAATGAATGTTTTAATCAGCACCGAATTTAGATTTATTCAGATTATAGCCGATTCTGAATAAAGGATAACATTAGAATTAAATTTGCTTGATCTTTCACTTAAGTTTTCACCCCAATTAGGACAAGTTTACATTTGAATCAAATATTCCTATTTAAATCCTTAATATTTTTATTCTCTCGAGCCATTAAAAAAAATCCTTCTTAAAGTAAAACCTTGAAAACGCTTATCTAAAATAAAATTTCAGTAATATGATCAACTCAATATATGTATATGTTACCGTTATATATATAAAGAGAGTATAATTCAGTTATTTCATAGAATAACTAGGTATTTCATAAAATAACTAGACAAGTCAGTTAAAGTATAAATAATAATATAACAATGTCATACTTTACCTAGTTATTCTATAAAATAACTAGGTATTCCATGAAATAACTAAGGATAGACCATTAAAGTGAAAAATAAACAATTGCAAAGATGTTTTATAAATTAATTCATCATAAATAGCTAAAATCTCTCGAAAAAAACATTGTATCCCTTTTGCGGGAGAATAATTGATAAATAATTAGAGAAAGTAGAGATGATATAATTTATATTATATTGCTCTTAGTTAAACAGAAAAGGGGAAAAAGAATATGTTGCAAAAATAGATTTAAATATTAACAAAAATACATACCAGGAAGAAAAACTGTTGCTTCATACAAACATTGTTTTAACTTTTTAAAACAAAAATGTAAGAAAATATTCGATTTAAATTTCATGAGATACATTTATTTTACTTTTCATTGTTTATTAGGGCAAGGATTGCCATGATGACACTTTGGATTGAACTGCTTATTATTTTTGAAACAAGCACACTGTTTAGCATTACATTGCCAGGCAGCGTGGGGCTTCTGACATGACGCACCAAAACAAAATGACCTAAATATCATTTTTTAGTTTTATTTAGTTATATTCTTTGCATTATTATCTTTCAATTGATATATGAGGGGATGGTCTTCTCCGTTGAGAGAGGGAGGTCAATGTTAGGAAGGTCATTCACTGTATAACTTGCGAACTGGAAGATTCAAGGGAAATTCCTGAAGACATCGTAAACTCAGCGCCCATAATTGGGACATATCTTTCTCCCAAACGTAGCAAAAACCTTTTTTTTTTCTGGATTGGAGTTGTTTTTCTCGTGTCTATGAATTTGGCAAAGAAAAATGAAAAGAAAATGGTTGGCCTGGGTTAATTTGAAAACATAAAGTTAAGACGACCATTTTAATTAATTAAAAAATTTATTTTTATCTTTATTGAAAAGCAGTGAAGCAATGGAATTCAATAACATCTGTTTTTAGTTTTCCTGGTGATAATTAGTGTTCTCAAGTGATAGCAAGTGTTGATGCTTTTACAAACTCTGATAAAGATTTTTAGACATTGCCAAACACAATAATTTTTGCATAAAAAATTTGACAATATTAATCTAATAGTATAAAATTATTGCAATTTTTAATTTTTAAGCAGCTTTCACAATACACGAGTAATACATTTAGCTAATCGTCAATAATTAAATTCATTAACTAAAAATTGGACTAAACAATTTGAACAATTAAAAAAGGACAATGACATTGATTTTAATAATAAAATTCGATTGGAAAAATTATCGAATTGACTGCATTGATATTCATTTTTTAATAAATTTCAAAAAAATAGAATGCAAAGGTTTATAACATTTCACCCAATTGAATTTGACTGTTAACTCCCTATTGTAGATGTGTTGTGGTGTGGAAGTACGGAGAACGGGTTAACATCTTCAACCTCCTCATGAAACAATATACGTAGATAACATTTCTAATCCTTAAATATTGATTAAAATATTATAAACTTGAAACAAGTGTACAAAATGTCAATGAAATTATCCACCAATATATTAATTGATTTATGTTAATTGTAACTGACAACGATTGCAATAGTAAACTGTGTGATCACAAATGCAACCTTATAAAATTTGACATATTTTAAAATTAAAAAAATATTTAGCAAAAATTCAGAGCAAATGATTAAAACATTGTGTTTTTTCTTATGTAATATCCTATAAAAAAATTCTTCCAAAAGCCTACAGCTGATTATAAAAATTAAGAATACATACTTAATTCGATCCATGTAAAATTATTGGAGGAATTAATTGAAAAGGTAAAAAAATGTTTTCATCACAAAAGCCCAAAAGTAAAAAAGAATCAAGAAAAATGTATATTTTTTCCAATAAAATAAAATTTACTGTTAAAACATTTTTTTTATTATTTATTCTAATTTTATGTGTATATCTGAATGAATTGAATACTAATTTTTACTAAAATTAATATATAATTAAAGTAAATAGTCAAAAATGTTTTTATATTAGTAATGAAAAATAGTTTTACAGTAAAATTATAAAAAGAAAAATTCAAAACAATAAGATATATACTTAATAAATATATTACATATTAAAAATAGATTTATAGTAAGGAAAATACAGTATGTGCAATAATGAATAACAGATAAATACTTTAAAAAAATGAGTTTATGTATTCAATACTATTCTCAAAAATTTCTATAATTTTCTATTCTATGTTTGAATAAGAGGATTCCCTAAATTATAAGAAAATCAACTTCTTTAAAATAATACGCTGGATGTCACTGGGAAACTGGGCTTTTAAAAGCCCCGTCCCATTCTTTAAAATAAAACTGGAAATTTTTTTTAAAAAGAAAAGAATTACGTGCAGAGTTGTTTTTTTAAAGCTGTTTATTACGCTTTACATACAAATCTCTAATATTTCAATACCTTTACTACTTTAAAAACATTCTTCTAAGGCTATTTCAAAATTTCTAATGCAAAGTTATGCTGAAACTAATATTAAAAATTCATATTTTTGATGCATTCTCTTTATCAGAAAAACTATTTTTCGCACTATTTAACAAAGAGGAGGAATTGTAGTTACACTCTCACATTTCCAACACTCAAATACGTCATGGCTTGTAACGTAAGCAGAAAAGTACTAAGTTGTAATAAACGACCCCATTTAAAGAAACTTTGCTTTATTTGACTATCTTGGTGCATTTTCTTAAGTTTTCTCCCCCGAAAGTGAATAGGGGAACACCATTTCCTGCTCAGACCTTGTGTAGTAAGTATCTCTTTAGGTAAGGCTTTTTAGGTAGCACCGCTTTTTGTTAAATAGTTTTTGTCTTTTGTCGGTCTTTATTAAACATGGCAGCATCTGTAATGAGCAACGCCATTTTAAGTTTCAGCTGCTTTTGGGTTCTAATTTAAAGTGGTGTTTTCCAATAAAAAGGAAGTTTGGGTAAGCCGGGTATTCTTAACCAGTACTTTTTGCATTGTTTGAGGAGCAAGAGATTTTAGGAACTTTGATGGAGAGTGGCCTAATAAAGAAAATTTTAATTGTGTAAGATGCAAGGAACCTTGCAGCATAATAAAAAAACAAAAAAATCATCAAATGGAAGTATTTGGAGATGCAAAAAATGCAGTGCTGAAAAGTCTATTAGGGTAGGTTCTTGGTTCTCCTGCAGCAAATTAAATTTGCAGGAAATTTTACGCTTAACGTGGATTTAATCACAGGTGCGAAAATTTGTGATATTGAGAGGAAATCTGGCTTTTTTTTCTGCAACTTTGCAGACTGGCTTCATTTACGACATGAACAAGTTTTAGATCATGTCAATTCACGTCAAGCAAAATTGGTGGGGTAGGGAAAGTTGTCGAGGTAGACAATCAAAATTTGGGAAAAGGAAGTACACAGAGGGCATTATGTAGAGGGTCAATGGGTATTTGGGGTGTTGAGCGATTGGGAAGCTGTTTTTGGTGGCTGTTCACAATCGAACTCAACAAACTTTAATGAAAATCATTATGGAATGGATAGAGCCAGGTACGACAATTATTTCGGACTGTTGGAAAGGTTATAATCACGATGTGTTGACCACAGAAGGATTTAACCATCAAACAGTCAATCATTCGCTGAACTTCGTTGATCCAGATACGGGTGCTCACACAAATACTATTGAAAGCACATGGAGGCACGTAAAATCACGATTTCCCCAATATTATAGGCAAAATGATGCCTCTTTTTATTTGGCAATGTATGTTTGAAAAGAGTTGCCGAGCTAAAAAAAATTAAAATGTTCAATGCATTTGTTGAAATTATAAGGGAAATAGATTGGGAAAATTTTAAATATAAACTTTAGAGGGTTTGCTTTGATTAGGGATAGCCGACATTTTCTTTCTTTTGTATTTGTGTTATAAAGTGTTTGAAGGACAAAAAAAAATTAAAAATATATATATTTAAAAAAAAAAGCAAAAAAAAAAAAAAAATTATAAAAAATAATAAAAAAAGCAAAAAATCATAAAAAACGTCCTTAAATTTTCAGTACTGTAATATAAGTGTATACTTAATTAACCATTAAAATAGTTTTTTAAGTAAACACTAATATTACTATGTGGAGTGACATGTGACCCCAAACATAATGTTCCCATATTTGCATACTTTAAAACTGTTCTCATTTAATCAAAACACCTGTTGAGAGAACATATCTCAATCCTATTGAGATCAGAGAAAGACTTGTATCAGAATAAGAAAGAAATGGGAAGAAATTTGTCAAAATGTGGCGAAATCCTTGTCTGTAATGAATTCATAAGACAAAAGACTCAGAACATTAAGAATTAATTGATGAGTTTTTATTAAAAAAAATATATATTAGCAGTCTCAATACTTGATTAAGAACTACTTTTAGAAGGTATAACAAAATGTGTTATTTTAAATGTTTTAAGTCCATTTTGGGCCTTTTTTTAAACTTTGATAATCAGGTACAACATGCAAAAAACATTAATATTTAAAACTTGAATTTTACTTCAAAAAATATGTTGAGTCCCAAAATATTTTGAGTCACTGTAAATAAAAAAAGTTATTTATCCTATTAAACTCAGTAAAATACATTTAATGTGAAAATGCTCAAGATGAAACATGGATTAACACAAACTAATACAGCAGCCCCAACAAACTAGGTACTGCCTTTTTAGGAATGTGAACAAAATACAGAAAACACTAGCCACTTAATGAAATGTTTCAGAAAGTTTCTGTATTATTGGACCATCCTAATGTATCATGGGAAGAATTCCTTGCAATAGATAATGTGTGTGCAGCCTCAATTTTAAAAAAGACTTTTTGGAGTTTTTTCAAAACTCAAAAAATATCATTGAGGCAGTTTCCAAAGACAAAAATGAGATGAATAATGCAACTCTTGTCCTCATCCGAAACATGATGAAAAGTATGTGCTGTTATTTAGAAGCACATTTCAATGATGAAATGAATAACAAAATTGACAATATTGAACAATTTGATTCTAAAAAAGATAATGCAAAGAAAAATATCCGATTATTTTTCAAAAACTCAATAAATGTTGTTTTTCAAAAAATTGGAATTTTTTTTATTAAATTTCATCGAGTTCTTGAAGATTGTTGTTTCATTGACTTTTATTAATTACAAACATATATACATATCTATGAAAATAAAATGTGTGTACTTCAACAAACTTAATTTTGTTAAACATAGTTTTACCTTTCTTTTATTGCAGTATCCTTTAACACGAAAAAATATTTCAGTCCCCTTTAATTACGTGTTAAACGATTTTGACTATATGCATTTAACGCAAAATCAAGAATACACAATAGCCGGCAAAATTTTTAAGGAAATCAGCATTACATACATTTAAAAAAACGACTTTTGAATTTTTTTACAAAGTGTATTTCAAGATACTGCTAGAAGAATTCAAAAGAGAGAAATGCCTTCTTTAACTTCACTTTTGAGGTAAAATTGTCTTAGCGTCCAGGTAAAATGTGTCATGTTAAGCCTAACAGGACACAATGAACTCTTGACGCATAAAAAATATGTCGGAACTGTTACATGCAACCAAAAAAATTTAAATATACTATAACAATTAAATACTTACAAAGTCACACAAGAAGATTTACGAGATTTTAAGGATATTTCATCCAATTTCCATATTCAATTATAGGCTTTCTAGTTACTACTTCACAGCTGGTACGCGTATGACACAAACAGGCGCAAAGATCGTACTGCGCGAATATTCTGAAACACAAAACTGTTTTTGAGTGGCAACACCTGTGGGTATTTTTTTATAATGAACAAATTCAAATAAAACAACCGTCCAAATACAGAAAACATTTGGTCTATATGGAGTAACAAATTTTCATAGAACGCAAAAAAAGTATTGTAATATATTTTTAAAACTTCAATAGAAGTACAATTTACAAATATAATACATTAAAAACAGGGGTGTAGCTACCGCCGTATCAGCCGAATCAGTGATACGGGCCCCAAGCTACAGGGGCCCCAACATGTGTATCTACAGTCCACTAACATGGTTCCTATATCTAAAAAAAGGGCCCCGATAGAATTTTGATACAGAGTCCCCTCAGAGCTAGCTTCCCCAGTGACTTAAAAATTATGTGTATTTACGATACAGAGAATAAAATAATATTGTATTATAGTATTGTTTTATTCTTTGATATATTTCTCATTTGAGTAAATTTTCTTAGAAGACTGCTGTCGTTGTTGAAAAGGCCTTGAAATTTTTCACAAAAATTTGTTAAATTATATTTCACACGTAAAAATGCCATCAAGTCTCAACATTTAACAGTAATTTTTCTGATGTCCACACTTCAGAGCAGTTTCTGATGTCCACACTTCAGAGCAGTTTCTGACTTCCCTAGCACCCTAAGCACTTCTAATTGTTACCCCTTTCCCCAACACTATTCTCAGATTACCCTTTCCCCTCTTTCAGCTCTTACCTTACCAGTTTTCATTTGAGAGGAATTTTTTAAAAAATATTTTCTCTTCTTTTTTCTACCTACAGTTCTTTTGTGCCCCCAAATCTTTTGCGTCCAAGGCACGTGTCTAAGAGGAAAAGCGGACTGCCACACTTTATTTTCAAGCAAAAAAATGCTTTCAGTTGCCTTTTCACAAAATTCTTGAATCATTTCAACACGCACAGCAGTGGCGTAATGGAGAGTATTAGGTCCGCCTTACAAAGTTAGATTTTGGGTCCTAAACCGTACTGGCTTCAGGCAGGCTTTGCCCCCTCCCCCCGCCGTGATGTAGGGCTTGTGGTGGTATACGTAACGCCATTGGTGCACAGTGTACATATAGAAATAAGAATATATTTAATAACAATTTTTTCCACATCTACAGGCAACAAGTCAGCAGCTGTTTGAATGGGTTTTTTTTCCTTACTTTTTTGGTTTTATGCGAGCTAATAATGTTTTGATAAGGGATTTTTAATTTATTAAAAAATATTATTTTTACCTCTTGTCACTTTTCACTTAAAATATGCGTTCGTGTTGTCTGCACAATATGCAATCCTTTTATGTTTGTTTTTTCCAAAAATATTAACAATGGAACTGAAAATTATCTCAGAAATTCCTCCAGACAAAGAAAGGAAAACTAAAATTCTAATTTTTACTCCAGTTTCCGAATAAAATGAAATCTAATAATGGTTAGAAATAACTTTGTATGAAGTTATAGAACTTTGGTGAGCAGTTCTCGATAATCAGTTCTCAACAAATGTTTGCTATTATTATAGTTTAACATTGGGAAATTAACAAAGATATTATAAAACTTATATCCTGGTGAAATAACAACATGGTCGACGAAAACCGTATATTCCCTTTTCTTTCTCCCTCCATTCCCGAGCTTGTTGAGCATGCTTTTCAAAAATCGGGACCTTTTTTAAAAATCAGGACCTTTTTCCCGCGGGATGCCGGACAAATTGTTAATAATCGGGACAACCCTACCAAAAGCGGGACGTCTGGTCACCTTAATTAGGGGTACTCAACCTTTTTTCCTGCCGGGCCACATACATGTAACAGGTATTTCAAGCGGGTCGCAACATAAAAGTAAACGAGGGTAGGGAGGGAAAGAGCTATCAGATCTAGGCTATTTAAAATGCGGAAAACTGATCAAAGTAATAAAACTCATTTTGGCTTTTTTTTAATGCTATTTTAACCTCTCTGTCAAAACATTCACAAAAAAATTTGTTGTGTGCCTTTTTTACCGAGTTCTGGGGTAGTTTCGATTTCCTTTAATCTGGGATCAATCCCTTGTTTACATTCTACTGTCATACAAACAAACAAACTGTCAAGTACTTTGATAATTTGATTTTTTTGCCTCCCTTGTCTTTATTTCAAATATTAATTTATCAAGTGCATAATGGCAGCAAAAAGTTTTACTAAATTCCAGATTGAAATCTGTATTATTTGTTTAAAATTCGTTCACACTTGGGTGTGTATTTTTGTTTCAAAATTATTCAAATACTTTTTGATTTAAGAAAAACAAATAGCTCTCTTCAAAGCAAAAGATAACATCAGATTTTAATAGTTGATAAAAGTAATAGGTACAGAACTTATAACAGCCAAATATAGAAAAACTAAAAGTTATACTAAAAGGAAAAAAGATGTTATCTGATTATAATAAGGGTAGAAATTATCTGAGACTCCATCAACTTTTGATGAAAAGAACTGCAATACTGAGATCTTACAGCAAGAGGTCAATCATCTGACACTCAATCGTCTTTCCAACTCAAAGTAAATTACGATTTAACACACAAGCTATGTTTTCTGAATTATTGCACAAATTTTCTAGTAAGAAATATTCAGTCTGTGTTCCTAACGAACGCCACCATTTCACCACATTGCTAATTTTAAACAAATCATACTAATTTCCGTCTGGAATTTAGTGAAAACTCTCTTTGCTGCCAACTGTAAAGAATCAATTTTTGGGCAAGTCTTTATGACAGTTACCAAACTATTTACTCAAGTTTTCAAGTGGTAGAAAAATGTTCGTATAATATAATTGCAAGCTGGTTAGAGCCTTCTTATCCATAAGCAAATGCCATGATTCTTTGCCAACTTTTTCGTTTTTCGCTAAACATGCCAACAAAGGATAAAAAATATATTTACCCAGTGTGCATACATAATTTATTGATTAAAAACAAAGAAACGTGCATGAAACGTCATGTCAAGCAGATAGAGAAGCTCACATAAAAATCGATGATTTTCTAAAAAATAAAGGCATTTATTGATGTGTCTTATATGTTGGTACTTTTCAAAAGCAAGGACAGGATTAGGTATACTTATTGACGTCCTTAAATTTGAGTAAAGTATTGTTAAAGTACTATGAGAAATCTGCGGGAATTATGGAAGTCGACAGTGCAGGGTGTCACATATGGAAAAAAGGACATGTTGAACATTGGTAGAAAATTTGGAGTCATAGAGACATGCATTCTGTCCTATTAATGTGGATACAATCAATTAGTGGATGTCAAATGAGATTTAATTCCATAATGAGTGATGACGTCAAAAATCCTTACAATTTTTATCAGAAATTAACATGAAATTTTATGTCAAAATTGAAAAAGAGGAGTTTTTGAACCGTATTGGAATGAAGGTGACTTGGTAAACATAAGCAGGGAAGCTTGATTGATAAAAATATCACGAAACTACAAAATGTTTACAGAAATACCATAAAAATCAATGTATAGGAAAAAAAAAAAAAAAAGGAAACCGCAATTTACACCATCCTAATGCATTGTTCATCAATCGACAAAAAATCTATGCATGGAAGGGGTCATCATGGTATATACAAAAGAGAAATAAACAAAATAAACCCAGGACCATATAGTTCCATGAAAACTGATTTTTTTGCATCAAGTAAATGAAAAAACCAGGTCCGAGGTTCAAACCCCGGGCTGGGCAAGGTTGACTCACCCTTTCATCCCTTCAGTGGGTCGATAAATGATTACCAAGCTTGCTTGAGAATTTAACCCTGGAGGATTTCGCGTCAGACTGACCACTTGATCGGAACATCTGCTCATGCACCTCAGGGCCCAAGGTCGCGTTTACTGAGTTGGACACAGTAAGTCTTGGCCCTCACTGGCTGTCGCGCCAATGAGTTAAGTTAATTGAAAAAATATACATCAGATTCTACACTCAACAGATCAACATTTAGCATCAGATTCTACACTTGATAGATGCATAGTAGACGAACTCAAAACTAATGAAAGCGGGCATAGCTGCATCTGGCGATAATGTCCAAAGAGAGTTTGTGTCAAAAAGAAAGCTAGAATTAGTTGTGAGATACAGTACACACACTAATTTTTTTTACATCTATATTGCTCTGCTTAATAAAAGTGGAAATGACTTCAACATAATCTACGCCGCTAGTTTGGCTCTTCATTGGAAGGAATTTTGAAAACTTTTTGTAGATTTAGTTTTGTTCAATATAATATTTAGCAAAATAAGAGCATTGTGATGTTGCTGAAATAACTGTACTGGAATCATGAGACAAGCAAAAACTTGCAGTTTTTTAAATCTTTAAGGGGACACAGTACAATTCAATTGACAAAAATTGGTCAAAAAATAAAAATTAATTTTTTTCGCCTAAATTATTCTTCATATACTTTTCTATAACCTTACAAAATTTGAAACTTAAAAAACGCAGAATTCTGATAGGTTTTACTTTCGTTTTTATTCGCATCCCTATGGCAAATCAAAACTTAAAATTTACTTATCTCGGAAAGATAAAATAACTAGCTTGTCTTCATTTAAAATGCTAAGTCTTTTTTTCTATTGTGCCTAATGCGTTGAATATTTTTTTACCTATTGCTAATAGTACATGTAACAAAAGTTGGTATGCATTTTTGAATCAAAGCAATACTTATTTTTTTAAAAATAATTGAACTTAGAATTTATACATTTTTTAAGGAATTTTCAATAAGCATTCATAAAAAGAAGTATTGTACAAATACCAATCATGTTGTGAAGTCCCCACCGATTAGTCTAGTCATATTGTGACGTCTCTCGCGTTCTTCTTCTAACATAACTCCTAAGTTCTTTGACGGCCACGATTAATGGCAAAACTTTTCCAACCCAATACCAAGAAGAGAAACAGGACGAAAATGCAAATGGGATATACTTTAAAAGGATAGAGGGTTTGGTGAGATAGGACGGCAAGCCTAGAGATAACTTATTGCGGAACTGTTCAGAACAAGCGTTAGACGACCTTCAACCAAGGAAGAAGGATAAGCTCATCGTCATTAATAATATTGTTAATTATAAGAAGGATTAATAGTGCTTGAGTATTCTTATCTACAAGTAGCTGAATAGGAGTGTCTTCAACCAAGGAAGGAGGGTTATTCTATAAAAGGTAATATTTTGTATAGGAAGTTAGATTAGGCAGATAATTAAATATAATTAAGATAAGTGATCTAGTTGTGCGATCTGACTTGAATATTCAGTTTAATTTGTGGCTTATTCTCACTTAAAGAAAGTTGTTATTTAGAATTAAGTAATTTAAGTTATTCTTAATAAAAGTTGTGTTAAGAATCAAAAATGTCTCATCTTTTAGATAATCCCACACCTCTAGCTTACGCGGATCCCACTAGACATAGCTATCGCAGGATGGCTATGTCTCAATATTAGTCAAAAATAAGGGTCAACTACAGAATGAGAGATAATAAGCTGAAAATTGGTATAGACCTTTATTTTGGCACTCTAAATGTTGTCTCAAAAGTCTCATAAAATCTCGTGTCCGCGTCTTAAGATAATTAAGGTCAAAGGACAAAAAATCGTTGTTTTTTTTTTTTGTAATTGTCTCTTTTCCTATGGCTTAATGCTTTTTGCATTTGATATAAATATTGTAGAGAATAAAATTTTTTATAACTTTTGTTTGAAACATTTTTTATACATCAAACCATTTTTGAGATAAAGGGTATTGAACGCGCAGCCTTAGCTATAACTGCATAATGCAAGATAAACCCGTTGTTACATGATATAATACGCCATAAAGTCTAAAAACCCTTAAAATATACTTAGTTACAAACAATTGGCTTTTTTATTGAATAACTACATTACATTTAGTAATAGTTTTCATTAATAAAGATATTTTTAAAAACCCTCATCTGTCCCGAAAAAAAAAATGTTAACTTAAATTATATAGACTTTAATTATATTTTAAGGGGAAAAAATGAATACAATTTCTTTAAAATGTATAACCTTCCAATTTGTTTCTTTCTGTCAGATAAAACTGCCCGCGGACCCCTTTATTATACGAACGTTCTATTTATAGCTATTTAAAAAACAAATGTTTAGCTGTATAGAAAAGCAGATTTTTTTTTCAACAAACCAGTTTCTTCTACCCCCGTTTATTCGTTTTTTTTAAATTGTTTTTTGGAAACGACAGACGTAAATTTGGGGTTATGGCTGATTTGTATTTTATATGTAATGAATCGTTATCACAAGGTGATCCTGTTACAGTAGTACGTGGTTTAAAAACTTTTAAAGCAGCCAGTATCAAACGAAATGACGGCCACATAGATTTTTTAAATTCTTCAACCCCCGAAAATGTACATACCGAATGCCGAAAAGTGTACATTAGTAAAAATTTGATTTCAACATCGAAATGACACATTGAAAACAGCGAATATTTATCTACATTTTAGTGTACTTCGTAAAAGAAGAAGTGAAGCATTTGATTTCAAAAAGCTCTGTTTATTTTGGGGGTCAAATAGCTGATAAAGCAACAGAGACTAAAAAAAAAAAAAAAAGGGCGCGATCAGAAAAGTGAGTATTTTGAATTTAAAGGCAATGTTTTAAAAAAGCAGAACGTAGTTATTCGATGGAGATTTAGTGAAAGATCGTGTACTTTGTGGGGATGATTTGATTGCTTTTGAAGCAAAATATCCTACTCTCTACTAGACTAATTTCTAAACGCTACCATCTACTGAAAAAAAAGCCTCACCAAGATAATCAAAATCAGAAGCTGCGACGCCATCCTGTGATGACTATGTCTATCCGGAATCCCGGGAAGCTAGGGTGTGGGATTATCAAAATGATGAGACATATTGATTCTTAATATAACTTTTATTAAGAATAACTTATTTTTCAATTTAATTTACAACTTTCTTAAAGTGAGAATTAACACCCAATTAAACCTTATATTCAAGTCAGATCGCGCAAAAGATCATTTATTTAATTATAAAAATTAACTGATTCATCGAACTTCCCAAAAAATTACCTTTTCGAGTCTCCTTCCTTCAACGATTGAGTAATACCTATAATGTAACTTTATATGCGAAGATTCCAACTTCTTTTATTTTTAAATTTACATGAACGTATCTTTCTTCCAGAGCTATAGGGACCTCTAACCTTTTGATCCGAATGATTCCACACAAAAAGTTTTTCCCCTAAACTTGCCGCTCCTTATCATCAAAGCTTCCCCCTTTTTTAAAAGGGTATATCTCATTTAATTTTTGATCCGTTTTTTCCTTCTTGGAAATTGGGGTTTTGGGGTTTTCCCATTAATCGGGGCCCGCCAAAGAACTTGGGAGTTATGTTAGCGAAGGACGCGGGGGGAACGTCAAAAAAAGCTATGGCAGAGTTTTTTAATTACATCGAAAATCACGATGTTTCCCAAATTTACATTAAAAGAACTCAGAGATGTCCTGAGGGGGTATGTCCCAAAAATGAAAAAACTAAAATTACTAGACATATATAATAATTACCACAAAAGAAAAATGTTTTTAATTTTTTTCGGGATACACAACCCAATATATTATAAAAAAAGCGATATGATAATAAAAAAGGGACCCCGAAGAAGAACATTATAATTGTTGGGCTCCCCAGCTTTTTTATTCGGTGAAGACACCGGCCATCTGTCGTTGAAACGAAGTTTTTATCCACCCCCAAGTAAAATGTTAATCAAGGAAAATAAAAAAAAGGGTAAATCAAAAATCCCCAAAAAAGCCTATTGTTTTTTTTACGGGGGAAGTAATCATTTTCATCACAGCTACTTTTTAAAGTCTTTTTGTTTTTTCTTCATAGAAGATATAAAATCTGAAAGCCCAATAGATTTTTTTACTTTTTTTGGGAGGCAGCTTCGTATGGTAAGACTGTACAGTACGAAAATTTCAAAAGTTTTACCATCCACACCCCTCGTTTTTTTATCATCCGAATCAGGCGAGGGGGGGAGACAATCCTATAAAAATTTAAGCCCTTACTCTTGATGGTAAAATACTCTTATGTTTGGGGATGATTAAGATTGTTACCCAAAAGATATATTTTGACCATATAAAAAAGATGTAAACAAACCAAGTGAAAAAAGGAAGCAGCAATATCCCCAGAAAACCCCTCTTCTAGCATAAAAAAACCAATTGTACCGGGACCAGCAAAATTTAAAAAGTAAAAATTTTCATGATGATGGGAGAATTAACGGGAAAAAGTTTTAACGGAGTTGATTTTTGTCGTTATACGGAAAAGGTGGAAGAATATTTCATTGTTTCTGGGGGAATGGCATTCTCAAATACCCTTCCACAAAAAAGAACAAGGACTTTTCTTTTTCCCTTTTTGGTTATGTTTTTTTTTTATTGATCTTCCTGCCTGTAGGGGGGGGACACAATTTAAAACTACTTACCCTTCTCTGCAAATACCCAAAATTTCATGGCCAAAAAAGAGTTTAATTATTTTTTTATCAACCCCTACTCTGAAATTAAATACCCCAAAGTCTCTACTACTTTAAAAAAGGGAAAATTTGCATCTAATTTATATCACGAAAAAAAACAGGTAAAAAGGTGATGTAGATTTTTTTTTATCGTAGAAAAAAAGCTATTGGGAACCCGGGAAAAACATAAGGGGAGCCTTTAATAGTAGGGGAAAAAAGATATTGATTTGTTTTGTTATTTTAATTGGGGCGTAAAATTAAAACACATCAAAAGTGTTTTTAAAAAAGTTGGTTAAAATGGGGAAAGTTAAAAATCAAATATATTCTTCCCAAAAATTTTTTATAAATATCTCACCCGTAAAAGCAAAAATTTTTTTTTCTTTCACACATTTAGTGCCTTGGGCAAATTCTGATTTTTTAAAAAAAAGGGGGAAAAAATTTTAATAAGAATATTAGACAATCTTCTGGGTTTGGGTAAAAATAGCCCAAGTATTCCAAGAAGAAAAATGTCCTTAAAAAATTTTATAAAACGATATTTCTTAAAAAAAAATAATTAAAAAATTTCTTGGGTTTTTTTTTTTCTACTTTTTTAAAATTACTTAGTTTTATATAATAATAGGGAAAATAATTAAAAATACTCTAAGTATATTTTGGAAAAAATTTTGGGAAATTTTCCAACAATGTAGTTCAAAAAAATTAGTTATAAAAAGAAAATAAACTTGATTAATGAAATCTATTACTAAAGTTAATGAATAATTAGTAAAATTGCCAAATGTTTTTTAAATCGATATTTTTAAGGGTTTTTAGACCTTTTTATGGAGGAATTATGGGAGGCTAACGGATGACCTTTTATCACGCTGTAGATAGATAAGCGGTGCGCTTTTAAAGCCCCTTTTTCTCAAAAAAGGTTTGATGTATAAAAAATTTTTTTTCAAACAAAAAAAAATTATAGAAAATTTTATTCTTACAATTTTATATTAAATTCAAAAAACATTAAGCTATAAGAAAAAAGGGGACATTTGTAAAAAAAACCCATTTTTTTACCTTTGGGGATATGGTCGATCTTTTTTTGACCAAACGTGGGTTTTAACCTGTTGGGGGGTGTGGGATTCTCGAAATGAAAGGGCATTTTAAATTATTAATATGACTTTTTTTTAAGAGTTTAACCCAAATTACTTTTTTTATTGAACAAATTTTTTTATTAAGTGAGGGAAAAAAACCAAAACACGTAGAAGTAGTTAACACAGGGTCGCGAATTGGGTCAAAATTATTTTCCCTTTAAATTTTATTTTCCCCCCCTTTCCCCTTTTAAACCTAATAATATTTCCCAAAATTGAAAAAATTCTTTTTTAAAAAATTTTTTAAATTTTTAAACCACCGGTTCAATCAACTTTGGGTATTCAGTTAGGGGGTCAGTACAATGGTATGTACCTTTATTGGCTAGATGTCCGTGATTTTGGGGAGGGGCCCAATTACATTTTACCTTTTTCAAACTAAACTTTCTAAATTGCCATCGCGCTTACTAAAACTTCGTCCTTTTAAAGGTTAACTTTTTGATCTTCCTTCGTTTCATTTTTGGATTTTGGAAAAGTTTTGCCATTAATCGGGCCGTAAAAGAACACAGAGGTTATGTTAAAGAAAAGACGCGTGAGCGTCAAAACCCTTCCAAGAAAAAAAACGTGATTTATTCAAGGGTCCACATGACTGTAAGAAAGTAGGCCTAAATTTTTTTTTTGAATCTCCCATTTTTTAAGTTTTATTTAAATTTTATCCTTGAATCCTCTTTTTAACCCTTTTAAATTTTATTTAATTAATTTTAATTTTCATTATTCATCTTAAAAATTAAATTTAATATTCCTCCTTAATTTGACCTTGACAGACACAAAAAATTTTTATCATAATAGACCAAATTAACAGTTTTGCATTTTAATCATGGTATATTCTCATTTTTACTTTGTGGGTATCCCCAAAAGACCGGGGGAGGGGGAAAACCATCCTTATTGATGGAAAAACGGGGATATCCCCCTTTAACTAACTCTTAACCATCAAACACTATTTAAAAAATCTACTTAAACTACTATAAATTTTATCTTCATTCCATCCATTTCAGAAAAATAGTCTTGGAGACGGGGTTTCTTCTCCAAGTTCGGGATAAGTTAATTGGGGTTTTACCCTAAAATGAAAACTTTTTAAGTTACTTGGTAAAATCTATATTCAATAATACCATTTGTTTCAAAAATTTTATGCATTATATATCTTTTTTAAATTACCAAAATTTTCTGTCCACCCGACGGGTTTCCCCTTAAACCCCAAAATGAGTCGGCACCCTGTTATGTTATTGTTAGTGACCTGACTACGCCGGTTTTCCCCTGAACCAGATGTACATTATAGGAACAATATAACAATATATATATATACAACTATCAATTACAAACATTTTCAATAAATCATTAAAACAAATAACCAAAGGGGAAATTTTCGCATCTCAACGAAGTCAAAACATCGAAGTAAACAAATGCATGATTACAATTGTTTTTTCCATCAATTGAGAAAAAATTTTACAAGTCAAAATTTCAAAAAAATAACCATTGTAGTGTCAACTTTTTTTTGGGTTATAACTTTTAAAAGTTCGAGAATTTTTTTTGCAAATTTTCCGACCACTTGTTGCAAAGAAAATAAAAAAGAAACAATAAACCGATTTTTTTGGCTTGTTCCCCCTAGTACCCATTGACAAGGTGCTAATTTTGCCCCCTTCTCATTCCCCGGGGGCCTTGTCCCGTATGTTTCCGGGTGTAGGGTCTGTAGTTTTCTTTTTTTTCCAGCTTAGCCCTTGAGTTTACCCATTGGGGTCGGGACTCCTGGGTCCTTTTTCCGGGCGAGATTTAGTTTTTTTTCTTGGGAAACCCCCGCTGTTCCATCCGGTTTTCATCCTACTTTATAAATATTATCTGATGACAATGGTCTTTTTTTTTATGTTTTGGCCCATTTCTGCCATTCTTTGTGGTCCAATTGACCAAGATCCATACGACCGTTTATTCCCCTATCTGGGGCTTTTTTTTGTAATTTTGTCTTATTACTGGAAAAAAAAGTATGTAGGGTCGATAATGATCCGCGCTTATCGGCCCCATCCGTGTGATTCTTTCCCCCTGATTTGACTTGAGATTTATCCCTTTTTTTAACCAACGCTTTACCTCAGACCCCTTTTTTCCCCTATTGCGACTCATTTACCCTTCGATGACGTTTTCCAAACTACTGTTTCCGACGTGAACTAATACTATCCGAGCTACCGTTCCTAACTCAACCTCGTCACATTTCCTATGACGATATATTTTACTTGATAAACATTGAGGGTTAACCCTTTTCCTGACCTCCATATTACAATATTATTATTATTTCTTATTTTTAACACTCTATACGGACCTTAAAATTTTTTGTTTGAATTTCGCGCATATCTTTTTCCCCCTGAACTTAAAGAACCTAATAAGAACCAGTCATCTCCCTTTAAATTTTTGTTTATCCCACCTGAGTCTATTATAATTTTTTCCCCCATCTTTCATGTTTATTTTTTTTGTTTTTAGTCAGTTCATCAAACAATTTCAATATTTTACGAAATTTCATTCCGGGAAACCATTACAAATTTTGAAAGGGGGTAATCAGCTTTCACCCAAAATAATTCCACGGGGGTTTTTCCTGTCGTTTCATTCACTGCTGTACGAATAGCGTAAGCAAACTCCAAGAATTTCCAATATCGTGTTATCATTTACATAATTTGTAAAATTTGCACTAGATCGCGATTTACTCGTTCTGTTCTATTTGCCGAGGACTATATGCAAAAGTCTTCACTTGCCTTTTTTAATCTTTCACTTAAATGTTCAAAAATTTCAGATATAAATTGGGGACCTTATCACTTTTTAAATTTTATTGGGGCTCCAAAAAGCGATATAAAATTTTCAAAAAAAATATCCCAAAAATAGAGCCGGGTTTTTAAGAGGTATAATTTCAGCCCATTTGCTGAAATGATCGGTAATTACTAAAACATATCGATTACGTCTCACTCTCGATGTAGGATACGGGCCTAACAAATCTAACGTAACTATCTCATTTGGATAATTTGATACAATCGGACTTAATCGACCAGTTGGTAACGCGTTTTTATAATCATTAACTTGGCACATATGTCATGTAGAGACATATTGATCAATATATTTTCTCATATACGGGAAATAACAAACGTCCCGAATTTTATGATAAGTTTTAAATCTGCCAAAATGACCTGCGATTGGCTTGTCGTGGAATTCGCGTAAGACGTCATTTCTTAAGCTATGTGACTGACTACCTTCGGAACACTTTTTTTGAAATATATAAATTTTTAACGAAATAAACACTTTTTTAGTTAAAATAGGGCATAAAACTAGGAATTCATGTACAATTTCCACAAAATTAAAAATAATTTTTTTATATATTGGGAATTTTGAGTGAAATTTTAGTGAAAAATTGCAGTTACGGTAAGGCTTGTATTGAAAATTCTAATTAATATATTTGAATAATATTTATACAGTACATAAATAACATTCTTATTTATAATTGGAAATATAAGATTTGTAATATTTTTGAAAGTTTTTGATATATGTCATTTTTTATGCAAGAACTCAATTTTCTACAAGAAACTAATGTTATTTTCTCACAAAAAGTACAATACAATACATAAATATATACACAGAGATTAGATAATAGTCTAGACTACAGATATAACTAAATAAAACATTTTCTGAAAATTCCAATTCAATATCTTAAAAAGAAAACCTTTAGTGAACTTTACCGTGAAGCAAGAAATTGAAAAACAGTTTTCCAGAAAATGCATTTAAAGATTTTAATACAGTATAAAAAATTTTCTACTAACTATACATTTTTTAAATTCACCATATTTATAGGTCAAGACCACTTAAGCTTCATGCTTAAGGGGTCACATACCTTTTAAAAAGTCGAAAATGGTTAAAAATAGTGAGCTCTTTAAAGCTCTATAATTTTTTTATTATTGTTTCCTGGAATGTAAATTTTGGAGGAATAAACAAATAGATATTACTTTACTTAAAACATATCCAACAAACACATTTTTAATTGGGATAAATTTTTAATTAGATAATTACAAAAAGAAATTTTGGTTTTCTTTTCGCAAGTGATATGCATTACGCGCAGCTTTATAAAAAAAGTTACCAATATTTTTTGATGAAATTTTTGCTAAGTGTTGGAAATTGTGTTATCTTTAAAATGACGAAGCATGAAACACTGATTTAAAATTTTTAGTAAACTATAACAATTTAAAATTTAACTATAAAATTTTAAAAAAATTTTCGCTATTTTTTATTTGTAATTTTAAATTTTTTCATTAAAAATTCAAACTGGTTCGTTATTTTAAGTACAGATATGGTCAGAATCTCCAGTAAAAATTTGATCATTTTCCATGGAACGGTTTTGAAAATATCATGCGCGTAATGAGAAAAAATGACGTTCTGAGAAAATTGACATCAAACATAAAATTTACCACAGTTATATATATATATTATTCTGGTTACTCAAACAACAACTAAATTTTAAATTAAAACTAATGTGAAGTTTTTATAGTCAATAAACTTCAATTTATTAAAATTATTATAACTAAAAACATATATTTTACCAATGCAGTACAAGCATCGAAACAATATCAAAAGCTACAAAATAATCAAAATACAACAAAGTGATTCATTTCTTCAAAATAAAGTTAAAAATTTATAAATATTACTTAATAAAACAATTAATATCTTAATTAACAAGTACTTACTATAAATATTAAATAATTTGTGATATGAAAGCAGTGTATTACTATGATTCTAAAATGTTAAAATTCGCCACATGCATACGATGTTCCCTCTTTTTCAGTTAATTTTTTACAAGTAGCTTTAAATTGCATTCTTTTAACCTGTCGCACTTCTTTTGTGCGGAGATTAAAATGTCGCTCTGCAGTCTGAATTCTTTTTAAATCTACAAGTGTAACAAATTTTTGCGCAAATTTACCAACAGTCAGACCAAGCGATTGCATAATTTTTAGTCTGCCTTGATTGCCATCATTAAAAATGACAATTGCCTCATTTGTAGAAATATCAACAATCTTTCTACCACAACCTAAAGTTTTTGGGCATAATTTCCATATTAATGAGTTAATGGATTCATTATTATTTTGGGTTTTACCCCCTAGACATTTTTGTAGGAGTTTAGGTTGTGATAGATCATTAAATACAGGTTTTATGGCATCCATTACTGCCTCTGGCAATTTGTTACTGTGTTTAAAAGATTCCACACTACCCTCTAATACTTCATTTTGATATTTACACCAAGAATTAGGACCTATAGGACAAAAACTGTGCAATGGTTCTTCGTCACTTGAACGTATATGGAAATATACAGCCCAAACAGCTTTTCGCATATCCGACAGGCATGTTTTATTTTGTCGGATTGCATTTCCATAGTATGTTGTGATTAAGTCGATCATTCTGTCGGTCAACCTTCCCTTTCCACCAATCGACTTCCCATCACCGAGTTTGGATTTCATTTGTTTTAATTTTCGTAAACGAGTTCCCATTCGTTTTTGAACATGTCCAACACATTCAATTTTTGAAACTGTGATATCTTCTCCATACGGATTGGATGCAGTAATAGATGAGAATGTTTTGGAATCGCCATCCCCAATGTAAGATGTATATCTCACAGAACGATGACTTATTGAACGCTGAAACATACGAACCATTCCCACAGTCTCCATCATGCCAGCTGAGCCATTGTGGTTTTTCAAACATTCTTTAACGTGAAGAATTTTCCACTTTTTTGTAAGCAGGTGACCCTTTTCTTCGTTTCCAAGAATCACATCCCTTACAGAAAGAAGACATCACTTCCGCATCAATACACTTTCCTGTTTTGTCTCCTATAACAGCACACACACCAACACGAGAAGAAAAGCCACGGGTTTTCCACGTTCCATCTCCACTAATTATTATATCAGAAGAATTTGTCAAAGTTACCTCTTCCAAAGCTGCACTTTGCATTGAAGCTTCTGCAACTTCTTTACTACACAATTGCAGTTTGTTTATAATATTATTATAGGATTTTTCAGCAACTGGAGGAGGAAAGTCCATAACACCACAGAAAGTTGTCATTGCTGCGTGACCCTGTCCAATTGTCCTCATTGCGTACACAAAGCGTCTGTTTATTTCTGGAATGTTTTTTCTTGTACCCAGCATTTTTGAATTTCTAAACGAACATAAGTCTTTACAGTTCTTGCATTCAATCGAAAAAACACTAGACAAACCTCTAACACATTTTTCTGTGAGTTCAATATCTCCACCACATTTTTTGCAAGAAGCAAAGTTTTGAATGTTTGTAAACATAATAGTTTTATCAAACACTCTATAGCCATCAAAACCGTCATCATGTTCAAAAAAAGATGAATCAATATCTTGCAACTGAATCTTTTTTCCAGATGCACTGTTGTTTAGTGTTTCATCCACACTGTGTACAACTTTGCACCTCGTGTGCATATTACCAGTAAACTTCCTTTTCTTGGGACGTTTACCAGATGGTCGTTTGGCAGATTCAATCGAATTCATCATTCAAAAGTTTTAAAAAAATTAATATTTTTCCTAAAACTTATTTTAGAATAAGATACTATGTGAAAATCAGAAAACGAGCGAGTATAGAATCACAAATCACTTTTTCAAAACAAAACAGCAGTTTATAAAGTAAGTAGAAGTTGTAGTTAATGTTCAGAACAATAATAATAATATTTGAGGCTTAGATTCAAGCATTTGATAATAATTAGAATGAAAATATTAGAAACAGAGAAACGCAGCTGTCACCAGCGACATGACAGCTGTCACCCTGGAGCCGAAATGTAAACAATATTTAAATTACCTTTTCTGCTCTTTTTATTTTCTTAATAACTTCCGTGATATTGGGAATATCTGCATGCGGTTTTTTTTAAAAAACTCAGAAAGGTTTGCTCTATAAAATAAAATAATAATAAAAAATCGATTTTCCGGAAATTTTAAAAGGTATATGACCCCTTAACTAATTTGGACTTTTTTTTTTTTTTAACTTTTTGGTGTTTTCTGGAGAGTTTTATACATTATAACAATTGTCATTTTTAGTGAAATTTTGATGAAAAATGGCAGTTACACAAAATTCTAACAAATGTATTCAGATAGCATTTATAGTGTACGTGCATTACATCATTATATGTGTTAGAATTTAAAAGATTTGTAATACTTTTGAAAGTTTTTTAAATATGCCAAATTTTATGCAAAAACACGATTTTTTAAACAAATTAACGATTTTTTTTTCATAAAAAAGCAATAAAGTACATAAATATATACACAGAGATTAAATTTGGATTCATAATAAAGATAGAACTAAATGAAACAGGTCCTGAAAATTTCAATTCTATATCTTAAAAATATTTTGCGTAGGGATCTACTTCCGGTTTACTAATTATGCTATAACTTTGCTTCTAGATATAGTAGAAACAAAAATAAAATATTTTTGGAATCTTAAATGTATGGGCTATAAAACGAAATTATAAAAGGAATTTTGAAAATATTCACCAAAACGGCGAATTTTGGGTAGTCACATACCTTAACCTTTTGGAGACGGTGGTTTTGTGAGAAAAATGCCCTTAAAGACGGCGCTTCCAGCGAAGTTTACTTCCCCCTTTTTTGAAGCTGATTGATGGCACCATACATCGGCGGACAAAAGAAGCAGGGTAGTCGTTGATACCCCGCTGAAGTGTGGGGATGTTCGTGGCTTAGAAAGTCCCTAAACACGAATAGTCTCCCTTTCTTAGGGAAACATGTTTTCTTGCAGAATCCAATGCAGTAATTACTAATGTTTTCAGTTCAAGAAAATTCAAGAAATTTATTTATTACATTTTTTAAAAAAATATTTCCTTACAATTTAAGCTGCTTCGTACCTAGATTTCATCTTCAATATTATTAAGAGCGTTGAGAAAAATAGCACAAAACAGTGGTGATAATATATAACATTTCATAAAAAAATTAAATGCTTATATCTTTGTAGAAAAAGGTACAATAAAATAATCCAATTAATTTTATTTAAGAAAAAATTATGTATATTTGTGACATCTCTCGCGTTCTTCTTCTAACATAACTCCTACGTTCTTTGACGGCCACGATTAATGGCAAAACTTTTCCAACCCAATTCTAAGAGGAAAAACGAATCAACAATGCAAATAAGATATCCTTTAAAAGGATAGAAGGTTTAGTGAGAAGGATGGCAATCTTAGAGAAAGCTTAGTGTGGAGCAGTTCGGAACAAGTGTTTAGACGGCCTACTCACAAGAAAGACGGAAACGCCCACCCTCGATAATAATATTTATAAGGAGGAGCAATTGTACACGAGTACATCTATATACCTACAAGTATCAGAATCGATGAGTCTTCAACCAAGGTAGGAGGATTATATTCTAAAAAATAATATAATATAGAAAGCGAGATTAGGCAGACAATTAATTATATTTTGGATAAGTGATCTAGTTGTGAGATCTGACTTAAATAATCGGCATACTTTGTGGTTTATTCTCACTTAATATAAGTTTGTTCATTATATATAAGTAATTTAAGTTAAATTCACAATAAAAGTTGTATTAAGAATTATAGAATGTCTCATCCTTCCGATAATCCCACACCTCTAACTTACGCGGACCCACCACGTCATAGCTATCGACAGATGGCTATGTCACATATTTTGATTTTCAGTCAATTTATTAAAATAGTTATAAAATGTTTTAAATTTATTTTTAAATCATTTAAATGCAGGAATTTGTACACACTGCGACATAGCCATCCTGTGATGACCATGTCGTGCCGGTTCCGCGTAAGCTAGAGGTGTGGGATTATCAAAATGATGAGACATAATAATTCTTAATACAACTTTTATTAAGAATAACTTATATTACTTAAATTCTAATTTGACAATTTTAATTAAAGTGAGAGTCAAGCCCAAATTAAATCACGTATTCAAGTCAGATCACGCAATAGATCCTTTTTCCAATTATCATTAATAATCCTATTCATCTAATTACTTATATCCAATATTACCTTTTGTAGATCTCCTTCCTATACCTAAAGATATAATGAAGATTCAACTTTTATATAGATTTCTATTCCTTCAAAGCTATCGGACCGCTAATCCTGGATCTGCAAGATTTCACACTAAGCTTTGTCACGCTATCGATCAGAATGATTCCACACTACTATCTCTGAGCCTGCCGCGCTATATCTAGGCTTGCAACGCTATATCTAGGTTTGCCACGCTATATCCCAGGTTTGCCACGCTATATCTTATCATCAAAGCTTCTATCCTTTTATAGTAAACTCATTTGCTTAATATCTTTTGTTTATCTTCTTGGTATTGGTTGGAAAAGTTTTGCCATTAATCGTGGCCGTCAAAGAACATAGAAGTTATGTTAACAGAAAGACGCGAGAGACGTCACAACACCTGGTGTTAAAACTTAAAATAGTCAAATTAGAAATAAGAAGTAAATAATATGATTCATCATAAATTGCAAATAATTATAATCAAAACACAAAATAAAAAAAAAAAAAGAAAAATTTTGGGATCCTGTCTCTATGCTATAATGTAAAGTTTAGACTTTCTCAAATCGAAAAGAAGTAATTTAAAAGCTTTTACAAGTATTCACAGCATCTCGTCAAAAAAACATATTGTCAAAAAATAAACTATGTTTTTTGGGAAAACTTAATTGTTACCAATTTATAATTGTTTTTTTTTTAGAACATGCCACAAAAATTTTAAAAAATTTAAATCCTCTTAAGAAATTTTGTATATATCTTCCATAAAGGAATGATACATTTGATGTATAATTGTCATTTTTTATTTTTCTATAACCCATTATATTGTGATAATTAGAATTATAGTACTCAAAAAATCCCAAGTTTAAAATTTCTACATTTTATTAAAAGTCTTATTAAAAATTTAAAAAATCTTTTTTTAAATTTTGGGATCTAATTCTTTTATATAAGCTAAAAATTATTATAAAACATTTACTGTGGCAAATAAATGAGATGTATAAATTGGGTTTTTCCCTGCTTTTGCTATAAAATGTGAATATTCTAAGCTTATAAATGTTGCCCCTTTTTGTTGAATTGTGGACATTGTAGTTCTACATTTTTTTATTGAAAAATGGTCACGATTGGGAGGTTCCATTGTGAGCAGAGCTGAAAAGCATTAAATAAAAAATCCCAGTTGTCGTGGTGTGGAAAAAAAGGGGGGGGTTCTAGTTCCCTTTTGTTCTCGTTACTTGATCGTCTTTTAAAATTTGAGGTCCGTCTTATTACTTTGCCCCCTAATAGAACTCATAAATGAAATATTAAAAATTTTTATCAATTTGCCTCATGTTCCAAAAAATAAATTTTTTAAATGTACATTAGAAATTTCAAATTTACTTTTTTTTCCAACATTAATAAATGGTTTTTATTAGAAAAAAAGAGAAAAATGTTTTAAATTTTTTAGAATACTTGACAGTAAAACGAAAAACAATAAGCTGATATCAAATACAAAATATTATGACAACAAACATATTTTAAGTTGTCGAGGAGTTCGGGTTATCTCGGTAAACTTTTTTTTATAAAAGGTTTTTATATTATTCTTATTTATAATTTTTTTTTGGAGTAAGGACAAAATTTTGGGGCCTTTTAACTTTTTTCATTTTTTGTAAAAAAAGGTTATATTCTTACCCTTTCAAAACCTTATTTTTTTATTTAAAATTTAAAAAAGAATTGCCTAATTTTGGGTTTAAAATTTCCCCAAGATTATTCCCTTTTGTTTTTGGGAAAAATGAACTGATTTTTGGTGTGTGTTTTTGTGCTTTAAGATAGAGTCAATACTTTCCCTGAAGCCCAACTATTTCTCCCAAAATTTTCAAAAAAAAATTAAAAAACCCTTTTCCCCCTTCTTAACGCACAGACCCAAAAGTCGGGTTTTTAAGATAACTGACAACAATTTTTTTTTGACTTTCTTCAAAACGAAGGAAGACTTTAGCTTCGAATATCGCCCCCGTTTTCTTTTGGACAGTCCCCAAGTGACGGGGGTTTTTTTACCTTATCTTTCAAAATCTAACACAATATCATTTCCCCCTGAAGGATTATTTTCATTCTCCTGATAACGTGGAAATTTGGGAGCGAGTTTTTGAAGGGTTTGGTCGGATAGTTTCTTTTTTTATCCTATGTACGAAAATTTTCCTATTGAAAAGGAAATGCACTCTCTAAAGTTTTAAACGGCAACAAAAAAAAAAAAAAAAAAGAGGAAGAATAGTTCTCCAGCTACTTGAAAGAACTTTGGGAAAATTTTACAAGAAGGCAGATGTGCATATCTAGGTTTTATTACACCAAAAAAGGATATGATAGCCAATAATGAAAGAACTAAAGCATCAACAATAATCAAGAGGGGCAATTATTCTTTGTTTTTTGTTAAAAGATTTTAAACCTGCTTTCATGCTCATTAACAAGAACCATCTGATTCTTTTATTCAGAGTTTCAAAAGTTCAAAGCCTTAGAGCGCACCCGAACACCCCTTTTTTTTATACTATCATTCGTAAAAAATGTGACTCACGAATAAATTTTGGCGGGAAAAAAAAAAAAAGAACAAAACACATTTTTTTTTCCCCTTTAATATAACTATCTATTAGACTACGCCCCGATTATATTTATTTTTCAGATAGATTTTAGAGCATTTTTCAAAAATTTTTTTTAATTTTTATTATAAAGGAAACTTATTTTATATATATTTTTTAATCAGTAAATCCAACACTGTAGAATCCTTTTAAAAAATAATTTTATAACAAAAAACAAAAGGGTTTCATTTTTTTCTTTTAAGGTTTTTTTTATAAAAGGGGGATTTTTTTTTATGCTGAAGAACTCTTAATATAGTTTTTACAAATTTGAAAGAAAAAAAAATCGGAATTAATAGTTTCTGTTTCGAAGACTCATCCATACCAATTTTTAAAAAAAATGTCAAATTAGTTTCTTGCATTTTATAAATAAAAATTTGAAGGACTAAAAAGGATAATTTTTAAAAATCTGTAACGAATATTTCTGTAATTTTTTTCGTTGCAAATATCTTTTTTTTTGTTTTTTTTTTTATTTATACAGGATTTAAAAAGGTTTTTTTTATGTTTGATATAAAAAATTTTTAAAAAAAAATTTTTTCATTAAGCATAACGTAAGGTAACAATAAAAAAAACGTTTCTGTACATTAATAATTGTGTAATAATTTTAAAATTTTCATCAAAATTGAATGCAAAAATTGCTTAAAGTTCTCCACAAATATATTTTTTAAATTGTTTTACAGGTATAAAAAATTTAAAAAAAATGTAGAACTGAAGTAATTTTTTAAAATTTTGGGAGATGCATATAAAGAGAGCTATGCGTGTATTATAAAAAAAAAAATGCATTAAGAAAAAACGTAATGTCATCCTTTAGTATGGAAAAAAATTTTAATAAGAATCATTTAAACACAGGTAAAAAGCGGTTCCTTTTTTCACATTATTTCCTGTGAAAGGTGAAATTTCGCTTTTTTGGGTTAGGGGTCATCCCAGACTATTTTTCTTTTTTCTTTTGGAGACAACCCCATCTTTTTAAACCCCTGGCTTTAAATTTTTAAAATTGATCTAAATCATCTTCCCCCATTTTCTAACCACAATCAAAAAACAGAATCATCAAAAAATTTTTGTCTTCTAAATCAGCCAAAAATTTCTGGGAAACTTTTCAGTGGTAAGTCCTCTTTACGTTTAGGCATTTTTTTAAAAAAAAAGGGAAACAAATTAATTTTAAAAAGAAATGATTAATAATCGAAATGACAAAATAGCTTTAAAAAATAACTATGCACCCCCGCTAGTGAGAATTTAAGCATAAGGGGGAAAAAAGGGGTTTTTAGATACAGTTTAAAGAGGGGAAATGTATCGTCCCCCCCTTTTTTAAAAACAAAAGAAAAACCCGGGCAAGCAAATGATGTTCCAGGGGCTGTAATAAGCATCATGCTGTTGCGAAAGCTGTTAAGAGGGGAAAGCGGGGGCTACAGCGGCCAGATCCGTCTTTTTGGGTCTGTTTCTCTTTGGGCCCCTTTTATTCGGAAACCGTCCCCCTTTTAAAGGTTAAAGACTTTGGGAAAGTATACACGCATTTTCACCCAACGACGTTGGGTATTTCGCATAAAAAAAAAAAGCCCTTTAATTAGACGGAAGTCGCGGACCACCCCACATATCGTCGCATTAACAGAGTTATCTTCCGGGGTTTTTTAAATATCTATAAATATGACCTAATTCTGTGTCATTTTTTGCTCTGTTATTAACTGTTTCGCGACGCAAAAACTAAATTTCGATTATTGCACAATTAACTTTTTTTTCCCAATTTTACTTTCAACTGGGTTTTGAGATAACATATCCGCCCACCGCATTTCGGGGTTCCGGGGGTATGTTACCATTCTCTATTAAATTCCCCCAATTTGAGTGCCCACCCGATCATCCTACTGAAAAATTTTTTTCCATTCGTTAAACGTGAAAAGCAGCGTGATTGTAAAACTTTAATTGGCATCTCTCCAAATATGTTGGGAATTTGAAACGCCCATACTACTGTGAACCTTTTTGGGTTACCAAAATTCCTCGGGGCAGGAGTGGCAAATATAACTGGTCCTTGTTTTATTGAGAACTGCTCTATAACCTATTGAACTGGCATCTGTAAAAAACGAAGGGCTTTTTAAACTCCGGCCTATTTTAAAACTGGCGTTTGTTAGGCCGCCTTTGACCCGGGGTTAAGCCTTCGCGCATCAGTGGGGCCAGAAGAATTTTTTTTTAAATTTTTATTTAAATTATAAACTACAAAGATCCGCATTTTTTTTAATAAATTTCGCGTACCACGGGGACATACCCAAAAACTTGACACCTCCTTTGAGTTCCGTGGGGTTTCATCTCTAGTATCCGCCTTTTTTCATCCGTTTTGATTCCTTCCTTACTAATAATCAATCCTAAATACTTAATTCATCGCACTCAGATTTACAATTATCCTTTTTTAAATGTCAATCCTGCATCTTAATAACAAAAAACCCCCCTTTTAAATGTCAACAGGGTGAGGAACGAGGGGAACGTAATAAATACGTCGTCCATATAAACACTCAAAATTTCCTATCCCCGGGTTTCGGATTAGGTCAATTGCCTTTAAAAATTGGGACCCTCCCGATGTAAGGCTGGAAATGCGGGGTGCCATTTTTTACTACGAATGCGGTTTTTACAATATCACTGGGGTTTACAGCCAGAAAGTACCCACTTTTTGATCAAGACATGACATTATTGTCGATGGGGATATTGTCAAAATCATCTATTAACGGAAAGGGGGTATTGTGGGTTTTTAGTGATCAAATTTTAGTTTCCTATAGTCTACTGCAAATCTTTTTGCTTGATTATCCGGTGGTAACCCATTATTTTTCTTACATAACACAACCTTTGAGCGTGGGATTGAAGGAACAATGGTTCCCTTCTTAACATTTTGGTAGGAAAACTAATGTTTGTTTTTCCCGACTATTTTTAGGCCTAAAAACGGTGATTATCTCCCGTATCAATTTCATGGTATAAAAAATGAGAAGACCTGGTTTGTCTGAGACTAATCCCAAAACTACTAAAATATTTTTGAAATTTCATGTTTTTGCTTATATTAATTTTTGTCTTAGACAAATCTATTTCAACTTTTTCATCTTCAACTGTTTCAACCATTTCTACGGAATCGGGAATCTTCAACGATTTTCGATCAAAGTCAAAACAACTTTGTCCATTTTATGAAATCAACACCATGAATACATGGGTATTCCAAATTTAACACATGAAACAACCAAGGTTTTTTGAATTCCCTGATAGAATATTTAAATTTTCGATTCCTATATTTTGACATTTTTCCCCGGGGGACAAGCTTCCAATTTTTTTACAAAAAAAAAATTTTTTATTTTCATATAAAATTTTTCGCTCCTTCCCCGGGGTTTCAAAAATTTGTTTTTAAAAAATAAGAACATGGGGAAGTTCCACGGTGATATACAAATATCGGAGAAAAGAATTGGATATCCACGCTGATTTCTTTTGATTTTGAACTTCATTAACTTTTAAAAAATTCAATCGTCCCTTTGATCCTATCGCCCGACTGAAATTTTCCTGAACCCTATTTCTGCGGTCCCCCTATTAAAAAATTTTAATTTGATCTTCTTTTCGAAATTTATCCCCTTTTGTTGAATTTTCCCATCATCATTTGAAATCTATTCCTCTCGAACCACTTATTACGTTGAGGCCATTCTAAAGTACCCCAGAATCATTTCTGCCATTATTTGGGCTACGCCCATCCTGAATTTTTCCAGCCGGATTATCACAAAAAAAGACATCCTATGCGCGTTTTTACCCGCCCCCCCACTTTCACTACCTCAACCCCGTTTTTTTTTGTAAGAATACCTTCAAATTTGCTGACAAAAATTGTACCGTGTTCTGGGGGTTCCGGGCTTCCACATAGTCCTGGGCTTGTGGTTCGAGTCTAACAAAAAAAGTGATCAACCCAAATCCGCCGGACATCCCTAGTTCTAGATTCTTATAAATTTTTGGGAGAAAATTTAAAAAAAAAATCTTTTGGGCCCTGATTTTTTTTCCTTTCTCAGGGAAAAAACCTGTTTTTCTAACCCCTTCTTTTTTTTGATTGGGGGGAAAAGTTTCCCGCTAACTTTGCCTTTAGCGGGAAAAATTTGGGCGGTACCCTTTGCACCCAACACTGTGATCCAAAATATTAGATACCAATCTTGACCCCCCTTCCCTCTGAGGGGGCCCCTTTTCAAATAAGCACATGTTGCCTGGGAATTTCTAGTAATTTTATTTGATTGCCCCATGGCCTCGAGAAATTCGTTAACATTCTCGGACCTTGAAAAGCACATTTTTGAAAAATCCCAAAAACCCGCCTGCATTACCTAACCCAGAGTCATAAAATTTTTCCCTTGGGGACCCATTGTGATATGGTCGATCTTCGTTGACCATATCGGTTGTTTCAGCATGTTGGGTGGGGGTTTCGAAAGATAGTTTTAACCTTAAAGTTTTTATTAAGAATTTAACTTAAATTATTTTATATATCGGACAACCTTATATTAAGTGAGAATAAAAACCCAAAAAACTTTTGCCGTAATTAAACAAGATCCGGGAATTGATCACTTATCTATATAATTATATTATACCGCCTACCCCCAATCTTAATAATATATTCGCATTCAGCATATAATCTCCTACCTTGATTTCTAAGCAACGGTCCAATCCACTTTAGATATTCACCTAAGGGTGGGCGTACAATGGTTGGGGACTTTGGGTGAAGGCGAGATTTTCGTGATTTTTAGGTAAGCCGTCAATTTTTCACTTCTATCTTTCTGAACTGAACTTTTCTAAATTGCCATTAATCGTGGCCGTCAAAGAACACAAAAGGTTATGTTGAGGGGACCCTGAGAAGTCACAACCTTTTTCAATCCACTTCCACCCCCCATCATCCATAAACCCCAGCTAAATGCATCTCCTTTAACCTTCAGTTTCTACTTGTCGTCTACCACCAAGTAAACCTCTTGCCTTCCCCATCTTCAATAAAAAAAAACCACAAAAAACTCGATTACTTGAACCCATTTCTGCTTTTTGCCCCTGACAATAGCCTGAATAACCCTGCCTCATCTTTATCAACTGAAAAAAAACCCGTTCATACAACTTCTAATAAATTCGCCACACTTTCAACTAAAGTTCAAGCATCATTTCCCTTTTTATCAGAGTCTGAAACTACTACACCCAATAGCAAAATTTCTAATGCATCAAAAAATCCCACAAAATGTTAAACAGAATTAAAAAAAATAGAAGAAACCGCCAAAAAGTACATAATTCAAAAATTGAAAAAAAAATGGCTCACATAAACCCAAAAAGTCAGCACCTATGGAATATACTACTGATCACGAAGACTTATTTATGTATGACGTGGAGGAGGAACTTGAGCTAGATCCTACTGAAAAATTTCCCGCACATAAAAATGTTTTATAAACAATCCTGACAATTATTTACGCACGTTAATTCTATTCCGATTCAAGAAAAATAAATGCTAATTTTTTGATAACTTGTATTGTTGTATCGTCTAACTTTGTTTTAAACTAACATGTTCCATTCGTCTTTTTATATGTTTTTATTTTAAGATATAGTCTGACGTGTGGTGGTGAACCCCCCCAAATTTTTTAATTTACTTGAAAACGATTTTATGTGATTTGAAATTTTAACTTCTTAAAACTATATTGTCATTGTTTTTAAATATTTTATAAAACATTTTGAGTTTTTTTTTAACAAATGTTTGGCGCAGCATAGCCAAAATTGGCTCTTGCGCCATAAAACCCTACACTCACTCCTGTAATTTGAAATGCTCTTCAAACTCGTTAAATAATGCTGTAAGATACCCCGAATTCTGTAGCCATAATAGTCACATTTCGGACTTTTTTCTTTTCCTAATAGTTTGATCTCGAGTAACGCAATTTAGATGCCGTCTACAAGATTTTGCCTGATGGACGTACAGCAATTGAGAAAGCTACTCGATGTCGTAAAGTACACCTTGCGATAATTTCCACAAAAATGCCACGCGTGCCCCATTTTATCGTGCTTTATACCCTTTTGACACTCGCACAGTACGTTTTGCTGCATGTGTATGCATGCTTTATTGCAGGAGTCGGTAGTCTTATAGCTGTGGCGTGCCAAACCAATTTATCAGTATGATTCAGCGTGCCACACAGTATGACATTTTTGAAACAATTCGTTTATCTCGATAATGCATGGAAAGTTAGAGAATAGAGATCAATAATATAGGTTTATGGTTTTATTATATAGTAATTTTTCATTTTTTTAAGATTTCTTAACATAAAAATAAACAGCATAAAATACAGCTATTTATTCAACAAATAAAAAATAATTAAAATTGTACATATATGTTATGTTTTAAGGAAATTTATTAAAACGCGACAACATAAAATATAAGAATTAACTTTCATTATATAATTAAATAAAAAGATAAATACAAATTTTAATGCTAACCTAGTGCTTGCACCACTGTACTTTCGTATCTTAATATCAAGGGTATAATTTTGGATTTTCAATTTGACACGAGTCCAAACATTCAGTTGCTAAACAATTTCTTTAAGGACTCTAAATATTTTTCACATGAGGAAAGATTTCTTCCCTTCAATATATAAAATGAAAAGCGGATTGTAGAGTACATACAATTTTCTCTCTTCAAACAATTAAATCTCCAGCAATGGCATTCAATAATTTACAAAATATCTGTCAATTTATCTTTAGAGTTAGTTATCTTTCAGATTTTTTCGTAATTGCGTAAATGTCCGTAATTCTGAAGAAGTTTCTCAAAAATAAGGTCCATTACGAATTCATCAACTTCCATCCACTAAAAATTGATAAACTTGTAGTGAAGTGCAGAGTGCCACTGAGAATTGAACCGTGTGCCACATGTGGCACTCGTGCTATAGGTTGCCGACCCCTAGTAAAATGTTAATGGTTTTCAACTCTGAAGAATTTCGAAGCTAATTTTTGAATTATAATTTCTTTGTATATCATCTTGAATTCTTTTAAACAGAAGTTTTGATTGCTATTTTTAAGAAATTCTCTTTTAATATCATTTTCTTTTAAACGTGTTTTAGAAAACATTTTTTTTTTCGTTATGCAGAATACATTCTATGGATTTCTTTCAAATACCTGATAAAATTTTATTCCGAACATTTTCAACTGCAGTGAACAACACAGTGAATTACATTTAAGAAATAGACATAATTGGAACCTTTTTCTATTATACAGGTGAAAGAATACAGACAAAACATGTTATTTCACAAATATTTAGACTAAAATAAATAAGAAATTATGTAATAAAACTAGGAATAAAATGTAGAATTAAAAAAAGTAACATTTAAATACAGACGAATATTATTGTAAATTTTCATTATAATCTTTTACAATCCAGATTTCGCTGCTCAAAAAGATATTCAATATCGTGTTTAGCAGTAACGCACACAGGAAATTTTCAAGGGGGGGCAGGGTCGAAAGTCCACCATTCTCGTATCATGCTCCAATACGCCTCTCAAGATATTTTTTTTGATTTTGCCAAGGCAAAACAGAAAAAAATTAATTATTGAATAAATATATTTAAAAAAAAATTAATTATTAATAACAAATACTTAACAAAATTTTTACGTACTATAGGGTACGATTATAATCAAAAAAAAGCATAAAAAGGTTTTGAGGGGGGGGGAGGGTCCAGACCGGCCCCTCCCAACCCCTTTTTGGCCACTGATGTTAGGCAATGTTGAATTTTTAAAAAAATACTTTATTTAAATATATAATAAAAGATCACAAAAGCTGATTTCCTTTGTAGGATTTTTTAAGAGAATAAGAATTCTTAAATAACATATATATATATATATATATTTTTTGCCCTTATTTTAAGAATATAAAAATAATACAATCTGAAAATAAGATCTCAATAGCAAGAAAATTCGACAACCTAGTTTTTCTATCAAATAGAAGCTGTAACATCTGGTGGTTCATCAATTCAGATCAAGACAACTCATTTTTTGTTTTTAAGAAAATATTTATTACTGGACGACAACCCTTTAAAAAAAAAACAAAGGATTTAAAAATTTGGGTTTTGTTATTAGGGCAACCGACACATCATTACAGACAAACTGTCTGGGAGTTTTCCCCGCAACCTTTCTCATCACAAAAACAAACAGTTTCACTTTTTTTACTGAGCATTCACCTTTATTTAGCATTCCGATCTAAATACTTGTTTTGATTTCGTACATTTGATGTATCATTTTCCTCTTGACCCGTGTAAAAAAGGAGGTTTCTGTTATTTTTGCAGCTGAGGAGTAAAAACATGTATATGCTTTTCCAAGTGCTTTTTCCTGCCTCATCAGATATCCAGAAGGATATTAGTCAAAAAGGCTACAACGATGCGTTTCGCTACATCCGGGGCACAGGTAATTGATTTCACAACTCTGTCAAATTTATTCCCTAGTTTACTGTAAATTGATATATAATCAGAGCGTAACTTACAAAATTTGTGAAATAATATTTTTCTTCTACGTGATTAATATAAATTATTGACAACCATATATTTTTTTTTAAGATTTAATTCTAAAGTAGTCATCTACTGGTGACATTTCGAGGGTTTAGTGCAAAAAGGATACAATCTAATGAACAACTCAATAGCACATTCTAAATGAATATATTGTCTTGAAATAGCTGCAGATTATTTGCGATATTATTTTTCTATAATATTTTAGTTTTTAAGCTTGTTTCCTTCTATGTCCTCGGGTCTTCAAGTCCTCTTATTTTTTAATGGTTTGATTTTTATTTACTTTTGGTACCTACGTATCACACAGTCGACCAATTTCACTAAGCGGAAAAACATTGTCAATTCAAAAAATGTCGCTAAATGCTGTTATCGTTATTATTACTGTGTTCGAACCTGCGCGGGAATGGTTTACACAATTGGTTGTATTACGCGAAATTTGACGACGTTTTTTAATTTAATGAAATCAACCAACAGTATAATATATATTAGGTGTACAACTTTGCTTCCGCCGTTTTGCAATAGATGGCTGTAGCGGTAAGTGTGGTAGTCTAAATAAGTAGATCGTAGATGTCATACAATAAGCTTAGGTATTTGTAAACATAACGCCATCAAATATTAGTCGATTTGTGTCTGCATCATAAAAGTTATTCTCGATTAAACATGTCAGCTTTCGGCAAATTCGTCATTTGCGGGAGGTTTAGTTTCTGCTTTAATATGAAATCTGCCCCGGGTTGAGGCTCATCGCGCGAATGCTCGATAATATGGTGAGGCCTATTAGTGAAAGAACGTGCCGAGAGGGTACCAACGTCAAGAACGGTGATTTTGACGTCGAAGACCAGCATGGCGGTGGAAGAAAGAAGGTTTTCGAAGATGCAGAATTGGAGGCATTACTTGATCAAGACTCGTGTCAAACGCAACAAGATTGGCAGGGACCATTGGGAGTGACGCAACAAGCCATTTCAAAACGCCTTAAAGTCATGGAATGATTCAGAAACAAGGAATGGTGCAAACCGTACGAGTTGAAGCCGAGAGATGTTGAACGGCGTTTGTTTGCTTGTGAACAGCTGCTTGCAAGGCAAAGACGGAAGGGATTTCTGCATCGCACTGTGACTGGGGACGAAAAATGGGTTCGTTATGATAATCCCAAGCGCACAAAAATCAGGGGGGATATCCCGCCATGTTTCCCAACGTCGACGGCCAAACCGAATATTCACGGTTCCAAGGTCATGCTCAGTATTTGGTGGGACCAGCTTGGCGTAGTGTATTATGAGTTGTTAAAACCGACTGGAACAACCACAGGCGATCGTTATCGAACGCAATTAATGCGTTTGAGCCGAGTATTGAAAGACGAACGGCCGCAATACAACGAGAGACATGATAAAGTGATTTTACAGCATGACAGTGCTCGACCCCATGTTGCGAAATTTGTCAAGACATACTTGGAAACGTTGGAATGGGAAGTCCTATCCCACTCGCCGTATTATCCAGACGTTGCTCCCTCGGATTATCACTTGTTTCTATCAATGGCACACGGCCTGGCTGACCAGCACTTCCGGTCTTATAAAGAAGTAAAAAATTGGATCGATTCGTGGATCGCTTCAAAAGATGACCAGTTTTTTCAACGCGGGATTCGTACGCTGCCCGAAAGACGGGAAAAAGTAGTGGCCAGCAATGGACAATACTTTGAATCATGAATACTTTGAATCATAAATGTATAATCAGTTTTTTACAATAAAGCCTCGAATTTCGGAAAAAAAACGGCGGAAGCAAAGTTGTACACCTAATAAGTATCTTATTTTCTTCCCTTTTATAATAAGACCGATATATGTTCTTATTTTTTGTACCATCATTATAGGTTATTTTTGTAATATCGGAATACTTTGTTTATAGAAATGGTATCTTTGTAAATACTGTCGGTTCTCTATCTAAAGAAATCGATAAATCCCAGCAAAAAGTTCGTTATTGCGGGGAAATTCTCAACCTTCAATATTCTTCTGTTCTTGGTTCCAAAGAAGAGTTCACTAAATAGAGATTCGTAAAATGGGGATCCGACTGTATTTACATAAGCCTTTCCTGGGGCCGATTTTGCAGCTCTAAGCCCTGTAAAGTAAGTTCGGTTCCCTGGATAAATAAATAATGGAAATAAAGGAGGTGGTACAAGAGAGAGTTTAATTTTAGCTGACCTAATCTAATCTATATCATTACTAATAGCTATGCGGCTTATCCATTTTTGATGGTTTTAGCTCATATTCAGTATCACCTAGAATTAGATCACGTATGAATAGGGTGCACTTTTAAGTTTCGAGAGGGGGGTGGAAAATGCAAAATTTTCGCCAAATTCCTGCAAAAATTTATTTTAATTGTGGTAAACCTACTGTGACATAGCCATCCTGTGATGACCATGTCGTGCCGGTTCCGCGTAAGCTAGAGGTGTGGGATTATCAAAATGATGAGACATAATAGTTCTTAATACAACTTTTTATTAAGAATAACTTATATTACTTAAATTCTAATTTGACAACTATATTTAAGTGAAGTTAACACCCAATTAAACCGTGTATTTAAGTCGAACCACGCAACTAGATCCTTTATCTCAATTATATAATTACTAATACGATTCATCTAATTACTTATATCAGAAATATTACCTTTTGCAGATCTCCTTCCTTTACTAAGAGATAGCTCTAAATTCGAATTTGGCTAAGAAGATTCCAACTTCTTTATATTAGGCTTCTATTCGCTTCTAAAGCTATCGGACACGCTAACTCTTGATCTGCAAAGATTCCACACTAAACTATCTTCAAACTTGCCGTGTTATTGATCAGAATGATTCCACACTACTATCTCTAAGCTTGCCACGCTATATATTATCATCAAAGCTTCTATCCTTTTATAGTATATCTCATTTTACACATATTATGTTCGTTTATGCTTCTTGGTATTGGTTTGGAAAAGTTTTGCCATTAATCGTGGCCGTCAAAGAACATGGGAGTTATGTTAGCGAAGAAGACGCGAGAGACGTCACAACCCCCTCAAGAAGAAACGTGATTTACTTAAGGGTTCTCAATGCCGCATAAATATTAAATTACGTGTCTAAATCTCTATTTCTAAATTTCTTCTTCGCTTTCTGAGTTTTATTTAAATTTTAATCTTAAATCCTCATTTTAGCTTTATAATTTCCAATATTTATCTTGACTTTAATTTTCATTACAATTTTAATCTTAAATTTTTAACTTTTATAATTTCCAATATTTATCTTGACTTTAATTTTCATTACTCATCTTAGAATTAAATTTTAATATTCAATTTAAATTTAAACTCGGACAATAAATTTTACCCAAAAAAGGCCAACTTTAATTACTGTTTAATTTATCCCCACTCTCACTTTTAACATGCAATTTCTTAAAATATTTATACACTTAAATTTTTTTTAAAAATATTCTGGGTGCCAGCCCCAATCTTTGATTTTAACACTGCATATGGAGCTTATTTTCGCCCCTTTCTTGTTAAAACTATAAATTTCATAATTTGCAGGATTTTCGGGTCAGTCCCCCCTGAAATGAAAATTTTTGAGTCTCTATTTCCATAATATCAATCAATTTCACAATTATTTGTATATCACAAAAAATTTTTCATCTCCATTCCCCCATCTGGTTTCAACAAAAACTCCCAATGAGCCGCGCAGCTTTTTTTTTTGTTGTGCTGACTACGCCGCGTTCCCTGAACCAGATGCCTCATAATACGTAACAATACAAAAACATATATATATACACATATTATACAATTACAAACTTTTTTTCAATAAACTATTATAACAAAAAACCAAAGGAATTTTTCGCATCTCACGAAGTCATACATCGAAGCAAACAAATGTGTGATTACAAATGTTTTCTTCAAAAAAATTTTTTAACAAGTAAAAAAAGTTCCAAAATTAAATAAACACTCTTTTAAAAGGTGTTTTTGGGCTTTAAATTTTTAAGCATCGCCAGACTTCCTTTTTTGCAATAATTCTTCCGACCACTTGTTGGAAGTCATAAAAATGAAACAATACAACCTATTTTTATATGTTTTCTCCAACTTTCGTCCAACGATGAGGTGCTATCACTCTTTTTTCCTTTGGGTTGGAATTTTTTGTGGGGTTTTAATTCCCCCTTGTCGTCCTTTCCTTGACTTCCCAATTTTTTCCCGGCTGGTCGGGGTTCTTCTGTTCTCCTCGTGGCCTTAGATTATATCTTGATTTATCTAAACTTCTGTGCATTTTTTTCTGTTTTTTTTCCTTTTTTGGAAAAAAAGCTGGATACTTTTCTTTTATTAATATTATTGTTCCCCTTTCTTTGCCACTTTCTTTGTGGTCCACTTGTTCCTGACACACCTGATTTTTTAAATCCCCCTTTATTCTTTTTAAATTTTTGTTTTTTTTTTTCCCCCAAAAGAATTGGGGATCTGACCAGTGATTTGTTTTATGGGTCCTCTCTGTATTTTTGTATTGATTTGATTGGTTACCAATCCCTTTTTCCTCTAACCTACGTTTCACCGCAGATTTTTCTTTCCCATATTGTGACTCATTTAATCTTTGATGTACTTTTCCCAAGTACAGTTTCCCGAATCTTATACTATTTGGGATACCTGTTCTAATTCGACCTCGTCCTTTCCATGACGAAATTCTTATTTGATCTACTTTAAATGTTAATCTTTTTCCATTTCCATATTACAATATTATTATACTTCTTAACTTCTAAAATTAAAGGTCCTCAAATTTTTGTTTAAATTTACCAAAACTTTGTTAGCTTGAACTTACAGGGTGTGTTTTAAAGACCCAATCACTTACCTTTATTTTTTTGTCTTTTCTACGTCTATTATAATATTTTTTCCCCCCTTTTCCGTTTAATTTTCGTACTTAGTCACTTCTTTAAAGTTTTTCTATATCTTGAATTTTGAATTTTGAACTTTTCCCATATCATAACTAGTTTTGAAATGGTGTAATCAATTTTCGACCTAAAATAATTCAGCCGGTGTTTTCCCGTTGTTTCATTCACCGCCTTACGAATAGCGTAAGAAACTCAGAAGTGATCCCAAGTATCTGTTGATCATTAACATAATTTGCAATCATTTGCACATATCTCGATTAATCTTTCAGTCCGATTTGCTTTTTGGTCGATATGCAACGTCTTCAGCCTTATGCCTAAACTTTCAAATGCCAAAAACCCCGGGTATAAATTGGGGACCATTATCACTTATTTTTTATTTGGGCTCCTAACGCGATATAAAGTTATCAAAAAATATCCCTATTATCGAGATGGGGCCTTTTTAAGAGGTATAATTTCAGCCCTTTTCTGAAATGATCGGTTTTACTAAAATATAGCGGTTACGTCTTATTCTCGATATAGGATACGGGCCTTTAAAACTAACGTCCTATCTCATTTGGATAATTCGATATAATTGGGTTTAACCAAAACCAGGGTAACGCGTTTTTATAGTTATTAACGGGCCTTTGGGATGAGGGATATTGATCAATGAATTTTCTCATGTACGGGGAAAAAAAAAAACGTCCCAATTTTTTTTTATACGTTTTAAATCGGCTGGTGTCCAGCAATTGGCTTTTTCATGAAATTCTCTCATTATTTCATTCCTTAAAGATTTTTTGGAATGATACACCCTTTCACCCAATGACGGGTGTTTTCCCAAAAAACAATCCTTCAATTAAACGGAAATCGTGGGACCAATTCTCCATATCGTTGCTTCCGAGTTATCTTCCGGTTTTTAAATATCATATATATGACCTAATTCTGGGTCATTTTTCTGTTCAGTTATTAATTGTTCCGCAGTAAGTACCAAAACCCCTGATTAGGGCCCTTAAATTTTTATCCCCAAATTTGGGCCCTTTCCACATGTTTTTTCGGTAAAACTTTAGCCACCATATTTAACTTCTTTTTTTGACCCATTAACGTGTAAATTCCCTTTATTTACCTTATTATCCAACCAGTAAATTTTTGGGTTTCAACGATTTCTGATGGGAAATCAAATACGATTCTTGACGCACTTATGAAATCGATACCTAGAATACATGGGAAATTCAAAAATCTTTCAAAAATGAAATGACCAATTCCTTTCAATTTTGACCCGGAAATTTTCCCCAATTCTACAAATCCCCTGTTTTGGCATTTCGCACCTTGTGCTGTTATTCCCCTGGGCTCGCGATTTTTAATTTGTTTTATAGAAAAATATTTTCTATATCCCTTTTTTCCCGATATAAATGATTTATCTGCCCCGGTTGTCCCCTTAGCGCTTTCAAAATGTGTTTTTAAAAAATAGGAACGGGGGGGAAGTTCTACGGGTGTTACATTATCGGAGAAAACCCAAATTTTCTCTCTTGTGGGCACCCCTTGAGGTTGATCATTAACCTTTACAAATTTAATCGCCCCCTTTTGCGTCCTATCGCCTGGGGTTAAAATTTTTCCTCGAACCCTTATTTCTACTTTTCCCTCTATTAAAATTATCAATTTGGCTCATTTCGAAATGGAAACCCCTTTGTTGAATTTTTTGATCATTATTTAAACCTATTCCTCTCGAACCCTCTATTACTTTGACGGTTTTATTCCCCTTAAAACTCATTTCTACTGTTATTTGGTCTACGTCTTTTTCAAAATTCCCCCAGTTTCTACCATTGGCTTAAAAATTAGGCATCTATGCGCATTTTGACCTCGTCTTTCTATATTATCGTTCTGATAACCCCCTTTTTAATTTGCAAGTATTTTCTCTTCAATTTAGCTAAGACTTCCAAAAGTTGTATCGTGTTTTGTGGTTTCTGACTTCCACATAGTCTTGTATCTGTGGTTCGGGGTCGAACTAAAAAATGATCCACTAACTCTGCTTGGGACATTCTAATTCTAAACTTCTCTCTTTTTTATTTAAACTATATACGAAATCGGGAGGATCTGATTTCTTCCCCGCTACAAAGCGTAAAAATTTCGACTGTAGTTCTTTCTTATTTTTTACCGCGGGAAAAAGGCCCTTTGCTAATTCGGGTTTTTAGCTGCGTAAAATCCGTGGCTGTTTTTTTTGCACTAACAACGAACCCAAAAATCAATACCAATCTTGAGCCCTTCCCCAGATGACTTTTTTAAATAAGCACATGACAGATTCCCGGGATTTCAAGTAACTGGGGATTTTTATCCTTCCTCGATAAACTCTGCAATGTTCTCTGAACCCTGAAAAGTACATTTCAGGGGAGAAAAATTTCCACCTACATTACCCAACCCCGGGGTTATAAGGTTCCCGGGGGCCATTTTCGACATTTGCCATCCTGTGATGACCATGTCGTGCCGGTTCCCCCGTAAGCTAGAGGTGTTGGGGTTATCAAAATGATGGGAACCTAGTGGTTTTTTAATACAACTTTTATTAGAATAACCATATTACTTAAATTCTAATTTGACAATTTTTTAAATTTAAAAATTTAGAGTTAACACCCAAATTAAACCGTGTATTTAAGTCAGATCACGCAAAATAGATCCTTTATCTCAATTATAATTACTAAACCCCATTCATCTAATTACTTATATCCCAAAAATTACCTTTTTTTCGAAACTCCTTCCCTTTTCCTATATAGATATTTATATTTCCCCTTTTTATAAGAAGATTTAACTTCCCATATTGGGTTTCTTTTCCCTTTTAAAGCTATCCCGGGCCCTTTTAACCCCTTGATCTGCAAGATTCCACATAAGCTATCTTCAAACTTGCCGTGTTATTGATCAGAATGATTCCACACTACTATCTCTAAGCCCTTTTGGGCTATATCTTATCATCAAAGCTTCTATCCTTTTATAGTATAACTCATTTACATATTATCTTTGTTTATCTTCTTGGTATTGGGTTGGAAAAGTTTTTTGCCATTAATCGTGGCCGTCAAGAACATAGGAGTTATGTTAGCAGAAAGACGCGAGACGTCACAGCCATTACGAATAGCGTAACAAACTCACGTAAATTGATCCCAAGTATCGTGTTGATCATTAACATAATTTGCAATCATTTGTACTATATCTCGATTAACTCTTTCAGTTCGATTTGCTTGTGGTCTATATGCAACAGTCTTCACATGCCTTATGCCTAATCTTTCATTAAGTGCTCAAAAATTTCGGATATAAATTGGGGACCATTATCACTTATTAATTTTATTGGAGCTCCATAACGCGATATAAAGTTATCAAAAAAATATCCGCTATTATACGAGATGAGGCCTTTTTAAGAGGTATAATTTCAGCCCATTTGCTGAAATGATCGGTTATTACTAAAATATATCGATTACGTCTTATTTTCGATATAGGATACGTGCCTAACAAATCTAACGTCACTATCTCATTTGGATAATTTGATATAATTGGATTTAATCGACCAGCTGGTAACGCGTTTTTATAGTTATTAACTTGGCACATATGGCATGTAGAGACATATTGATCAATGAATTTTCTCATGTACGGGAAATAACAAACGTCCCGATTTTTATGATACGTTTTAAATCTTCCTAGTGTCCAGCTATTGGCCTGTCGTGAAATTCTCTCATTATTTCTTTTCCTTAAGTTTTTTGGAATGTATCACGCTTTTTCCCCCTAACGACTTGCGTGCGCATAAAAAACAATCCTTCAAGGGGGCGAAATCGTGGGCCCAATTCTCACACCCGTTGCTTAACCGGTTATTTTCCCGGGGTTTTTCTAAATATCTATAGATATTGACCAAATTCTGGGTCTTTTTTCTGTTCTGATTAACTGTTCCCCAAGTAAGTCAAATCCTGATTATGGCAAAATTTAAAATTTTTTTCTCCCTATATTTTCCCAAATTCCTTAAAAGTATGTCAGCCACTGCATTTTGAGTTCCCGGTCTTGTTTCCCCATTCTATATTAAATTCTGCTAATTTGGGTGCCCATCTAATCACCCCTACTCGACAAATTTTTCCATGTGTTAGGCGTGTTAAGGCGGTATTTTATCACTTTATGGCAATGATCCTAAATATGTTCTGAATTTGTTAAGCCATACTACTGCTAGACATTCTCTTTCGGTTACCTATAATTCCTCTTCGTTGTTGTGTTTTCGTGAAGCAAATATAACGGGTCTTTTTTTGTTGATTAAGCACTGCTCCCAAACCGATCGAACTGGCGTCTGTAAATGTCAATGGCCCCAAAAAGTTTGGAATTTTAAAACTGGCGCCTTTTTTCCCGCCTTGACCTTTTCGAATCCCTTTTTTGTGCTTCATTGGACCAAAAAATTTTTTTAATTTTCGTTTAAGTTTATAAAGTCCCAAAGATCCGCTTTTTTTAATAAATTTTCCCCTGGGACATACCTAAAACTTGGACACCTTTTTTTTGAGTTAGGGGGGTGGTTTCATCTCTAAAGGCCAACCTTTTCTCATCCGTTTTAATTCCTTCTTTACTAATAATTAACCCCTAAATCTTCAATTCACCCACAAATTTATTTTTTCTTTTTTTTAAATGTCAATCCCATCTTGCAACAACAAAAAAACTTCCCTTAAATGCTCAACATGGTGAGTGAATGATGGAATGAGTTTATCACATCATCCATGTAGACCCCAAACCCTCCCTATCCCCGGGTTTTTTGGGATTTTTTCCTTTTAAAAATTGGGAGCTGCTCTGATAAACCAAGGCATCCGCGAAAGCATAAGTGCCACTTTTCTACAAATGCGGTTTAACAATTTTTGGGGTTTCTGCCATTTGAAAGTCCCCCCTTCTTAGTCAGAAATTTTATTGTTGTAATGGAATTTCGTTATTAAATCATCTATTAACGGAAAAGGGGTCATGGGGTTTTACTTTGTGATCGAATTTAGTTTTCTATAGTCTACTGCAAATCTATTTTCTGGTTACCCGGTGGTCCCCTTATTTTTTCTTGCTAACAAAACCCTTTGACGCGTATGGGATTAATTGGAACAATCGTTTCCTCTTGTAACTTTTTTGGGTTTAAAAATCAATTATTGTTTCTGCCCGGTCGTACCTATATGGCCCGGGGAAGCTACTGGTGGTTATCTCCGTTAATTTCATGGTATAAAACATAAGTAAGCCCTGGTTTTCTGAGAATAATCCCTTAAACTACTAAACAAATTTTGTATTTTTTTGTTTTCTACTTCCCCAATTTTGCCTTAGAAAATCTTCTAACCTTTTCCTCTTTAATTGCCCAAACCTTATTTATTTGAGAATCTGGAATTTTCAACGATTTCTGTAAAAATCTAAAATAATCTTTGACCCACTTATAAAATCAACACCTAGAATACATGGGTATTCTAAATCCGTCAACACTAAATGACCAATTTCTTTCAAATTGTCTGATGCGAATATTCAATTCTACAATCCCATGTTTTTGGCATTTCCAAACCTTTCTGTTATTACCTGGGCCCATTTTTTTAATTTTTTATAAAAATATTTTCTATATACTTTTTCCCGATAAAATGATTTATCTGCCCCGGTTTTGCGCTTTCAAAATGTGTTATTTTAAAATGAAACTGGGGGAAGTTCTCGGGTGATATATATATCGGAAAAAGCAATGGCGTTTCTCTTGATATTTTTTTGGGTTGATCTTTAAACTTTTTTTTTAAAGTTTGCATCTATCGCCTCGCTAAAATTTTCACTCGAAACCTTTTTTTATTCCCCTCTATTAAAATTATCATTTCCCATTTAAAATTTTTGGTAACCTCTGTTGTTGAATCTCTGATCTCTATTCTGAAATCTATTCCTCTCAAACCCCTCTATTTTTTGACGGCTATTCTCAAAAAAAATCTTTTCTACCGTTTTTGATCTACGCCCAACTTCAAATTTCTCCAGTTTCTCCCATTAGCATAAAAATTGGCCCCAAAAGCGTTTTGACCTCGTCTTTCTACATTATCATTCTGTAAACCCCTTTTTTTAATTTAAGAATACCTCTCTTCAAATTTTGTTTTAAGATTTCCCAAAAGTTGTACCGTTTCTGTGGTTGCGCATTTCCAAATAGTCCTGGATCTGTGGTTCGAGTCGACAAAATAGTCCCCAATTCTGCCGGGGAAATTCCTAGTTCTAAATGTTTCTCTAATTTTAATAAATCATACACGAAATCATGGGTTCCTGATTTTTTCCCCTGAAATTGAAGAAAAAATTTGTTTTAATTCTTTTTTTTTTTTGCCCTGGAAAACCCTTTCCCTAATTCACCCCGGCTGCGCGAAATCCGTGGCTGTATTTTGCACAACCGATCAAATATTGAGTACCAATCTTGGGCCTTCCTGAGATGACTTTTTAAGTAAGCACGCCCAGATTACTTGGGATTTCAAAACTGTATTTGGTTTTCTATTGTTTCTAAAACTCAAAAATGTTCTCTGACCCGAAAAATACATTTCAGGTAATCTTATCCCCCTGCATTACCAAACCCCAAAATTTAAAAAAGTTCGGGTGCCATTGCGACTGCCTTCCTGTGATGATTTAATGCGGGTGGTTCGCGTAAGCTAGAGGTGAAGGATTATCTAAATGATGGCATTATTAATTCTTAACACAACTTTTATTAAGAATAACAAATTCAATTCTAAATAACAACTTTCTTAGAGTGAAAAGGGGCCAACAATTAAACCTTATATTCAATCAGATCCGCAACTAGAACACTTATCTTAATTATATTAATTTAACTGTCAATCCCCAAATTTATACAAAATTCCTTTTTTAAAAAACACCTTCTTCAGGTTGGTAAATTTCCCATTATTTGATAGTAGGTGAAGACTCACTTTCTTAATCTTTATTATATTCAATTGCGGCTTTTTCTTCCAACTGTGGGGCGTTTAACCTTTATTCCAAAACAATTCCCCTAAGTTATCTCTAGGCTTGCCCTTTTTATCTCATCAAAGCCATCCCAAAAATATATCTCATTTGCATATTCGATCCGTTTCTCTTCTTGGTATTGGGTTGGAAAAGTTTTTTCCCTTAATCTGGCCGTCAAAGAACTTAGGGTTATGTTAGAAGGACGCGGGGGACGTCCAAAATTCAAGTAACTACTCAAAGTAAAATAAAACATCTAGCTCCTATCTTCAACAAACTTTTATTGCCCTGTCTTCTATTTGGTTAGCTGACACCGGATATTTTATGGGTGTCGGAATGTCCGTAGGCCCCCCGTCCCAGACGGGGGAAAAGTTACAGGGGATGGGGATAAACATATCAAATTTCATGATTTAACTCCGCGGCCTCGAACCCTTCAAAGGGTTTAAAATAAATCGAAATTTAACTCCTAGAAATAAGAAAAATCAAATGAAATACCAGAATCACAATACTAAAACCTTTAACAAATTACAAAAAGGTTTTAAACCCTTTAACGATAAATTTTGTCAAAGCCAATCAAATAGTTAAATTTAAAAGTAAATACGGGTTTTTTTCCCCAAAAAAAATATTTATAAATTTGAAGGAAAACAATCTCTTTTTAGCGCTAAACTGTATTAACGCAGAATTTTGAAGAACTCAATTTGCCGGGGAACTGCTTTAAAGGGGAAAAATTCTTTTTTGTGTGTGCCCTTTTTCTTAACGTAGTAATTAATGTTTCTAATTTCCCCTTTCCCCCCCTTCCCCGGGAAAAACATCAAAATTTCAAAAATTTAAAAAAAAGGGTTTTCTTTTTAAAAATTTTTCACAAAAAAGGAAAATATATGTTTTTTTTTTTGCTTATCCCTATTTTCCAGATTTTTAAACGTTTGTAAGTACATTTTATTTAAAATTATGTCATGAAACTTAATAAAAATGAAAACGGTTTAAAATAATAAAAATTATCAAATGTATTTTTTTCCCTCAAATTTAGTTAATTTTGTGAGGAACGAAAATTTTTAAATTCACCTTTTGAACTCAATGAAATCTCCCAAATATTTTATAAAAAAAATTTTTAAATGTAGTTAGGTAAAAAAATTTGTAGAAAAGTATTTAGAAGGGGAAAAAATAAATTTTTCTGAAGAAAAAAAATTATTACTAATTCAAATACAAAAGAATTTTTTGGGTTTATAATAAATATAAATATGTCACACTATCTTTATTTTTTCAGATCTGTTTCCTTGTTTTTTTTTTTCACTTCATCATATACTAGAGGAAAAAACTTTCCCCAAATTAAAAGTTATAAATTTTTTTAATGAAAATTTTTCTCTTTTTAGGACTAAAAAACAAGATTTGTTAAGCATAGAAAAAATGTTACGTTAAAAAACTCGAAGAAAAAAAAAATTTGCATCTAAATTAATGTTCCTTTACACATGAGTTTGAAATTTAATAGTGAAGGTGAAAAGTTATTTCCTCTAATATGTTGCTACTAAGTGATAAAATTTAAAATACTATATAAATCAAAAAATTTTTTTTGCTGCTGAAATAACAATTACTACTTAAAATATTAATTATTATATATAAGAGTTTTTTTTGTATAACCCTTTTTTTTTTTTGTTTATGGGTTGCTGTATATTTAAAGTTACATAAATATAAATAAATATTAATGTAAGAATCTCACACATGAAAGTTTAAAAAAAAATGGTAAAAAAAAGTTGCGAGATTGTAAATAATCTCCCAGAAAATTTTGGTTATACTTTTAAATTTAAATTTAATTAAATGCCAAAAGGGAAATATAAATTTTTTAAAAAATTAAATAAATAGTTTTAAGTATTAATACTTACTACATTATTCACACAAATAAAGATCTAGAAACTTTGATCAGAGGCTCTCTACGAAATGCTATTTCTTCAAAAACTAAATACTTTCAATTCAGGAAGCGATGTTCAAAAGACAGGAACTGATTTGACCAAAACGTTTCAATATTTTACTCTTTCCCATGACAAGATGAAAAAATTCTCGATTCTTCGTGGGTGATATTTTTCTCTTATTACGCGCTTACCCCACAGCCGGGGTAATGAAAATTCCTCTGTCTAGGAAGTTTCGGGTGAACAATCGTAAATTGCCTCAGTAGGATCAGCTAAAATTTATAGCGGAGGTTGAAATCCCTAGTCCAGTAAAAAATAGCTACTTCATGGATTATTTAAGCCCCGTGCCATTCCCGCGAATTCAAAAAGTACTGAAATCTGACGATTTCCCGGGAGATCCGCTCTATATCAGTGCAGTGAAGATCTTGTCAAGATAAGCATGTCTACTTGTATCTATAGGTCGGGTGCCCATACTCTCGTAAAGTCAAATCGCCACGTAATACAATATTTATTTTTTTAATCGTTACAAATTTTACTAGCAATGGTCGACTTTTCAATTCAGTCTGAAACGAAATAATTGTGTTCCACGTTTCCAAAGTGTAAATAATATTTTAGAAGATAATTTCATCCAATTTTTTTCGTAACAAAAAAAAAAAAGCATTTTTTAAATTCGGTCCAAATGCCGCCCCGGACATGGGTCCGGCCCTAAAGCCACCCCTGTGTTTCCTTACCACCTACCTCTGTCTGGACATCCCTTGACCCCACACACGAGCTGAATTGAGTGATTTCAAAGCGTGAGGAAGAGGCTGCTGGTAATAGCTCACAGCTAGCAACAACAGCACCACAAAATTCCCTCCATTTTTATTATTCGTCATGAAAATTGGTGTAATATTCTCTATATTGGGAAGCAATTAGCACTAACTTTGAGCAGTAAGTTATCCGGCAAATTTTTGCGCATTACCGTGCAAAATGACGATGAATATCGAAAACCTGCACAATTTCTCCGACGTGAAGGAGAGTTGAATATAAATCCTTCATGTTACAAGCTGACCACCACCTTGAGCTTCTAATGCGTGGAATGCCATCATCCACAAAAATAAGACATTAAGGCCGAAATTGAGAGAGAGATTTCAAATCACCAAAATCTCTCGTTTTAAAAAATTCGAAACAAATGCCCCCAAGCCACAGGCTTATTTATAATGTTCGGCACGCAAATATCGTTCGGGAGATACGACAACAGTGGTAATAAACGTCCAAATCAATGCTGGAGATGCCAAGGTTTCTTCCCTCTTTCATCTCCCAATTAAATGCCTCAAGGGCGCAGGATCTTACGCGGTAAAAATTTGTAAGAGAGCCTGCGAAGATCGGCTTACATGTGCTAACTGCGGAGGGGATCATGTGGCGAGTTGGCGCCAATGCCCCACTTTTCTAAATCCAAAACTAACAAAAAGGGCCCCCCAAAAGAGCAACCGCGAGCGATTGAAAAAAAACAATAATTCTAATAAAAACCCAAAAATAAGACCAACACTAACAATCAGGAGAGAAATTCCGACTCTCGTAACAATTGTACCTAAAAAGTTAGTCCCAAGCATGCTCAATCCAAGATCCAGCAGCCTCAGACAAATTACAACGCTGTTACTCTATCTGCATCCTACTCTGAAGTAGTTTCCGGTCAAACTAGGGAGAATAACAATTATGATAATGGAAAGGATAGCTTTTCTATCATATTTACATCAATTCTGCAAACGATGAAGGGGTCGATGAGGCATTGTTGGCCCGATAATTAATTTGAAAGGCCTACATTGCACAAAAAAAAGGTGTAATTAGGTTGCCCATGATTCGACCTAAAATTCAATCGCGTTAACGTGCAGTCCCTCTCAATTGGCTTTTGGAAAACAAATGGTCTACGTTCCAAAATTCATGAAGTAAGAGATCGTTTTCATAAGAGAACGATGAAGTAAGAGTCGTTTTAGAGCATAACCTTGATTTGATCTTGGTCCAAGAAACCAAATTGGAACTTGGGCAGGAACCCCTGATCTCAAATTATTTTTACAAAGACGAAAGAATTAATTTTCCTAGAACTCGTACAGAAGGAGGTACCGCTATATACTGTTAAAGTAATATTGTTCAAAGCAGTGCTCTCTACTGGGGATACAGTGTATGGATGCAAAGGCCGTTGAAATTAAATTTAATAACTCCCCCTCTCTCCCGAGTAGTTTCTGCCTATGATCGTTTTAGTGCGGAAATTAGTAGAAAATTCCCCCAAAAGGATTTTCGAAAGATTCTAAATCATTGCTGGGGGTTGTGTAATAATCACTATAATTAAAGATTATTTAGTCTTTTTAAATATAAAATACCTATTATTTTAATTTTTAAAAATGTATCACATAGCAGAGCGTATGCCTTTAACTACATAATGCACACAAATATTAGCCTGTCCCCCCCCCCTCCAACTGTAAAAATAGAATTCAGTGAACTGCTAGTTTTGCACGTACACAAACAAGAGAAAATCCAAGAACATCTGGATGGGAAATTTAAAAACAAACACTGATATAAGGTTCTTATCGTGGGGCGAACCTGGATTCAGATCATTTTCTGGTTATGGCAAGAATTCAAATTTCCGAAAGAGTCGTGGAAAATGTTTGGAAAAATTTGACTGCGACAGTTTAAAAATAAGGCATTGAAGCTAAAATTCCAGGAACCGCTTTTGAAAATAAATACAAAGAAATTAACATTTTTATTGATGAGGATATTATAAAAAAAAAGATTACACTAAAGGAGTTGCCCATCTGCGACTGCTGTGCCGTTGGGCCTGGATTCGAATCCCGGAGAAGATATGGATGTTTGTAAATGTATAAAGCCTTCGCGGCATGGGAGTACTATAAATAGCTGTCGAGACGAAAGACCTCACGTGAGGTTGGTGGAAGAGAGGTGAGAGGCCCCTGATCACCCCCCGGGCGTTCTCCGTAAAATTGGGGTGAAAAACGAGCTAAATCATTCTGTCGCCTGTATGGAGCTCAATTTCGTGGGCCTTGATCTGGCCTTTACCGATCAGGTGGTATTAGTAACAACAGTAACACTAAAGGGAAAAAATCATCGAAACAGATAACCAAGTTGTAGAAAAGGTTTAAAAAAAAAGAGTAAAAAGGGCTGGTTTGACAATGATTGTTTCATGGCTACAAAGAGGAAGGGGGAAAAAAAAGGATATTTTTTTGAGGGTTTTAAAAATGTTGAACATTTGAGGGGATCCACCGAAAGCAGGGCTTTCTTTCGAGAAATGGGAAGGAGTTATTTTGTGTGATAAAACTGAAATGTTAAGGAGATGGAATGAACATTTTGACAACTTACCTAACAGTGATAATGGTGACTATGAAGCACAGAGACTAAGAGCCGTGTAGTTGAACCACCATCACTGGAGGAAGTCATTGAAGCCATAAATAAACTTAAAAGACAATAAGGCACCCGGCCCTGCCGCTGTTCCATCTAAGCTACTGAAAAATGGAGGAAAAGAAACTTCTAAGAAAGTTTGACTTCAGGCAATTTGGAAACAGGAAGTGATCCCCAAGGAATGGAAAATGTATAATGTGCGTAATACACAAAAAAGGAGATAATATACTCGAGTGTTCAAATTATAGAAGAATTAGTCTGCTCTGTGCAAGTTATAAGGTATTCTCAAATATTCTATTCAACAGACTTTCTGCACTAGTGGAAAATATAGTTGGAGACAACCAAAATGGATTTCGGAAAGGAAGATCCACTATAGAGCAGACATTCAACATCCGTCAGATTTTGGAAAAAACAAGGGAATTTGGAATAGATATGCATCATCTCTTGATTTTAAAACCGCTTATGATAGCATCAACAGAAAGGCTTTTATTGTAGCCATGAAAGAATTTAAAATCTCCGATAAATTATTAAGTCTAATGGGCCTAACATTGAGCGAAACAAAGATCGTGGTCAAGGTGCAGAATGATCTTTCGGACCCATTGGAAATGGCGTTCGACAGGGAGATGCACTAGCATGTCTTCTCTTTAATCTAGCATTAGAAAAAGTGGTATGAGATTCCAATATCAATACTAGAGGAAATATCTTTAATAAATCAGTACAACTGTTGGCTGTTGCTGATGACATTGATATCGCGCGAACACCCACCGAACTAAGACACAAGCCTTCTTGTCTTTAGAGAAAGAGGCCCTCAGGATGGGACTGAAAATCAATGAGAATAAAACTAAATACATGCACTAAATCATGTTTTAACAATTCCCACTTTAAAATTGAAGAGTATAGTTTTGAAGTTGACAGTTTCATTTATTTAGGTTCGGAAATTAACAATAGAAACGACTGTATTACTGAAATCCAAAAGATAATTACTATGGCTAATAGATATCTTAATGGTATACAAAAATATATAAAATCGAATTTAATCAAAAGAAAAACAAAAGGTTCTATTGTATAAGTCTTTTAAGATCAGTATTAACTTATACATGTGAAACTTGGTCCATGTCTCAAACAGATGAGATCATGATAAGTATCTACGAAAGGAAGATTTTAAGATTTATTTTTGGAGGGAATTCAGAAAAATGAAACGTGTCGAAGATCACACATATTTCGAGCTCTATTAATCATATAAAGAATCTAACATTCTTAACTTTATCAAAATACAACGAATTAAATAATCAGGTCACGGTTGTCAGAATGGACGAAAACCGCACCACTAAAAAGGCCTTCAATACCCAACAAATTGGCACACGAAGAAAGGGCAGGCCAAATCTTAGATGGATTGATGACCTAGAAAAGGATCTCCTAGTTTTGAGAATTAAGAACACTAGCAAGAAGGCTGGCCTGGAAAAGGTTTCTTGAGAAGGTCAAGGCCTACCCTGGGATGTCCAGTCACTGAGGAAGGAAGGATATAAGGTTACAACTTAAAATTTTATGCAATGAATATTTTTCCTTAATTTCTCGTTCAGAAGTAATTTTTGTGGCGAAAAGCGCACTAGTTGGCGCTGCTCCAATTTTTGTATTTCCAGTTCTGGAATAGCAAGATGCAGATGATGCTTTTTTTTTGCTCATTAGGAGCTTGGATTATAAAATTTAAATTTATCGACAGGACTGAAGCAATTAATTCAGTAGGACTATTTCATAACAGCTAGTTATTATAGCTATAACCAACGAGCCACAACTAGTAATGGAAGTAAGATGCGCAACAATTTTTATTCATGTTTAATTTCAAGTATACACATAAAGATCACATTTCGATTTTAGTCAATGAAATTAATAATAAAATAAGCATGCAATTTTTTTCATTTCTTAAAAATTTTATTTACTTTTTCAGAGTTATGTAACAGTAAATTTCACAGTATTTATGCAACAATGAACATTTTTTAACCATAAATATGTACAAATATTACAAATCTCACAATTAATAGATTAACAAAATAATGCACCTTCACTAGAAAGAAGAAAACTTATAGAAAGAATAAATTACAGTAGTTTGATAAACCATTATTTATTTTAAAATATTTAAAAAGAAAAATCATTAGTATAATTTTTACACATTAGATGCCAATTTTTATGGAATTTAATATATATATTGATTTAGATATCCCAACAATTCAATATAATATAAAATTTCATTTATAATTCTATTGAGAATATCCCATCAACTTATTTATTATTGATTAAATTTTTACATGTAAAAAGACAATATACATATATGGTCAAAAAAGTGTCAAGTTAAGGTTTCTTGAACATATTTTCTTCCAGTATTGTCATAAACTATTAAACTTTTAAGTCAAATTTAAGTGATAACTTTGCATTTTTGGAAAAGTAGGGCACAAATCTAATAACAGAAATAATTCCACACAATCCAAGTGTCTTTTATCTGCATGTTTTATTTTTGGGTGTTTCTAAATAAGCATTTTGCTTTATTACAGTTTAATCTTGCTGTTAATGGGCTTTTATTGTGGCATCAAGAATTGTTGGAAGCCACAGTAAACGGATGAGCTCAAGGTTGGACTTTTCTCGAACTTGGGAAACAATTCGATACATTGACAAGTGAAATATTGAAATTCTGCAATGGAAGGGTTGATTAAGGAAGAGTGGTGAAGGATAACAAATCCGGACATCCTCATTTTATTTTTCGTCTTTTCAACAGGAGTGTTATAATTCTTCCAATTCAGCTAGATTGAATGGAAGATGCCTCGTCAAGAAATCGATAATCTCTATGTAGAATTGCAAGGCTCGTGTGGAATGAGCAAGGGCACAACAAGAATTGGAGTAGGAAGATGTTCTTTGGAGAGATGAAAGCAAATACACATTGTTTGATATAGATGGAATTCATCGTCCTTAAGGAAATCGTTTCGACCCTGAATACCAGATTCCAGCAATGAAGTATGGGGTTGGAAGTCATGGTTTGGGGATGCTTCTTTCACCTTGGCATGGATTCCCTTAGGCAGATCCAGGGAATCATGAATCAGTTTGAAGACATCCTTGGGAACACCTTGTATGTACACAATTCTCTTCTTTATGGTTTCACTTTTCAACAGGAAAATAATCCAAAGTACCAATCCCAAACTGGTCTCCCACTGTTATGCAAATCTCCTTGGCTAGTCTAGTCAATTTCCAAAATATTGAGGGTATACGGGCTAAGCTTAAGCATCGTCTTGTAGGAGAAATGCAAAGAATACTTATAGAACCTGCTCAACATCCCTTCTTCCTTCATTCAAATTTTTCCTGGCATGCCTTGGAGGTCCCAAGGGGTTTGTCACCCATTAATATGTAATCATACATATTTTCATCAATCCTAACAATTTTGTACACTTTCAACGAACTTTAATCTGTTAAATTTTACCTATTTTGAATGAAATAACAAATATTTTAATTTCAATTAATTTTGTGCTGTTTAGATTATCGTTAGTTTATGCACCCCGAACAAATTTCTAAAAATACACATATCCTGATAATTTCAGCAAAAAAAAGTTTATTTTTGGGTGAGTTAGAGCAAAAAACATGAACATGACACTTTTTTTTAATTATTGGAACGTACATCAATCAAAAGTTAAAAAAATATTTTTTCAGATTTTGCAATTCTTGACAAAAAGAGTTTTATAACAATACAAATCTTTTCTTCAAAGGAAAATTCACAGTAAAAGTATTAATACTTATATAAGAAAAAATTTATGTATCAAAAAACTTTCAATCGATAATTATTTTCATTTGAACAAGATTTTAAATGACAAACCAACGAGTTTTATTAAAATGCTCCATGACTCCCCTCTCTTCCCATGACATGAATTATATGTATATTTTAAAAACTGTTTTAGCAAAATATTAATGCTTATTCAACAGCAAATTCTTTCAAAACAAAGTGGAAAAAGAAAGAAAAAAAAAAAAAATGGGAAAAAAAAAAAAAAAAAAAAAAAACTGCTAATATAAATAAGAAAATAGATGGCTAATTCATTCATTGAAAAAATGAGTGTCTTGGATGACCAACAATTAAAATTGATGAAAAAAAAGTTATTTTTAAATGCATTAAAATTTAAATTCTTTATATTTCTTTGGTGGTTTGCTACTAGTAAGCTGTTGTTTCTTTCTTTTATTCTTTTGACGAGCAGCATGTTCAGCAACCATATCACTCAAATCTTCTTTTTCCAACTGTGATTGCTGCTCTCTCATTGTTTGTTCATAACGGGCTGCCATAGCAGCACTGTCCATTTCCAGTTCACTTGGATCTAAAGCAACTTCTATCCCTTGGGGTGGAACAGAAGAAGTACCCGGCATTTTGAGTTTGCTAGCAGGAATGGCACCAGCTAAATCATATATGTGAGTGGATCCCATCATAGCAGCACCAACACGTTCACCTTTCTTTTCTGGTAAAATGGTGTACAATGCTGGGGTTTCCCCTCCTTCAATTTCAGATTCTATTTTTCGCTTACGTAATTCTATCATGTCCGGAGTTTCCATACCAGCAGGGATAGAGCTGAATCCACTTGGTGTGATAAGACCTTCAGCAGGAGTAACAAGGCCAGATTCATCCTCTGCTTTTTCTTCTTCATCTTCATCTTCCTCTTCATCCTCATCTTCCTCCTCCTCGGAGGATTCAGACTCAAGTTCACCCCAAAGAGTATGATCAATTTCTTCTTCTTGGATGTTAGGTTGATTCTCAGCAATCTGAGTTCCAAATACATCACCATAAAGTGGACGACCAGTTTCATCAACTGGAGGTTTACCCCAACCACCAGCATGATAACCAAAAGAACAGTCTTCAGGAATTGGAGCATTGAGGCCAGGAATTTTTAAATTGGGATAAGATGGTGGAGGCCCATAACGCTGCATAGCAATCAACCATGGTGGAGGGCATTTATGTGCATTAGGGCCAGTGGGCATACCTAAAGCAGTCCTCAAATCTTCACTCAAATCTCCAGGTTTTTTCTCTTTTAACCTTGTTTCAAATTCTTTCCCTTCATAATACAAATCTCCATGAATGGTCATTTTTGGTTTGGTTTGCCATTTAAAAAAAGCATCATGAAGTTTTTGATAATCTATGTCAATCTTTCCTAATTTAGGTCTAACTCTTTCTCGCATTTTAGCTTTCATTGTCTTTTGATCCTCTTTTTCTTGCAATGCTTGTCGCATTTCCATAATGCCAGTTCGTTTGATAAAATCAGGCAATTCAAAAGCAGGTTTTTCTATTCCTCGTTTACCTTGCAAATATTTACGTTTAAAACACCAATGACGAGGTACAGGCACAGTGTTGCGTGATGCTTTCAAATGCAAGAGAAGAACAGGATCTTTAGCAGTTACATCATGCATTTCTACTAATTCTGGTCTATTAACTTTTTGCTTTAATTCTGCAACTGTCATTCTACTTAACTTTTTTAGCTTTCTTTTAGACAATTTTGGCTTCTCTTCTTCAATTTTATCATCATCATCTTTGTCGTCGTCATCATCATCATCATCTATATCCATTGGCTTTTTTCTAAGGGACACAGGATTAATATTATCTTCTTTAGCTTTATCTTTTATAACATCTGCTGGTGTTTCTTCTTTCTCTTTTTCTCCATCTGTTAACTTAAATCTATCAAATATTTTCACGAATTGTGAATATAAAGGGTCAGAGATATCAATCACTTCCTGAACATATTCTACATCTATATCCTTGCTTGAATCACTTTGTTTTTCAATATAGGGTTCTATGTTATCCTGAACTCTTGCGCTACGTTTCTTCTTCTTCTTCTTTTTACGACGTTTGCTTTTGGCTTCTTTATTTTTCACAGCAGCATCATCTTCTTCACCATACATCTCATCATCATCAGCAGAAATTAGGGGTACATTAGATGATTTTTGAGTTGAGCCCTTTTCTTCTCCAACAGTTACAGGTTGTACTACAGCATCTGGATCTACACCAAGCATTTGGGCACGTTCACTTTTAAGAGCAAGAACTTTTTCAATAGCTTGAGGTAATTTTATATCTTCATCAGACATTTTTTGCTGCTCTTCATTTAAAAATTGTTTTTGCTCTTCAATTCTTTTATGCCTTTCTTCTTGTAAGCGCTTCTGTTCTTCAGCAGCTTTTTTTATACGTTCTTCTTCTATGATACGTTTTTGTTCTGACTCGAACATTTTCTGGTGTTCCTCTTCCAAATGTCTCTGTTCTTCAATTTTTTTAAGCCGCTCTTCTTCTAAAAGACGTTTTTTCTCTTTAGCAATATTCTTTAACCTTTCTTCTTCCAACAATCGTTTTTGTTCTTCTGCTTTCATTCTCATTTTATGCTCTTCTTGAGCATGTCGCATTTGCTCTTCCACAAGCCATCTTTCTTGTTCTAATCTCATTTCTTCCTCCAATGCCATTCTTTCATTCACTTTCCTTTCTAATGCTTTGGCTTCCTCCTCAGCTTTGTGCCTTGCTTCCTCCTCAGCTCTGTACCTTGCTTCCTCCTCAGCCCTGAGTCTAGCCTCCTTCTCAGCCTCGAGTCTAGCCTCCTCCTCAGCCTCGAGTCTAGCCTCCTCTTCTGCTTTATATCTTTCTTCTTGCATTCTGGCCTCCTCCTCTGCTTTACGTCTTGCTTCTTTGATTCTGGCCTCCTCCTCTGCTTTACGTCTTGCTTCTTGCATTCTGGCCTCCTCCTCTGCTTTACGTCTTGCTTCTTGCATTCTGGCCTCCTCCTCTGCTTTGCGCCTTGCTTCTTGCATTCTGGCCTCCTCCTCAGCTCTACGTTTCGCTTCTTGTATTCTGGCTTCCATCTCAGCCCTTCTCTCCTCTTCCTCGGCCCTGAGTCTCGCCTCTTCCTCGGCCCTGAGTCTC
>BMAV01004094.1:171352-196725 GCA_019973955.1 Trichonephila inaurata madagascariensis
GCCTCTTCCTCGGCCTTCAGCCTGGCCTCTTCCTCGGCCCTCAGCCTGGCCTCTTCCTCGGCCCTCAGCCTGGCCTCTTCCTCGGCCTTCAGCCTGGCCTCTTCCTCGGCCCTCAGCCTTTCTTCTTGTATTTTGGCTTCTTCTTCAGCTTTGAGCCTGGCCTCCTCCTCAGCTTTGTGTTTTTCTTCTTGTATCCTGGCTTCTTCTTCAGCCTTGAGCTGTTCCTCAATCTTCAGCTTCTCTTCTTCTACTGCTCTAGAATCTTGAAGTTTTTCATCATCTTCAGGGTATTCCAGATGTTCTCCCTCATCAGTTGATTGAGTATCAATATCCTGAGTAGATGATTCATCTACATCCATTGGTTCTTCATCAGATTTATGTGATTTGTTTTCTTCAGAATAATTTCCTGAAAAAAAAAAAATGATGATTAGAAAAACAATTTTGGAAAGTTGCAAAATACTCTGTAACAAGAAATTTAAAGATGATGCAAGAAAGAAGTAAGAAATACTGTACTGTAATTTTTTTTAATGTTAAAATTTAAAAATCAAGCTTTTACAATTTCAGAAGAAATTTTCTCTATCTAAAAAGAATTTTCTCTTTAAAAATAGCTTATAAAAATACACATATAATATGTTATTAGTGAATACTCGGATTAAAAAAAAAAATGACTGCATATATATTATTTCTCTTTTAAAATAAACAGACCAATCATAAATTAAATCAACTTCAAGAAGTCTTAGATTTATTACTAGCTAAGCAGAATCATTTATTTTTTAATAAGAGATGCAAGGGATTCTATCTCTTCATATTTCCAATGTATATATATAAATCGAATTTTCAATTAGTTTCACTAGAACCACATGATTTTTGGTGACTGACCTGGTAATTCTATGCAACAGTCAAGACCTTAGGATGACATTTGAATAACTTCACTCTCTATGTCAAGTGGAGCCTAACAAGACTCAGTACCATTTACCATATAGTAACTTCCCCGATTCCATATCTTTTAGAGGAATTTGGAAGCTTAATATATGAATGCTGCTAGTCAAAAAGGTTGCAACCAAAACAATTGAGCTACCACACCTTATTTACAAATTTTGCATTTTAAGCATTTTTTAAGACTAAAACTGGAATACAAATTAAATTTATTAATTATTCTAACATTTTAAAATTTTGAAAACTAATGCCAACGGTCAAGAAATCTTATGAAAGAATTTTTTTTCCACTCTGGCATATTTAACATGTATTTGTATCTGAATACTAAACATTTTAATTGGATTGAAGAAAATTTTATCAATAAATTTTTTTCTCTGTCTCGGATTTTATAAAATTTTTTTTATTATTCTGTAACATAAATCAGTGGTAGTAGCAGAATTTTTCTTTTGAGAAGAGGAAATAATTACATACATGGAAACAAATATTTTTTAAAAACAATCTGGAATCAGTATAAGCAAAAAGATCCAGATTCCCCCTCCCAGGTTTGATACTCAGATGCACACTATATAGATCAAAGTTGTTCACCTTTCAAAGTAATTTTTATTTTCATACCATTTACATAATCAATTTTCCCTAAGTTAAACATGAGGTTACTTTAAATCGAGAGATAAAAAGTGCTTAACTAGCACACTGATTCTATTATTTTATATATTTTTAAAAAGATTTTTTCTTTGATATTGTCACTTGTAAGATCAGATTTAAAGTGTTGTGTCAGTACTAGTGTTGAACTTAGTGGCATCCATTTTGAAAGTAATGTATATTGATGTGTATGTATATTAGGCATGTTAATTCAAAATTTCTTCTCAAAATTATTGTATTCTAAATATAAATATTTTTAATTGCAGCCCTGTACTATGTCGGCGGTTAAAAAATTAAAAACAGGCCATACAAGTTCCAGGTCATATCAAGCTGAATGGTTTAATAAATATGGTGTGATTGATAGAGATAAAATGGTTACACGTGTAATTTGTCATGGAAAAGTGACTTCATGTATGTATAATAGATAAAGAGATTTTAAAACCTTACATTCTAATCTCGGCATGTCAACAGATAAAGAAAAAAAGTTTTTTGGTTCCAAAAAATAACATTACATCTGTTAGTTTTCAAGTTGCCCATTGCATTTCTCGCCACGGGAAACCTCTTCAGAAGCAAAATTTGTAAAAAAAGTGTTTCTAGAATGTAGTCCTACATTGTTTGTTGATTTTAAAGAAAAATATTTGATTATAAAGCGTATAAATGAGTTACCTATAAGTCGCAATATAATTAAAAATTAAGTAATAGAATTATGAAAAATTATTTTTTCGCAAATACATAACGACTTAAATTATGCAGAAACGTATTCAAATGCTTTAGATGAGAGTAATGATGTAAATGTTTATGCAGAATTAGCAGCTTTTGCTCGGTATAAGTTTGGAAATGCAATGAAAGCTAATAACGTTGAAAGAAAGTGTACCGGTATTGATATTTTTACAGAATTTGATATTTCATTCGAAGAAATAAATATTGACCTTCAGAAAATAGTTTCTGTAACAACAGACGGTACATCTAGTATGGTAGGGAAAAACATAGGATTTATTCAGTATATATCTTAATCAAAATATTTCACATTCTCTGATTGAATTTCATAGTATAATACACCAACAAGTTTTATATGCGAAGCTTGGTTTAAAAAACATTTTCCAAAGTATGTGATGCCACTGTAATAAAAAATAATCAACTTTATAAACGCAAGAGCTCTTTATAAAGGACAATTTGCACAATTCTTAAAAGGAAGTTGAATGCAATATTCAGGGATTTTGACATACAACGTGCGATGACTTACTTTCGGTCAAGTCCTTGATCGCTTTATAACGTTATTAGAAGAAAAGCTCTTTTTTTAATTGAAAAAGATAATAGTTTCAATGAATAATCCAGTGTACATTGGTTAAATGATTTTAAGTTTTTATGCGACATCATTCAGCATTTTAATGAACTGAATTAAAAAACTTCAAGGATATGGAGCATTTGTTTTAAAGATGTTCGAAAATATTAAAATATTTATGACGAAACTTGACATCTTTACTAAGGATTTGAAAATATTTTCCTCAATTACAAAATCATTTTCAAAACACAATAATTTTTGAAAACTCCGTTGACATTCCAGAAAATACAATTAAAAAATATTTAATGATTATGCAGGAAATAAAATAAACTTTTGAGAAGAGATTTAATCAATTTAAAGGTGTGGAAAATACATTTCACTTTATTTTATATCCCTATAAAACAGAATTTGAAACAATGGAGTTGACCTAATTTATGTGGATAGGTATCGATAATTTAGAAATGGAATTGGTTGAATTGCGAAACATCGTAGTGTGGAAAACAAAATTCAAAGACTTAATTTCTGAAGCAGAAATAAAATTGAGAAAGTAATGCAGATAATATTTATAATAAAATAAAAATTCAAAATATTATATTAAAACGTATGGGATTCTTTACCAAATAATTTTATATCAATGAAAAAACTAGTTAATGCTCTTTTAATGATGTTTGGGTTCACATATTCCTGTGAAAAGTTGTTTTCTCTAATGAACTTTGTAAAATCGGTTCACATATTCCTGTGAAAAGTTGTTTTCTCCAATGAACTTTGTGAAATCTTCTAATAGAAATATAGAATTGACAGGGAATTAACTGCAAAATGCATTAAGCTAATGAGTACGAAATATGAACCTAATATTAAAAAAAAAACCTATCTTAAAATAAACAGTGAAAGATTCCTCATTAAATACTTTAAAATAAATTCACACACACACACGTTACTCCTTTTTCATTCAAACACTTATTGCAATTAGCACCAAACACTTAACTATTAATCCCACTAAAAACTTATAAATCGTCAAACCACGCCCATTTTTCTCCGTTAAGCCAATTGAATTTTAACGCAGTTCAGTTTTAAAAATACTCCGTTAAAAATTATTAAACTTAACTCTCGTGGAAATAGGCATTAGTGACCCTCGAGCTAGAACTAAAAAAAAACATAAATAAAATTTGACCCACGTCTCCAAAAGGTTCGCCATCCCTGATATAGGTAAAAGTTTACATTATAAGTTTCCTCATTCTCTCTGGAAACCTGATTTAAAATTAAATGTTGTTTTGTTTTTATCATTTCATTTTCCTTCAAATAAACAATAAGAAAAAGTATTTTATAAAACTCTTAATTGCTTATTAGTTTGAAGACTATAACAAAATATAACATATCATGATTTGAGAATAGAATTGATTCTGATTAAAACAGATCATTAAAAAAAAATTATTGTAACAAATTCAATTTATATAAAACTTACATTTAATCAGTTCTGTAGAGCAACAAATTTATGTAATTTTAAAATTTCATTCAATTATTTCATTGACAAAAGTTTTTTTTCCCTTTAACTACCATACTCTCCCTAGATATGAAGCCATGATTAATCTGATTCTAACTATAACTTTTTTTCCTTAATACAAATTCTGATATTCTTGATCCTTTACTTCCTAGTTTTTCTTATCTACATTAATAAAAGAAAGTGTATTTGTGGTTTGGCGGTTCCACATAAACTAAACAAACCAAGCGTGAGAAAACAGGGCACGTTGAAACTATAGGTCATGATAGTGAGCACTTCGGTTTTTTCAAAAATCGCATTAGATTTTTTAAAATTTAATTTTTAAGCGATTTTCCATCTAGCGATATGGCATGATTTAAAATAAAAGCGCTTACTTCTATACACTCAAATATTTTCGATCCAATAACCAAATAAAAAACCCTTCTCGTTTGTTGTAACCCCCGGCAACGAGAGATTAATACGGTTTCTTTTTTTTTAAACCTAAAATACTACTCTACAAAACCAGACCCAGAATCTAATATCATCCTAGGAAGATAAGAAATTCTCATCACTATTATTATAGTTTATTTTATGTTAATTAATGGGAGAAAAGAAAAAGACATGACTCACTTTTCACCGAAGCAGCTGAATATATTTACCGATAATCTGTTCCACCTTCGAACTCTCTGGCATCGTTACATAACCTCTTCTCATACGCATTTCATTTTCATTTAGCGATTCAGTATTTCTCTGAAGTGTTCTCGTTTTTTTCCCAATATATTAGAATTAACACAATTTTTAATCGGAATTTTATATTATGATTCATTATTTTGCATTAATTTTAAACAAGAAATCCTGAGTCTAAACTGCAGTTCGTTTATTTTAGTTTTACATTTTTGTACAAGTAATAGAGAAATGATGAAAAAGTACATGATCAATTCGCGGAAGTTGTTAAAATAACAACTCTCTTTGGTGTCATTACCCTGAACTGCTTAATGGAAAGATGAAATAATATTGTTAAAAGAATTAAAAGGTATTTATTTAGTAAATTGTGCATTATTAAATGCAAAGTGATACAACAATGGTCACAGAAATACCAATTATTTATTCAAAACTAATTAACTAAATAAATAGATATATAAGTTAATATTTTTGAAAACAATAAAATTACTTAGGTAGATAGAGGTCTGTTAGATGGAAGTAACTTTGTGAAGATCGTATTAGATTTAAAAAATATTTCATACTATTTGTAATTTTATTTAGTAAATCAGGATGCCATAAATGAACAACGTGTTTTTTAAAAAAATGAATAAACCTTTTAATTTATTAATTACGTTCACAAAATTTTTTTAAAATTTTATTAAAAATTTCCTTTTTGTTTTTAGTGTGAGTTAGTAGTAGGAATTGAATGACGTAAGTTGGCGTCGAGAATCGATTTTCAGCCAAACCGGATCTTTATTGTTACAAAAATGCAGAATTCTAAAAGCGCATGCCTCCTCTTTACGAGACAGCGGTGCATCGGAAACCTCCCGCATGTCAAAATTTTTAATCAGCCTGTCCCCTGGGTTACTGAATATAAGTACCTAGGTTTAATACTTGACACTAAATTAAACTTTGCTAAACACATCCGTTCCGCCCATCAAAAGGCGGCTGGAATGAGAAACACTCTAAATCGCTTGATTTCTCCCAAGAGCACAAGCTCGCATTAAGGCACAAGGTTCTATTATACAAAGCCATTCTTCGCCCCATCATGTTGTACGCTTCTCCCATTTGGGCAGGGGCGGCAGTTACTCACCTGAAAAGATTGCACACTTTTCAAAACATTCAACTGCGTAGAGCAGCAAACGCACCTTGGTTTGTCAGGAACGAAGCCTTGCATAAAGATCTTAATGTTCCGCCGCTTCTTGATTTCATCAAAAAACAATCAGAAAAATTCTTCAACCGGTTACCACAGATTTCAAATGAATCTATCAGGGAAATCCCGGCTTACGACAATTCTATCCATAGCTCTTCTAAGAGACCTAGAGCAGTTCTTAATCACTCGTATCAACACTTCCCAGCTCTGAAAAGGATGAGAATGTCTTGATACGAATTAAAAAGATATGAGCTTTATTTTTACACTAGTTGTCTTCTTTTGCAAGACTTCACTCACTCTAATTATTCCCCTCCCCCGCGCCATGCAAGTTTTTGATCGCGTTTAGTGTGACAACTTCACCCCTCATGATCTTATTTCACAAACTTCCTTTCAATAACCGCACGCAGTTATCTTAGAGGTAACGTGTAACGGACTTAAAAAATTCTCTTAATTCTTGTTATTAAAAAAATATATCCCTTCTCTCCTCGTTCCGTCAAGATGCGGCAGACGGTTGAAAGACGGGCTTTGCTGTCATGGAGATGTGACGTCATTTTCTCTTCGTTTTCCTATGAAAGCGAAACAGAAACTAAATCAACGGGGAGAGTGGTTTCCACCCACCCCTCCACCAGCATTATTGCGCTGCATTTAATGTGGACTGCTTTTTATTTTTATATGTAACTTCAACAAATTGTTCTCTGTTCAATTTATTATGATGAGTGGATAATAGAACTATCTCTAAGGTTCCACGTAAATGTATAACCGTTGCCGTTACCAAAAATGCAGAGGAATCATACTTTTTCGCGTTTTTAATTATCTTTTCAAATAATCTTTACGTGTGTAATTCTTCTGTGCGTGTGTATGTGACTGAACTCCTCCTAAACGGCTGGACATTTTTTGTGGGGGTTCAAGTGGATTCGAGAATGATTTAGTTTCACAATTCGGTCCAATATCACAATTAGTTAAAAATGCGCCAAAATTATGTAAGAGCGCGCGATTGTTCATAAAAAATATCATGGCCAATATTCCTGAGGCCACTATTTGGAGCGGCAAACTTCAAGGTGAAGTTGTACTTCTACCACAGATCCCAATGATTTTTCAGACTCACCTACCCATTCAAATGTTTGCAATTTCCAATTCGCTTGGCATTTGCTATGACCATTAATAAGTCATAAGGTCAAGCAATGACAATTTGTGGCTTAGATTTAGAAAACCCTTGCTTTTCGCACGGCCAATTATATGTTGCATGTCCGAGGTTTGGCAAACCATCGCATTTGTTTGTTCATACCCCTCAAGGATTAACCAAAAACACTGTACACATTCAATGGCATTACAATAAATTTTTTGTGCATTAAAAGATATACCTGTTAAAATAGCTCGAGTTTTATCTTTTTTACCCTGTAATCAAAACGAGTTTAAATGTCTAATCAGAATATAGCTTCTAAGTTCAAAGTTCGTAGTAAATACATACTCACACGCAATCAATAGGTCGAATTGTGGTAACTGTACATGTGATGATGTCAGGTATTGTAATAACTTTTTTTATAAATTTTTTTTATCAAAACGGTCCAGATTGTTACAACTTATTCAAAAAAGTTTGCAATTTTCGGATTTAAGACGATGTACAGGACAACGCCTGTCGGGACCGCTAGCATACTTATAAATTTGATAAATTACAATCCATAAATTGCATTAAATTTAGAATCTCTAAATTTTATAATAAATTATTGTATTAAAAATAATATATAATGAATGCAATTTATGCAATTTTAAATAATTACATGAATTGCAAACAAGTTTGAAAAAATAATGTTTTAAAATTTTTTAAGCTTAAGGAAAACATTTAACAGGTACATCTAGACATTGTATTTTTTTTCCTGCAAGATTTCGATTTCATAATTTAATGTAATTTATGAAATATGCTAAATGCATATTATATGTACTACAAGAAATATAACCGCAGATTATACTTATTTCTGCTGTTTATACATACACTTGCCTCCGAAAGTCTGTGTACATGCAATCATCCTACGCGTTTATGCTATAATTACTATTAAAATCTCGCTTTAAAAAATCAAAATACTAGTCGGCAATTCTTTAAAATGTCCTTATTCATACAGCAGCAGCAAAATTCACCTTAACAAGAAAAAACAAGAATGACCACCAAATAATCACCAACCATCCGCGCCAAAAGTCTGCGCACACTTACAATATAGAGCTTTTATTGTAAAATAATTGCACTAAATCGTGTTTGTAAGTAATTATAAGCTTCTTTTACGACTTATTTGGGATCTGAGATTTGAAAGTTTTTGTGGTGCCATGGCAGGAAACATAATAGAGATCGATATATCATTGAAAGAAAAATCATCATAAATCTTCAGAAAAGGGGGAAATTTTTAAAGGAATTGCTGAAATGTTAATAGGAGACATCCATTGATTGAAAAAGTGTTCATAAACTACAAATCAACTAAACTTTTAACGTCCAAGCCTAGATCTGGTCGCCCGTCTGCAGTGTTACCTCGAGAAACTTGCTTTGTAATACGCTCTATAAAAATAAATCCAAGACTATAGGCTTCACAAATTGCTAAAAGTGTAGCTGAGATATTGCAAAAAAGTGTGACTTTAATTACAATTCGAAGAAAATTGAAAAAGGATGATTATCATGCCCGAGTTGCACTCAAGAAGCCATATTCGTCTTTCAAATGAACAGAGCTAAGAGAATGACCTTTGCCAAAAAACAACTAAATGGGACACATACTTTTTAGAAAAATGTAATACATTCAATTGAAAGTGATTTTTGTAATTTAGCATCTAAAAGCACAAAAATGTGCCTACAAAAATTCCTGGACAGATCTTAAGGGGGGAAAAAATCCTTTTTCGACTATGAAACATGGAGGAGGAGGCATAATATTTGGGAGGTGCATTGGAAGCCTTTCGGATGGTAATCTGGAATTATTGAATCAACAATATACAGAATTGGTTAGTTGAACTTATTGAAGTAATATATCAGGGCATATGCTGAGAAACTTGCGGCGAGTGATGAGTTCGCGGTCCTAAGCAAGTGGCTCTCATTGTGAAGCCATGGCTGTTCTGACATGTCCCAAACCAATTCCGTATAAGCCAACCTAGTCCCCAGACCTAAGCACAAAACAGCATTTGTGGTATTTATTTGAGTGAATAATCAGGAAGAGAACGTCCAAGGAATTGCTCAAATCTGTCATAGTAGAAGAATGGAACAAAATATCCACAGACTAAACAACTAAGCTAGTTAAATCCCTGTCAAATATGTTGAGAGTTATAGAAAGAACGAAAAGAACTTAAAAAGTATGAACTTTTAGTTACATTCCATTATTTTAAAGGTTTTTTCCAGTAAACGCAGACTTTTGACGCATACGATTTGTGTCGTTCGCAAGTTATAAATATCTGTATAATTTTATGTAATAATCAGGCGATTGTTGTTTATACTATTTGATTTTACGACGTTAGAGGAATCAATAAAAAATAGTATTGATTCAAAAAGACTTCAGTTAATTAGCGATCTTTGCATAAATATGAAAGATGATCGCAGATTTTCGGAGGCAAGTGTACATAAATTAGTTAATTTTGTATAATTCAATTAAAGCAGTCTATGATGAATAATTAAAAATGAAATTGTGCTACCACTCCGCTACTTTCAGTGAGTATAATAGAATATATGCTCTTTAATTTTCATGATATTCAACTAAATTTTTGGTACTTTTTGTATTAACCGCAGTCACATTGACCTTTAGAAAACTTTCAACAAATTTTAGCAGCCCCAGTAAATGTGTAGCAGTTGTCCTAAAAAACATTATGAGTACCTTTTTTCATTTGCGTCCTTTCTTTTCCTCCTGGTAAAATAGGTTGCCCTAAATCATAAAACCTTTGACGATTAATTGCTGGTACGTTGTTAACATAAAAGTTCCATTTTCTTTATAAAAATTGACGAAACTTATGTATTATTACAACAATCGCCAACGTTCAAGATAACTCGGGAAATTGCAACCCCAATTTAGCATGTATCATATGCACTGAATTGGCAATCATGTGCTTCGTTTCAAAAATGTCACCAATAGGATGCGATAATACGTAAGTACCGAATAGGACCATATTATAAGTTACAAAATTATGAAAGAACATATGGATATTTTTCCAGCATGCACAGTAAAGCAAATACTTTAAAAGCTCAAACCTAAGTGAAAATTTAATATTTTTATTTAAAATTTCAGTAAAATATTTCTCTTGTACACAATCTATTTTTCTGTAAATTTCATGAAATTTGATCACAAATTCTAAATATAAACAAAAACATCCAAAAAAAAGATTTTACAAAAAATGTCCACATTTTCATGAATATAGGAGGCTTTTATCAAAATGCATATAAACTTTGCTATTTGCAAATTAAAATATTGACAAACTGATCATGTGGAGTCGCATTGATAGTTAATATGCTATGACGTACAAATAAAATGTTCCCAGAAGCAGACTTACTTTAAAGATGATTGGAAAGTAATAATAAAAGATGATTATGCGTATTCAACTGATTGCTAAGAATTATAAAATAGCTTAAAATATTCATAGAATACATATTTCTTTCTTATTCCTCATAGAATATATATATTTAGAGTACACATTAGTGCAAGATAATCACTAGAAATCAAATTATTCCCCAATTGCCACATAGCATGCTGGGACATGGTGCATACAAAAGAATAAAAATAAGTAACAATTTTGCTTAAAATCAATTCAAAAACAGTTATTACAAGTTACAATTATATTATTATAAACTATATATTCCAAAATGTTATTGGCTTGCACAATCTTCACACAATCTAAGCAACAGCCACAAAAATTCTTTATAAATCTTTGATCCTTCACACACGGAGAGGATCAGCTTTCATTTGGGAAATGGGTGAAGGAAATTGCTACTTTTGCACAGCTTTCAATGTATCTTTTTTCTCCACAACATTTTCTCTTTTCATAGTTTAAACATGTCACCTGATTGGAGTATCAATTAAAATAGATTGAAGCAAATACTCATCAGGGGGATGGGGATTTCATTCTGCTGCAGAGTTATGCTGCTGACATGTCTCTCCTTGTACAAAATTATCATATTACACACAACTAAGAAATTTATGAATTTCTCATTACTGCTAGAATTAAAATCAACCGATAGAGCTCACCCAACAAACTTGCAATCCCATCGAAAGAATTAATTGTAAAACACTTTCTTTTTCTAGTCAGGATAGTTATAGTATTGGCTGCCTACAGGATTTGACAATTTTTAGATTTCATAGAGGAATAACAATTTTATTCAGGAAAACTGTTTATTTTGGTAATCCTGATGAAATGAGAAAATCTTATGATAAGGTCACATATTACCTGTTCTTAATTGCTATTTATTAAAAATTGGCATATAATTTTACAAAAATAAATATTTTTTAACATAAACACTTAATGGTTCTTGATTTTGGTAAAAAATTTGTTAAAATTGATATTCATTGCAAAATTGTATCCCTTAATTTCTTTTTTAGAAGTTTTGCCTTACATTAATTTTCCTGGTCAATATGATGGGAAAGTATTATTTGCATTAATTTTCATGATTTCTAGTACACAAGGAAAGATACCTATAAAAGCGAAGGATGCATTGCCCACAATTTAATTTTGATTAACATCCAATGATTATTTGCAAAAATGTCACGCATTTTATTAAGAATTTGACAGATGTGTTAGTTGGGAAAATTGCAAGATTTGAAGAAAACACATTAGGTATGATCCAGATTTTAATGGTAGCAAATACGCAGATCCAAAATGCCAACAGTGATTTCATTTCTTTTGAGATTAATATCTTGGAGAGAAGTGTCACAAAAAACAAAATTGCTTGAACACAACTCAAACACAATTGCTTCATGTAAGATTCAACTCCACTCAGAATTTCTGAGTTCTTAGGGTTAAACATGCACTAATCAGAAATATAAATAAGTAGTGTATTACATTTCTCTCAATTAGTATAAAAAGATTTATTTTGTCGGTACTTAAGTATTATCACAGCCGCATTGGCGATATTACATGAAACAAAGTACTTGGTTGCCAACTCAGCGTTTACGTCACACCCGAAATCAGGATTGCCAACTTAGTGAATTATTTAGAAAGTAGGCATTGTTATGATAACACACAATTACCATTTTTTCCCTTGAAAAAAAATCTAACAAAAAAGGGAATTAATTTGATATCATGGGGATACTATAAAGGAGCCACACCCAGCAGTGCTTGTTGTTACTGGAATGAAATCCAAGATGGCAGCATACATGTAAAAATCAGGATGAAAAATAATTTTATAGAATAAAAGATTTCCAACGATAGTTTTTGAATGTGCAAAAAAAGCAGAATTTAGATGGAAAATGAAGAAATTCTAAAGAAAAAAAAAAAGTGTATTTACTTTTTTATGTGGAGAACAGTATCAGAAATGATGAATACCAGGATTAGTAAAGAAAAAGAATATGAGGAATGTTTAATGGCCATAGGTTAGGTGAGCAAAGTAAAATATTAGATATGCATTGGTAAAAAAATATGAATGTTAAAAAAATTGTAAGATAAAATAAGGAATTGAAATAATAATAAACACGCCCAAAAAATAGCTAAATAATAAGTGGAAAAATTCAGAATGATGGAGGTTGGAATCTTATGAAAGGTTATAGATTCGATTCCCCCCTCCCAAAACGATTTTCCAGTCAGCCCAATTAATTTTGCGAACAAGATCAAGAAATTTGATGAAAGGATCCTCTTTTAGTGTAAAACAAATTTTCCAGAACATGTACCAAATGATAAATCCTTCAAATCTTCCTAGTCAATTGTATTCAGGCAAGGAAGCTTTGAAGTGACGCCAGGTAACTTCTATAGTATTTGTAGCGATTATAGCCTCTTTCATTCAACTTTTGGTAAGATTTCCAACAATCATATATAATCGTTGTTCCTGGTTCAATCCATGATTTGATAAAGCAAGAAGTGTTTCTGCCATCCTGTCGTGAACTACAAACAGCATCCCATCTTGCGTTCTACGCTGCCAAAAGCCCACTGTCCTTTTACGAATTCCTTTTCCCAATTTTGCTTTCATCAGTTTCAACAGTTTTACCCTTTCTTCCAAGCTTCTCTGTGTTAATCCAGAATACAATCTAATAACACATCAGATGCATAGTTGCGCCAATCAGCAACCACCTGCGAAAAAATTCTGAGTTCCTCATGAATCTGAGCAAACGAGGAACGTATGAAGAATTCATTGATTAGAAGCAGAATGGTGGAAATTGGCAATATGCTGCCTGAGAGAAATGAATTGAATTGGGTGAATATTTTATTTTGGCAGCAAGAATTTGCACTGCAAGATTCGCAGTAAAAGACTCAACTGTACAATTTTAGACACTTTTGAGAAATAACCTTCATTTCACAACCACATTTGTTGCATTTAATGATGGTCAATATCAGTGAAATCTTACATAAAAAAAAATGATAACAGAAAATCATTACTTTTTAAAAATAAAGTGGACCAAAAGTGCGAATTTGGAACACCTTTTGGTCTGTTAAAATTAAAAGAGGGTTTCTCATATTCCTTTAAAAAAAGATCCTGGTACTCACTGATAACACAGTAAATATCTATTGTAGAAGATTGCAACTAAAGCAGATCAGCAGGCGAAGTATAAATGGAGTGAAAATGTTTAAGTTTTGAAAGAATTCGAATTAAAATAGTCTGAAATTAAAGGGTTATCACGAAAAAAGAAGAAAAAGAAACGAATTACACTTAACTGTAATAAATGTCATCCCCATAGCAACACATCACCAAATGATAGAAATATCAAAGTAAACATATTGTAATGTTATTGCTCATCTTTACAAACATAAACAACAACTTGGCATGTAGCCCCATGATACCAAATTAGCACCCAAAAAAGTAAGCTTTTGTTTTTAAAAAGTATTTAATTCTTATTTCACATTATAATATTTGAATAATTAGCTAAATTCCAATAATTATCTTTTAAAAATGTTGATATTTGCATATATGAATTACAGCAGTCACCCCAAATAAATTAATGATATTTACTGGTTACATTGTCTATGGATTGGGAACTGCTTTTTCGAGGTGCTACCAAAACAAACATTGGCACGTTATCCAAGAAAATACATTCACTACGAGCATACAAATTGATGTTTTCTATATGTTGCTGTGTTTGGTTTGTGTTCCTAGTACCAAATTTTCAACTTTGCCAAGAAACATCAATACTTACGTATTGTAGCAACAATCGCAAAGTTCAAGATAATTCACGAAGTTGGCAACCCCAATTTTGCATGTGTCATATGCACTGAATTGGCAATTGTGCTTCATTTCATATAATGTCGCCGGTAAAATCCTAGGAGAGCGCACACCCTTGGCGACAAATTGAAAAAAGCGCCAAGTCAGAACAAGATGGTGGCAAGCGAAACTGACAATGGCAGCAAGTGAATATAGCAGAATAAGGTGGATGTGTAATTAAAATATATGTAAACAATACAGAAATTAAACACTTAAGATAAAAACGACACTTACTTTCTTACTGCTTATCTTTTCCGAGTGGAGTGTACAGGGTAACAACAGATTTTTAAAAAGTCTCATCGCTAAGCGAATGATCGTGTGAGCGCTGCCATATATATTCCACGAGGTAATGGTCGAACATACCTTCTGTGCGGCTGGTACGATTTCGAAGAAAGCTCTTTAGTTTGTATAATCTCATTCGCTCATCACATTTAGGACAATCATAAGTGGAAGCAATCAATCCTTCCTTCATTCATACACCATTCAGTAAATTCAATCTTACCTTTCGCATTCAACAAGGTAAAAAAATTCTAAGGTATATTCACACACACACGCAGCCATATTTCCAGTCCAGTGCCCAACAATAAAATGAAATTTGAAATGCCCACCGACAAAATACGAAAATTCCAGAAATAGTTAGGTTTACCATATCTAGTGTATCAAAGTAGGGTTACCAAGATGGCGCAATTATCGCCAATCAAAATAATTCGCGCCAAGGGTGTGGGCTCTCCTAGGACCGAACCAATGTCGCCAATAGGTCGCAAAAATACATAAGTACTGAAACATCCTATTCTGCACTTTAATTAACTCCTAATACAAAATTACTTTCCCCCCATAAGTAACAAAGTACAGTACCTTCAAAATCATATACATTTACAACTAATTTTTTATCTTCACTCCCTGCATACATACTCAAAATAATTACATGGATTAAACTGGAGAATATTCACTGAGATACAGCTTTTCCCCATGGCAGGATGTGACTGGCACTTGAGATATCATTGCACAATATACCAGTGCTTGATTGGTTCTTCAGTGATAAAACCACATGATGAGTTAATGCGTTATAAACAACAATTGTGATGAACATTGTAAAAACCTAATTTAGCTCACATCTTTGACATCAGAGGAAAAATTAAAGCCAAATTGAGGCAACAAGTGTTTTCTAAATTCATTAGCTTGATCGCAGCCAACCCCTACCTAATGGTGTATCGGTGTCTTACGCGTTCACCAGCAGTTTCATCATTCCCCCATAGCTGTTACATATTTCTTCCATATGCAAAGCCCTGAGTTTTTTCTGGAGGTCTTTTTGAAGCTTATCAAGAGGTATGACAAATATCTCAATGTACTTGATACTTCTGTGGAAAAGTAAAGTTATGCCTTACCTTTAACGTCTCATTCTATGTTTTGACTTTCATACACAACTCTGACCACAGTTGACAGGGGAAACTTGTTTTCCAACTCACCTTCATAAATAATAAGATTGTTGGGTACTTATGTACTATCACAACCTATTGCCGACATTTTTAAAACAAAACACACACATGCTTGCCAATCTAACATATTCGACACATACGATACTGGGGTTGCCAACTTGGCGAATTATCTTGAACGTTGGCGATTCTTGCAATAATAAGCAAGTACTGATTGTTGTATTATTCATGCCTTTAAAGACTGTTAAAAAATAATAAGGTTAGACACTGTCCTTTCCAGAAAATATTATAATTAATTTTACTATACTATAGCTGTACCAACTAAATTTAGGATCCAACAGATTTTCCTCACAATTTTAAGTCGGAAAAAAGGTATTCTGACTTTGGAAGTTTCTATTCGTGCGTGACTTAAGGTATCTAAATGGTTTAAAATCATCATTTTCATCAAAAAAAAAATCGAAATTTATTTTATAGCCCATTTTTGCAGCTTGTTTAATAAGTTTTCTAAAAATGTCATACTTTTAATTCTGAGTCAATTAGAAAAAAAGTTAAAGCTGTTTTTATTTGAGGTAGTAAGCCCAAATCGAAACCGGAAGTGTGAGTTTTTGACTGATTTTCACCGGCAAAGTGAGATTTTTATTCATTTAAAATATTTTAATGAATTCTTTTTATATTTAGTAAACTTTACTTCACTTTATAAATTTTTTAATAGATATATTTTGCTTGAAAATAGGCAACGGTTAACTGATTGCAATGTTTGCTTTGATTTAAAAGAGTTGCTATCTTTTTATCATTTGTGTTCAAAATTAGATCTCTTTATAACTTTTTTATTAGTACTTTTATATAGAGTTATAGTTATTTTTAATTAAATTAAAGATGACAGGCAAAAAACAAGATCAATGAGGCCAAAAAAGAAGAGATTACCAGAGAGCAGAATTTGTTGGAGAAACATTGAAAGAAAAATCAACGGATTTTCCAAATTCAGCTATTAATTCTATTAAAAAGACTTATAAGGAACTTTGCAATCAAAATCTCCTTAGAAAATGTCTTCACAGGAAATCTTAGAACTGCAATGAGAGTCTTAACAATGTCGTGTGGAGTATAATCCCGAAAGTCAATTTTGTTGAGCTACAAACACTTCATTTAAGGAATTATATCGCAATAATACTTTTTAATTCTGGATTTGCTGGTCTATTACCTCTATTTCAAAAATTAGGAATGAAATTATGTTCTGAAATGAAAGGATATTTTTGGTACCTTGTCAAAACGAGAATTGTTAGTTCTACGAGGCATTATAAACCAGATAAGAAACTGTCTTGTAAAAAAAGAAAGGCCCTTCAAAAATGTAAAAGTTTGAAGTATGAGGTTCAGGAAGGCACTACATACAAATCTGGAGAGTTTTAATACCTTCCTAAATCTTTAAAAAAATTTATTGCAAATAGAAACTTTATTTTGTATTTCCTGAAGAATGTTATTTTTGAACATAATGGTTAACGATAACAGAAATATTTCTTAAAGTAAACGAAATTTTCTAATGAAATTTTTTGAGTTTGTTCTTTGTATTATAATGAATGCTTTCTGCTAAAAGTTAAGGATAATTTTAAAATTAAGTTATTTTTTAATGTAATTTTATATGAAAAAAAACTTTTTTCAGAAATATTCTCTGTTTTTTTATGTCGAACATCTGTATTTCATAATTTTATAGTAAAACTTGAGTTTTTTTTAATAGACAGCTTAGTTAATCATTGAAGAATTGTATCCCTGCAAAAAATTTTATTTATTTTTGTGATATATATTTTTCTAGAGTTGTTAGCAAAAGAGCAATTTTTTGGCACAAATTTCTCAATATTTTGAAAAATAAGCTTTCAAAAAATTCTTCTTGCTGTATTTTCATAGTTTTGCAACATACTTAATTAAAAAATAGCAATTATATACTTAATTAAATTATATTTTAGAAAATTGTCTCCGAACCCAGTCGGATACCTTAAGAGGAGAAAAACATTTTGAAAAGAATACCATTAGAGAGTTTCAAGAATTCTACACAAAAAATAGCATCATAAATTTTTACGATTTCTGATCAATGTACCGTTAATTAAAGATAAATTGAAATAAATAAGAATAAAACCCGGCAAAATATGTAAACAAACAGAGGGACTTACCATCTTCCGCTTCCGAATTCAAAACAGCTTCTCGTAATCGTTTTACTAAATCAGCTTTAAGACCAGATGTTGATAAACCACGACTTGAAAGATGTTCTTTTAAATCTATTACTCTTAATTTATTCAACGTATCTGGATTTAAATCAGCCATTTTATTATATTACAAAATTCCCGATACAATCCATTTACAATAGAATATTTCAGTTCAGTTCCTGATAACGATAAAAAGTGTTTGTAAAATTAAAGGCTCATTCACACGAACACTTTTTCTGCTTCACGTGATTTGTACTGCGTGTGCTTTCCAGATAAGAAAAATGCACTTTAGCATGTTAATTAACTTTAAACATTCTAAGAATCTATTGAAACACATTTAAATACATTTAGTACAAAGAAGAGGTAAAAATTCGTCCTCATGCTTATTAATCGAGAGAGGAATTCGTTAAATTATATTGCAGTTTAAAAAATACAATAGGCAATAAAATTTTTACTGGCTTTTTTTTTAAAAAAATGGGATAATCAGGGATTTTGGTGACGGATCTCGTAATTTTGAACCATGGTCAAGTGAGGAGGATGATACCTGGGTTGGCACACCACACCAACAGGAGAACGTTTTAACCCTGACAGATTTAACACGCATCAACCATTTTACGCGGCGCGTCTTACGGCACTAAGCTCGAACTCATGACAGGCTGGCCACGAGTCCGGGTCAATGGACCATGGTTCAAAATTACGTGGTCCGTCACCAAATGCAATCGTGCAGTTGAACAGTGCGACGTTAATATTCACTCACTCGCCATGAGTCCGTCACCTTGACCACCAGGCTACCGCATCCACAGGACTTCGCATAACGGGATGTAAGTGTAACATTTTCTCTTTGAAACTTAAAGTTCAACGCATTTAAATTAAGAATTACACTATGAGCATCTTCCAATTGTCTGAACCAATCAAAAGAGACGTCTTCAGAAGTTATGTGAGCTTTTGAAGGGTTGTATATGAAAAGTATGATAGATAAAAGGAACAAATGAGAATAAAACTAAAAGGCTAAGGAGAATCTTTCTGGACTCCTACAACCCATCTTAATTTTTCTATTTATCGCAATAATCTCTTAATTATTGCACCCATAGTAAATTTATTTAGTTTTTAAATTCATATTTTGTATTTTTCTATAAATTTTGCCCCACTGGACCAGTTTCTCCTACTTTCCATTTCTGTAACTTGTATACCCCTTGGACAGCCAACATGAGTCTCTATCCTCACCCACCATTGATCAATTAGAGAGCAGCCTTTCAGCTCTCACTCAACGAACGAACGAACGAAAATAAGATAGATGGCAAGCGACAGCGAGCCAAGCGCTTCTGCTCAGAATGGAGGGCGAAAAAGTGAAGGAAACCAGGGGAAAAACGACCCAAAACAGATGGAGGGGCAGGGCAACAAGAGGAGGCAAAGCCAATCAGGACGAGACGTGGGAGGAGCCAAACATGGAGACGGGAGTACATGGTCAGAACGACACCACAGGAACATGTTAGCACCCTCCTACCATTTCGGCCCCCCCTTACACCGGCCCCTAGCAAAGATGCCAGTATAAACACCGGTCTCTTAAAAGATCTGCTCATCCTCATTGAGGATACTCAGTGTGTTGATAAGCAGATCTTCTGCAGGGCGTTCAAAAACTCCCTTCCTGCACTCCACTCGGCATCTGCGGATGTAGATAAAACCTACGTAATTTTCGAAGCCTATTGCAGGCTTCGTTCCTCCCAGCTTTAACTTTCCCAGCGCACGTGCAAAATTCTCTTAAAATTGGTTTTTGGAACGCAAATTCTCTGCGTAACAAAATCCACGAAGCCGATGATTTTATTATAGAGCAAAACCTTGATTTGTTTTTGGTCCAGGAAACCTGGCTCGAGCCAGGCATTGACCCCCAAATCGCTATCGTCTCCTCAAAGACGATAGAGTTAGTATTTTCCATCTCCGTGCACAAGGCGGCACCGCTATCTATTATAAAAATGACATCGTGCACAACAGAGTGCCCCGTCCTGAAATGCAAGGAATGGACGCCACTGTCGTGCAAATTAAAATCAATAACTCCCCCCCATTAATATTATCTCCGCGTACGGAAGGGCTCGCTTACGCTGTAATTTTCCTACTGATGATTTTAAAAAAGTTTTCAATTCTGGCAGTAATTTAATCATCGCTGGTGACTTTAACACCACACATGTGAATTGGCACAACACCAAGTCAACTCAGTACAGGCAACAGCTTAACAACCTCATTCGCAACCAACGGGGAGCGAAACTTGTTGCACCGCAGAGTCCCACACATGCTCAACCGCACGGAGCACGGTACGGCCCTGTTATTGACTTGGCTGTGTTCAAACACATCCCCTTCAACCATAGTATCAGAGTCCTCTGATCACTACCCTGTATAATTCTTGAAATTAATTTAAATACCTCAATAATTAAAAACCCAGAGCAACTTTCAATTAATTGGAATGATTTTAAATTTGCTTTAAATAAAAAACCCATCCCCTCTTTAGACCTCACCAGCAATGAAAACATTGAGCTAGTCATCAGCAAACTCAATCAAAATTTTTCCGAAACTTTCGTTGAGGCTTCAAAACCAAAATTTAAAAATACACCAAAAATTCTCTCGCCCGAAATTAAACTCAAAATTCATCAACGAAATAGGCTACGGAAAATTTGGTAAAGAATCAGGTGTCCTAGTTTATATTCTGAATTCCGTTGCCTCAGTCGTGAGATAGCAAAGGATATTAAATCACACTCCCGCAACCAGTGGGGAAAACACATTGAGGAGCTCTCGCCTTTTGACAACACCCTTTGGAGGAAATCCTCCCTCTTACGAAAGCCTTTTCATCCCATTCCCCCCTGCAGGGGACCCTAGGCAGTATCGCTATAACCCTTATTGAAAAGGCGGAGGTTATCGCAGACAGTTTGCAAGAACAATTTCTCCCAAATCACGTCATCGGACGCGAAGACTTCGCCCAACACACACACACGGAAGTAGAAAACTTCCTAACTACCCCCAAGTTCAAGAAATTGAACCCACCACTCCAACGGAGATCCTCATTTACGTATAAAAAATTAAACCTAAAAAATCCCCTGGACTTGATCAAATTTCTAATCGTATGCTTAAAAACCTACCCCTACATTTTACAGCGCTCAATTGAGCTGAAATTTTATATACATGATTATTTTGGATGGCAATACAGTATTTTAATTATAATTAATAAAAATTAATTGATTAAAACTAATTATTTAAAGAATTACAAATACAGCCACGTTGGCATCATTTTTGGCGACTTAGCGACCCTTTTGGTGACTTTGTGTCAAAACTTGTAAAGGTTTTTTCTCATGTTTTAAAGCATTCAGTTGAACTGAAATTTTATATACACGATTATTTTGGATGACAATACGATACTTTAATGATAATTAACAAAAATTAATTACCACCTAATGTTGTGATTCTATCCTATGTATATACATATTTATATTAATTGTAACTATTTAATAAAAAGTAGCTAAAATAAAAATTTTCTTTGTTGATCTAAATAGGAATTGACTTAAAATTTTTTTTTATATTACTTGTTTTTATCTTGCCCATCAGAAAGAAATCTGCAAGGAAAACAAGAAAAAAAAAAAAACATTGTTTAAAAATATACACTGTATTTTCAACTTTAAAAAATTATTTTATATTAAAACAAATACATTTTTTGGTGAAATTTTGTAATTTTAAGCCTACAAGTACTCTTAAACGTACATTATTTTATAACCAATAATTTTAAGCATACTCTACCATATGCGTTCTTAAATTTAATTACTGAGAAAATCTGTTAGTTTTGTTTGAATTTTTTTTGTTTCAATAACTGTGACCATTTCAGTGCTCAGGTGAGTTAGGCAGTAATACCAGTTCAAGATCACTGATCACCATAAAATGTGCTGAAAGGGAGAATAGCTGGAAAAATTAACTGAAAAATTTTAAAAATAGGGAGAAAAAAATTGAATTACAAGAGAAAAAGTTTGTTGTATAGAAAATGCACTCAGCTATTTGATGGTTATTTCACGAAGAAAATAATAAAATGTTCTTGGTTCCAGGAAAAAGTTAGCAAAATAGAAAAATTCGTAAAATAGAGGTTCGTTAGATGGAGGTTCGACTGTATATGAAATTACTCTTCAACTAAGAAATGGAGTATATACATAAATGTATATAAGTGGGTAGCTACATACAGATCATGATTAGCTTTTAATATATGTTTTCTTTTATTTCTGTTTTTCAGTGCTATGTTGTGGAGCTCTTGATTCGCTTATTTGATTATAGGGCATCTTGTTACATTTGGAGCTTTTTAAAAAATTCATAATATTAGCGATTTTTTTAATATAGTACTACCTACCTATAGTACAGTGATGACGAACCTATGACCCATGGGTCAGACACTGACCCTCGCAAGCTTTTTAACTGACCCACGATTGCTAGACAACCACTTGTTTGTTTACGCGGGTTTATTTAGATTTTCTAATTTGTGTGGATTATTTATATTCTACTCGTATTTGTATTTTTTTAAGCACTGCATTGACACAAGATCAATTTAAATAGTGTCTGTAACCTTCAGTTTGATCATTACAGTTCCAAAACTACGCGCAAATGTATGCGAAAATATGTAGTATTTGAAATAAAGCAAAAGTGTTTACAAAATATCATATAAAGTATATAATTTTACTCACATTTTGTTTGTTGAAAAAAAAAATCGACAAACCAAAGCAAATAACTATATTTAAAGTACTTTCTTCGGATAAAATGCACTTTTGTAAGGTTATGTTCAGTTATGTTTGTAGAAAGAAACTTTCGTAGCACTTGTATCGTTCCCTCTGTTTACCTTGTGAGGTGCAAATGGGCGCCAAGCGCATGTCTGTTATTCTTGATACTAGTAATTTTTGGCTCGCAATTTAAAGCGCGCCGGTACCAGTCAGTACCAGTATTGAACTTAGTGGCATTCATTTCGAACTTATTTAAAAGCAATGTGTATTGATGTGCATGTATATTAGGTATGTTAATACAAAATTTCTTCTCAAATTATTGTGTTCTAAATAAAAATATTTTTGATTGTAGCTCTATGTGCTATGTCAGTGGTCAAAAAATTAAAAACAAGGCATGTAAGTTCCAAGCCATAACAAGCTGAATGGTTTGATAAATATGGTGTGATTGAAAGAAGTAAAATGGTTATATGTGTAATTTATAATGAAAAAGTGACTTTGTAACGAATGGCAAAAAGATGGTACTAGAGTGCCCTCTCCTGGTCGTATGGATACTTAACCGGAGTCTGACTGCTACCTCGGTGAAGGAAGGACGTGCCAGAGTAAGCCTGCCACCTCGGTGGAGAAAGGACATGCCAATGTCCGCCCTCACAAACCCCTTAGTATTTGTATAAAGATTAACTGGTTTTTTTTATGTATTTGTAACTGTGTGCTTAATTAGAAAGTACAACCAATTAAAATTATTTGAGCTAGCCGCCGGTGTTATTTTTGAGTACACGTTATAACTTTACGTACATATAATGTGAAAAGACATTTTTTGTGTGTGAAATGTTGCATTCTAATCTCCGCATATCAACAGATGAAGAAAGAAAAACGTATTTTTTTACAAAAGAAAAAAGATAATTTATTTCAAAGCAGTGTTTTAAAAAGTTTTTTTATTGTTACAAGAAATAACGTTACAGCTGCTAGTTACTAAGTTGCCCATTGTACTACTCGCCACGAGAAACCTCGTTCAGATAGAGAATTTTTTTTAAAAAAAGCGTTATTAGAATGTAGTCCTACATTGTTGGCTGATTTTAAAAGAAAAAGACATGATTATAATAGGTAAAAATGTGTTACCTATAAGTCGCAATATAATTAAAGATTGAGTAATGGAATTAGAGAAAAAATATTTTTTCGAAAATACATAACAAGACTTAAATTATGAAGAAATGTATTCAATTGCTTTAGATAAGAGTAATGATGCAAATGGTTACACACAATTAGCAGATTTTGCTCGGTATAATTATGGAAATTTATAATGAAAGAAGAGTTTTACTAAAACTAATAACGTTGAAAGGGAAGTGTACCGGTCTTGATATTTTTAAAAGGAATTTGATATTGTGCATTTCAAGAAATGGATATTGACCTTAAGGAAATAATTTCTGTATAACAACAGACGGTGCACTTAGTACGGTAGGAAAAAACATTGGATTTGTTCGGTATCTTAAGCAAAATATTTCACATTATCTGATTGAACTTCATTGTCAGTGGCGTAACGTACACCCCCGCAATGCGGGGGGGGGAGGGTGTAGGCTAGATTCGAACCGGGCACCTTCCGTTCCGAACGCCAGTACTTTATCGATCACTCCAAGACGATCGTCTTCGCATGATTTCTAAGTATACTGGTTTTATTTAGTATACTGGTTTATTTACCGCTACACTACTCTCCCACCACACCAGTGAGATGGATAGGTGAACGATTTTTTTTTCGTTCATTTGTTTTGTTACGGAGAGATAGAATGTTTATTTATTTAATTCTCTCTCTCTATTATTTTTTTTTTCTTGCTGAGATGAGAGAAAGATGATCTATCGTTTGTTTCAGAGAGAGAGAGTACATTTTTTGTTATTTTCATTTTTCTTCTCTATCATTATTTTTTTACTCTCTTATTTATTATTTCTTTTTCTTGCGGCAGATGGCGCCACGACAGTTCAGAAAGTTGCGTTTTCTTACTTCAGTCCAGGGTCACCAATGTAGGTTAGATTCGAACCGGGCACCTTCCGTTCCGAAAGCCAGTACTTTATCGATCACGCCAAGACGATCGTCTTCGCGTGATGTCTAAGTACTGGTTTTACTATTTAGATACCGCTACAGGGGCATGACTCTAGGGCAGCGGTACTCAACCTTTTTTTCAGCCGGGCCACATACATATGACAACTATTTCACGTGGGCCGTAACATGAGGATTAATGGTTGAGTAGGGAGGGGGAACGCTATAAAGCCAAGGACATTTAAAAGGCAGAAACGGAGCAAAACAGTAATTTTAAATTTCATTTCAAAACTTTTTTTCCATCAAACTCAATTCACAAAAAACAGGTTTTATGCACTTTTTACTCTGTTATGGGGAAATTTCGATTTCCTTTCAATTATTATCCCGAGTCCCCCACCCTCACATATTTTGTTGCATTTGCAAAGAGCGAATTAATCTAAT
>BMAV01004094.1:201725-265394 GCA_019973955.1 Trichonephila inaurata madagascariensis
ATTAGTATATTCTTTTACAATTCAATAGCAAAAGGGTCCGTAATGATTTCGAGTCTCTTTCACATAAAATAAGTGCGTAACTTCGCCCGCTAGAGAAAAGTCCTGTTCAAATCGTGAGTAAAAAGGGTTCACACTCTTGGTAATTCCACACCGAGTCTGAGTGAGTTCGCTGGCTCCAAATTCGCCGTGCTCTTTCGCACTCTCTACCGTTCCCTGATCTTCCAAGTCAGGAGACAGCCGTACTTCGCGGGCTCGTTATCACTTTTTTCTATCGCTCAAGGGATGTCCAAACGGCTCCCTTCAAAAATCCAGTCCCCTTTCGAACTCTCTCGCTCTCCTCATCATCCTTCTGTGATCTCTTTGTCGGACTCAGCCCCTCTTGTTCTTTTGCCGCCACCCGGTCTCGGCTTCCTTGATCTCTTGCCCAATGGGCGCCGACGGCTGGGTTCCCATTGTGAGTTTCCAGATGCGCCGTCGTCACCAAATCGCTGGAAAATGAAAACACAATGTTAAGGCGTCTCTTTTTGACAGTCCGGTCAGCCTGGGAAAAAGGTTCGGAAACTTTGATCACCCCGTTACGAAATTCTTTCCCAGCAATTAGGGAAATGTCTGGAATTTTCGCAACGTCTGTCGGCAAGGCGCAAGGAATCTGTTAGCAAATAGGGGGAAGAGATCGGCTTCATCACAATATTAATGGAAAATGAACTAACATTGTCCTGTGAGTCAATTGACATAATTGTACGCTAACATTTTATTTTTCTTAAACTATGCTACACTATCGAGAAATCGGGACTTATCTGATTAATTCAGCATATTTATTCGACATATATAAGTTTTGTTTTGAGGAAATTCGTAAAAATATTTTGTTCAAATTCATAGAATTATATGGGGACACCCGAGTGCGATGCACGCGCTGCATACCTAGGAGGATCGGCCCCGCACTGCTTTTCCATCTTTTTAATAGTGATCACTTATGTGAGTAACTAGCTAAATTTATTTCTTCCACTGCTTCAGCAATCCTTTGGAGAAGTTCGGTTACATTTTCGATTGGTTAAAAAAAAGAGGGTGTGGCTGTGTCATGGGCACGGCCGTGTGTTGTACCTGAATATACGTCGCGTAACGGGAAATATTTTTTTATAAAAAATGTTATTCATGTATGTCATAATCATATTTAACACTAAAATGTTCCATGTTTTTTTTTCTGATGACAACTATTTCCTTTCAACGGGTTGAGGAAAGAAATCAAGTAAGTAAATAATTACTTTGTTACAATATAACTTCATTAATTATAGGTCTGTGATGCGAAAAGTACGACACAAATGGCATACAGGATACATCGAAATTTCTGGTAAACGCGTGTTAAATCAATACAGGTATTACCTGAAGTTGTTGGAGAAGTTTCGATGTAAGACAAATTGAACTCGCTGAGCATGAAGACGGGCAATGAGCGGTCTTGTCAGACATTAACATAAAAGTCTCCGATCAGTGGCGCACATAAGGGGGAAATCCTGGGGTTCCGGACCCCCCCAAAGCCCTTGATTTTTTTCTGATTGATAATTCTAAGTATATAGTACGTAAAATTTAATTAAATATTTGTTATTAATGATTAATTTTATTAATTAATGCTAATTATTTATTCAAAAATTAGTTTTTATTGTTTTTTGTTCCGGAAAATTGACAAAATCAAAAAGAGCGTGATACAAGAATGGTGGACTTTCGACCCTGGACCCCCCCTAGAAAAATTCCTGTGTGCGCTACTGTCTCCGACTATCATAATTGGTGTAGTAAGATCAGGATCGTAATCGGGTATAATTTTAGCGATGTTTTTGGAATATTTTAATAGCAATCGCGTAACATAAAGAGTTTAATTTTTGCTAACGCTGTGCTCGGATGGATGTACACACACCCGAGTATGAATTTGAAGATGCTTTTGACCTTTACGTTTACTAGACAGACATCACACTCACAGCTTTGCGTTTTTCATTCCCAAATTAATTTCCGAAATGTTAATGTTGACTCTATTACAATCAGTGAAGCTATTGATGTTGCGATATATGGTGACCACACAACTGGTTATTGTGTTAGCATGAAATGAATACCAGTGTACTGTAGTATTGTAATGCTTATACAATGGTTGACCAAGTAAGAATTGTAGCCAAGCTATTACCACTGACTTTTCGACCACGCCACTCGGATACGTAGATTTATATATCACGTTTTTTATGTTAACATTGAACGCCCGATCATCATCCAATTGACGCGGTAGCTGCTGCACCATTGTTTCCACATCCACGGGGACATTAATGGCGTCACAACCGACGTATCTGCATGAATGAGAGTCGCGGTGATACTAGACGTGCACTAATCGGATCTAGTGCGAGCAACCCGTGTTTCTTAGGTGGATACACAAATCCGTTCGAACGTGGACACTTTGTCCGAGTTTAGTGAGTTTTTACACGAAGCGCACAGTTTAAAGTCAGACACTAGCTCTTCAGGGAAAGTATTATTATGCAGTTGTGTGTTTTTCTTTTGTTGGCTTCAATGAGCGCAGAAGCCATAGACGATCACACTTATACCCGAATGGATTGTTGACAAACGTAGTAGTGAAACGTGCACTAGCTGCTGCCTAATGTGTCTTCATAAACGACGATAGTACACAATCGATGCCTGCACAGTCAGGTGTCAACATAGAAGCGATTTCATCATCCACTTTGTGACCGGCTCACGCGTCTTTTCTGTATCATAACCTCTGGGTTCTTTGACGGCCAAGATTAATGGCAACTCTTTTCCAACCAAAATCCAAGAAGCGAAATACGATTATGAAATGCAAATCAGATAGCTTTTAAAAGAACAGAAGTTTCAGTAAGCAGTATGGCAATTTAGGGGAAAGTTATGTTTGGAAGAGATACGAGTATGAATTGACGGTCTGTCATAAATTTACCGAGATATTCAGCCATTGTTACAAAGTGCATAACATTGCACGCGCACCCAGGTGTTTCTGTAAAGTGATCGAATCTTAGCTTGAATTAAGATAGGACTGATTATTTGATATTAAGACTTGTAATATTATCAGAATTGAGAGTAAGTGGATAATATAATTATTTAGATAAAGTGGTCTAAATTACGCGATTCGGTTTAACTATTGCTGTGTGTGTTTGGTTTATTAGATTCTCACTTATATAAATTTATCTAAATTGTTATAAGTTTAAGTTATATTCTTAATAAAGCCATATTAAGAATTTTAAAATGTCTATTCATTTTGAGAATCCCACACCTCTAATTCACGCTGACAATCAAAGATATGGTCACCAAAGAGCGACCATATCACATTGGCGCCCGAACAAATTTAATTTATATGACCCTGGGGTAGGAAGCTCGAGTGGGTTTGGTATTTTACCTGAAGTGTGCTTTTCCGGGTCGGAGAATGTGACAGAATTTCTGGAGGCCATAGACAATCAAATAAAATTACTAGAAATACCTAGCGATTTAGCATGTGCTTATTTGAAAGGTCATCTCCGGGGACGGGACCGAGATTGGTATCAGATATTCGGATCAGTGTTAGTGCAAGATACCGCCACGGATTTCGCGCAGCTAAAAGCAGGTATATCAAAAGCATTCTCCGCCATAAAAAATAAGAAAGATTTGGAGGCGAGGTTTTATGCCTCTCAGCAGGGAAGGAATCAGGAGCCAACGGATTTTGTTTACGATTTGTTAAAACTGCACCAAAAATTAGAACTAGGGATGTTGCAGGCGGACTTGGTAGATCACATTTTTGTTACTCGAACCACAAGTTCAGGACTATGTGGAGGTCCGAAATCCACAAAACACGGTACAACGTTTGGAGATCTTAGCTAAATTTGAAGACAGGTATTCTTGCAAATCAACGCGGGGTTCGCAGAAAAGTGATAATGTGGAAAGACGGAGTCAAAATGGTCATAGGATGTCTAATGTTGATGATAATCGCAGAAATTGGAGAAATTCAGGCATTTTGGAGCGCATAGGCCGGCATTATATATTTCTGATACTTTTTTTTTATTTTAACACCTTGTTATAGTCATTGTTTTAGACCAGGGATGGCGAACCTTTTAGAGACGTGGGTCAAATTTTGTTCATATTTTTTTAGTACTAGCTCGAGGGTCACCAATGCCCATTTGCACCAGAGTTATGTTTAAAAGATTTTAACTGAGTACTTTTAAAACGAAAAATCTGTAAAACTTAATTGGCTTAACGGGTAAAAATGGGTGTGTGTGTGTGGTTTGACGATTTAAACATTTTTCGTGGGGTTAAAAATTCTTAAGTGTTTGGTGCAAATTGCAACAAGTGCTTGAATGAGCAAGGAGTAACGAAAATTATATACAATGTGAAGTATTATTTGTTAGTATATACATGATTACAAATTATTTAATGAGAAATCTGTTGCTGTTTAAGTTTCAGATAGTTTTTTTAATATTATGTTCATATTTCGTATTCATTAGTTTAACGCATTTCGGGGGAAATGTTTTTAACCCTTTATCTACCGCATTATAATTTACTGCAGTCTTTTTCATGCAATACTTTTTTTTTGGATAACTACATTGAAAATTAAGAGATATACATGTACAAAATACTCATCTTTGGGAAATTTAATCCATTAGAGCTAATTAATTAAAGATATTCAACTGTAAAAATTAATTATATACACACCGTCACTTAAAATAAATAGTCAAATCGTTTTCTAAGGTCTTCATTAACATACACACACACACAAAAGACTCTTACCTTTTGACATTAACTATTTTTTCGGAACACAAATGACAATCTTCGCAATCCGCTGAATACGCAATTTCTGCTATAAAACTATTCACCTTCCCCGCTAAAATACGCATCATAGAACCTGTGCTATCATAGAAGAGTGGACTTAAAAGAATATTCCTGCTAAGTATCGTCAGAGTATTCGTAAAAAGGGTTATTCTATGTAATTTTAAAGTGAGTGGTACTTATAAGTACCGCGTCGGTAGATAAAGGGTTAAACCATGCTTCGCACATAAAACTTGCTGGCGTATTGCTAAATGAAATGCATTCAGAGAATGTGAAGTATTTTGCTTAAGATACACTGAATAAAACCAATGTTTTTCCCTTCCGTACTAGGTGCACCGTCTATTGTTACAGAAACTATTTTCTGAGAGTCAATGGTGGCCTCTGTAGCATAGTGGTCAAGGTAACGGACTCGGGGCCGGCGTGTCATGAGCTCGAACCTAGTACTGCTGAAGACCCGCCTTGTAGGTGATCGATGCACGTTTAATCTGTCGAGTGCTCAAACATCCTCTAGTTGGTGTGGTATGGTAGTTAGGAAAGGTGGTGTCAGTTCAAGTGTTGTCCTCGTCACTTGACCATGGTTCAAAGTAACGAGGTCCGTTGCCAAAAGCCCTCGAGTAGCTGAGCAGTGCGACGTAAATATTCATTCACTCACTCACTCAAAGTCAATACCCCTTTCTTTAAATGCAATATCAAAAACTAAATAAAAATATCAAAACCGGTACACTTCCCTTTCAACGTTTTTAGTTTTATTAACTCTTTTTCAATTCCTACTATTAGCTCACAATCTCTATGTATGTATTTTTTGTTAATTTATTTTATCTTGGTGGAATTTTCAATCGTTAATAAAATACATTGTATAAAGCCCTCAATTGAGCTAAAATTTTATATACAGGATTATTTTGGATGACAATACAATAATTTAATTGTAATTAATACAAATTAATTGATTAAAACTAATTATTCAAAGAATTACACGTTGGCATCATTTTTGGCGACTTAGCGACCATTTTGGCAACTTATGTTGAGACATAGCCATCCTGTGATGACTATGTCTGGGGTGATTCGCGTAAGCTAGAGGTGTGGGTTTATCTAAATGATGAGACATTATGTAATTCTTAACACAACTTTTATTAAGAATAACTTAAATTACTTAATTCTAAATAACAACTTTCTTAAAGTGAAAATGAGCCAACAATTAAACCTTATATTCAAGTCAGATCGCGCAACTAGAACACTTATCTTAATTATATTTAATTAACTGTCTAATCTAACTTCCTATACAAAATATTACCTTTTATAGAGTCACCTTCCTTCCTAGGTTGAAGTAATTCCTATTATGTTAATTGTAGGAGAGATTACACAAGCTTTCTTAATCCTTATTATTAATGGCGATGAGCGTATCCTTCTTCCAGAGCTGTAGGACGTCTAACCTTTATTCCTAACAATTCTGCACTAAGTTATCTCTAGGCTTGCCGTTATATCTCACCAAACTTTCTATCCTTTTAAAGTATATCTCATTTGCATATTCGATCCGTTTCTCTTCTTGGTATTGGGTTGGAAAGGTTTTGCCATTAATCGTGGCCGTCAAAGAACTTAGGAGTTATGTTAGAAGAAGAACGCGAGAGACGTCACAATGTCAAACTTGAAAAGGTTTTTTTCTCACGTTTTAAGGCATTCAGTTGAAATGAAATTTTATATACACTATTGTTTTGGATGACAATATGATACTTTAATAATAATGAATAAAAAGTAATTACCACTTAATATTGTGATTCTGTCATATGTATATACATATTTATATTAATTGTAACTATTTAATAAAAAGTAGCTGAAATAAAAATTTTCTTTGTTGATCTAAGTAGGAATTGACTTAAAATATATTTTTTATATTACTTGTTTCATTATATTTCCATACTTATACCAAGCAAAAACTGCAAATTGTGCATAACAACATTTACATTATTAACTCTCATCTAAAGCAATTGAATACATTTCTGCATAATTTAAGCCGCTATGTATTTGCGAAAAAATATTTTTTCCCAATTCTATTACTAGATCTTTAATTATTTTGAGACTTATAGGTAACTCATTTATACAATTTATAATCAAGTCTTTTTCTTTAAGGCTACACAGTACCCTACAAATTTCTCGGATTCGCACAGAAGGGCCGGATAAACTGGACTTAACCAGATTTTCTGGTTATAAATTTCAATACTCAAGTTGCAAGGGGCTGTAGACCTTCTGCACCCAGGGCCTGAAATGAGCTTAGATCGGCACTGGGAAGTTTCTTTCTACAAACATAACTGAATATAACCTTACAAAAGTGCATTTCTTCTGAAGAAAGGGCTTTAAGTATGGTTATTTGCTAAGGTTTGTCGATTTTTTTCAACAAACAAAATGTGAACAAAATTTTACACTTTATTTGATATTTTGAAAATACACACACACTTTTGCTTTATTTCAAATACTACTTACTTTCATATACATTTGTTGTCGTTTGCGTAGCTTTGGAACTGTAATGATCAAACTGAATGTTATAAACAGCATTTAAATTGCTTTTTTGTGTCAATGCAGTGCTTGCAAAAATACAAATAGAATATAAATAATCCACACAAATTAGAAAATCTAAATAAACCTACGTAAACAAATAAGTGGTTGCCTAGCAGTTGTGGGTCAGTTAAAAAGCTTGCATGGGTCAGTGTCTGACCCACGGGTCATAGGTTCGCCATCACTGTTTTAGACTAATGTTTTTTATCGATAGATTTTGATGAGAGCTGATGATTGAAACTAAAACGAACGTCGTAGCTTCTCCGAGTCAAAAGTTGTATTAAATAAAAATCTTGACAAGCAGCAAAATTACCTCAAAATGGGGGCGCCGCCCCCCCCCCCCCACCATGTGAGATGAGTCACAGTCCTTAGCGTAATAAATTCTTTGATCCTTCAGCTATCCAGTGGTGTATTTGAATTTTGGATAGAGGTGATAGATATTTAGCTGCAACACCAAGCTGTATTCCCCGATTTCATTATCATTCATATTTTTTTAATTGCCTCCCACTATGGAAGCAATTTTAAAGACGTATTCACATTAAAAGTTAGAAGGCAAACACTTCGAACCTTTAATTCATCAAAGTATTACAAAAATGTTTTCTGTTTTACTTTTAAATTTATTGCCTTATTTGAGTTACACCCTTACGATTTTATTTTAAAAAATGAAGTTATTTTCCAAAATAAAAAAAAAAAGAAACTGTCAAAATGAAAAAAACCCTCAAAATTTAAACATTTTTTAATCGCCAAGAAAAACTCCTCCCCTTTAACTCTTTTAAATTTAAAAGATTCAACCTTAATTCAATCACTTGCACATCTCGAGTAACTAACACAAGTTGAGATAGTTGTACTTTCATCAAATCTCAAAGAATATTTAAATTGGTTTATTTCATCTCGCAAAAGTTATTATTTCAGCTGAAATGTCAGTGTGAGAACATATAGTTTGGCAATAAAGGAAATGTGGAAAATAACTTAATTTCATTAGGCAAAACATTTTTCACAATTGCTTCTAAATAGTTCACCACCCAAAAAAAACTGGTTTCATTTTCTTGGCAATCATGAGGACAACAGAATAACTTGCTTTGACAATGGCAGATTATTGTTGTAATAATAATTGAATGAAATAACATTTGTCTTTATTGAACTTTACACATTCAGTCTGTTTAGTCTCATGACTTCTTTTAACATTGTTTCATAAATATAATGGATGTCTCAACAAATTAAATTTTAGTTCTGCATAGTGAAAAAAAAAAATCTTTTGCCCAACAATCCATTCAATTTTCTTCTTTCTAACAACAAAGTTTTGTTATTCATCTTTTCATTAAAAAAAATGTTAAGTTTGTTTTTCCATGAAACAATAAAATTTACTTTAAGTAAATTTAGAATTCTTGTTTTCTAATGATTCAGTATAATGATGTAATAATACCAATATTTAATAATTTTAAATGTAATGTAAAATTTGAAAATTTAAAGCAACTTTTATCAGTTTAAAATTTTATTAAATTCTTAAAAGTTTTTAATTTTACTCTCTCGTATTAGTAAAAATATAAAATTTTAGAGTATATGTAATAATTTATGTGTATACCTAAAAAGACTCTTCCAGAAAACAGCAATTATAACAATAATGATTTTTCCTTATCAGTCCCTAAATCAATCTGCAAAATAAAAATTGTAAAAAAATAAAACAGAAATTAAATAAATCGTTTTGAAAAAAATTGTATTTTATGAACAGATCTGAAAAGTGTTACAATCATTGTATTGAAATTTGTATACAAGAAAAATTCTAATCGTAATTATAAAAATTGATTCTTTTTTTTTACAATTCAGAAATTATGTTGATATTTGTTTAGTTGACAGCCCTAAGATGAGGTTTCACTAAAAATATTTGTATTCATTACCATAATTTAAAAAGAAAAGAGAAAACTATATTTATTTCAACACATTTTTATTGACAAGCATTGTCTTGAATAAGTATCAATGATTGCATCACTTGAATATTTTACATTTTTATTAAATCTCAATATATATCTAAACACAGATAATTCAGTAATTGAGCAGGACAATTAATCAATGTGCAAATTATTAGAAGTTAAGCCAATAAATTTCAACATTAAAAGTAAACACATATTTTTTAATACATTGAAAATTTACTTTTTAAAGCTTTTACAAAACAAGACAAACCACAGAATCAATATTTAGAAGTTTTATTTTAACAAAATGTACGGATAATTAAAGGAAATAGAAATGATTTATTCAATGAATTAACACATCATACTATTAAACAAATGAGCCAAGAATGAAAGGGAAGAAAAATACACACAAGAAAAATTAATTACATTGATGGTTAATATAGTAAAAGTTAATATTTTCAGTTAATTTACATCATGAAAAGCCTTAAGCAAAATAAGGCTCTCGATACAAAGTAACATTTTGTTCAAAAAATATGCATGATTTTTTTCTTCTACAGATATATATATATTTGGATGCCAAAAATGAACTATTCATGGACTACGGCCATGAATTTATTAACAATCCCTTAACACTTATTTTTAAATCTTTGATACTTCATTACCTTTATTTAAGCATATTCTGCAATTAATAAAAATTTAAAACACCATAAAATCCGGCATATAACGTGCACTTTTAGCACAAAAAAAAATAGGACTGAAATATAGTGGTGTGCGTTATACACCAAGTATAAAAATGATACTCTCAAAAAAAAAAAAAAAAAAAAAAAAAAAAAAATAACCGTTAAAAAAATTAGTCTTCTACATATATGTAAATAATGTTTATTTAAAAGAAATAACATACTTTATGAGCTTGCAGTTGCAGTTCTAAAAGTAAACTATTTTTTTCAAAAGCCTGACATAATAGGTTGAACAAATGACTTCAAAATATAAGAGCATGGCATATATATACTTCAGGTTTCTTTGTAAAGTAGTGGGTGCACATTATACGGCTTGAAAGTATAGGTGTGCGTTATACGCAGGATTTTACGGTAACTAAATTGTAGGTATAATATTTTTCCATGAAACAAGCAATCCTACATAAAAAAAAAATGCTTTGAGAGATTTGAACATCAGCCAACATTTAAGGAGAGGGTGGAAAGAATTGCCAACATAACTAAAGCAAGTGAAATATGAAATAGAAGCCTTTTTTTTTATCAGTATCAAAATGTAGCAATAAATTATAATTTAAATAAAATGATTTAACACTATTTTAAGTAATTCTATTCATAATTTTAAATTATGAAACTGATTTAAAGATTTAATTTATAATGCACAGATCTATTAATGAAATACATTGATTATGAAATTGTAAATAATTCCTCATATGTATATATTTATTCACAGAGATTTCAGCTTATTGACATAAAAAAATATAGTTGTTCAAATATTTCAATTTTTTAGGTAGTATTAACACTTAAGTAACATAAATTCTGTAAACTTTGATACACTTAAAGGAGGGGGGAGGGATTTTATTTTATGTCATAATACAATTGTATCGAAAATAAAAGGAAGTTAATTCAAAGAAGCATAGACCATCAATGTGCGAGAAATACTACATGAAAAGTGATTGAAAACAAATGTAACATTAAAGTTATTATACGGAAATAAATCTTATTCGTAATGAAAAAAATAATTTTTTTTCCAAGAAAAATTCTCTCTCATAACTGTTAAATTTATTATATTAAAAAAAAAAGTTGTTTACTTTAAAATGAAAAAATCGTATAGATCAAAACCACTTCATTTTAATGTATACACTGTTCTTTATAGAATAAAATACCCTGTACAACTATTTTCTTGATGTATCAAGCATAATGAATCATGTTATTTAAAAGCTTTGTTTTAAAAACAGAAAAACACATTAGAACTACAATGAATAGAAAATTGAAAATAAGTTTTACATATGAGTTTAATAGCAAAATCAATAGTTTTTAATGACATTTAATAATTCTTCTAGATGAATAATATTTAACACAATTGCAACAAGACAGAAATCCTACGTCAGTGCAGGAAAAGTGATTTCCAAAAACATTGGCTATTTTAAAGAAATAAATGATTTATTGCTTTTTTAGTTACTCAAGGTAAAAATTTGAAATTAAACTTACATGCATAATCCTAGTAATATGCAAGATAAGAAAAACTGAAAGAAATTAAAATAGGATAAATATACTATATAATAGTCAGAAAAGAAAGATATCTGTGAAAAAGAATAATTGAAAATTTCATTAGAAATCAACATGTGCACATGTTCTAAAGTTTCTTATGATTTTAAAGTATCAAATAAATTTATCTGATTTAGATAATTATAAAACAAAAATGTTTAAATTCAAAATAGGAAATTGATCTTTATAGTCATGTAATCATGCAATACAACTGTTTCAATCTCATGCATATGTGGGAACCAGTCCTCAATATATACACAATTCAATAACAAAGGACCAGATTGTTAAAAATAATTTTACTGACATTTACAAGATGACATTTACAAAATACACAAATATTTAAAAATATGAAATTTCTTCATTCACCCCAAAGCCATTTATGCATAGGATTTCGCATGGCTTCTTGACATGGTTGGGACAACCATACTTTAGGAAGTAATTTCACTTCATTTTCTAATACCATCAACAAATCCAAATGCAGACGCATTTTTAACATGGCTTTAGCTGTCTCCATACCCTAAAAAAGAAAAAAAAGCATGAATATCTCCATATAAACATTTATGCAAATCAGTTTTGTCAGAACAGATTGAATATTTAATCCCAGGATTTTTCTACAAGATCCACTTTTAAAATAAAAGGTCTGTCTTTATGAAATTTAACTTATGATTATTTCATTCCTTACACATTTCAAGTTATTTTTTTAAAACATTTTTTTAAAAACACTCAATATAGCTTCTTCAAAGTTTTTCCATGTCTATACTATACAAATCAGCCACATGTGATAACATGAGTTTGTATACCACTGACCTAGAAATGTTACAGAGTGATAATTGTGAAATTCCAGTCTTCATAAATTCATGTATTAACCGCACATATCAAATCACCCATGATTATAAAGGAAGGTTGGCCAACTTGTGCTCTATCATGAAATTTGTCCAGCATATCTTTGAATTATCTCACCCTATTAAACACTCCTTCAATGCTCACTACATTAGTCCATACTAATGGGCATTTTTGGCTTGAGATTCAAAATGCTTAATCTAGTCTTTTAAAGCCAAAAATTAAAAATATCAAGACAAAACTTCTGAAAACTGAACTTGCTGTTCATTTTCAGCTATATGTTTATTTATACAAACTGTTCAAATCGGAGAGAAATTTATGCAATACCTGTTCAAAATACATAACATTCTATCAATCAATTAGTCAGTACTCCCTATGCATCACAAACTTGCATTTTATATAAGAAAAAAATTTGCATTTGATCAATTATAAACAAGATGCACTATGAAGCAATGGCCATTTTAAATGAAGTAGGCATTGAATACAAGTTCATCATCAAATGTGCAGGGAGTAACATCACATCAGAATAAAAAAAGAAAAATTATAAATAGTATATTAGCAATGGAAGATGTAATACGAGAACACGTACATCACACAAATCTGACAATGACTGCTTGTGGTTGAAATATTCCTTGCAGACAATTGAATAACAGACAGTATTTTACAGTGGATAGGCTGCTCAATTACCTTAATTATAAGCGATGAATTTAATAATATAAACTGCATACTTGCCAACTTTTGAAAATGACAACGTAAAATAACGGGTAAATAAAATTTAGCAAATTCTTAAAATAACACAGGTACAAATATTTTAAAAATATACAGAAAAATTCACAATAAAGATATTTTGATAAACAAAAATTATTCATAACTCTTTTTTATTGACTTGAGTTATATACTAAGGTAAATAAAAAGGCATACATTACAATAAAATACAGTCAAATTACTCAATTTCCACATTGCATTTGTAAAAAAATCATTATATATGAAGAAATTAACATGAACTGATATCATAACAAAGGTATTGTGAAAATAAAACTGAAGGTGAAATTACTAATTTTCAACATAAGCTACTACATTGTTAAAAAAGATTACACAGTCAAAATTTGAGTTACACAAGCTCTTTTTTTTTAATTTTAAAGAAAATCCGTTTATAGCATGGCTTTGTGTTACTTGTCTTGAAGATCAGTAGATTTTCTAGAATTGTATTAGTATTGTACTATGGAACTCATTTTTATGCCCCTTGAGAATACAAAATATTCTTTCACATTCTGTATTACTGATAAAATTTTATGTTGCCATTGTCTTTAATATTTTCAATATCAATCCATTATGCATAAATATAGTTATTACTTCCTAAGCAAGCAGATAGATCCTCAAGTCTTTTAATGATTAGATTTTAGGAAATATTACAATTTGTAGCGCAATTAATATTAAAAGATTAAACTAAAAGTAGTAAATTCAGGGTTGGGTTCAATGAAGTCTCTGTTAGCGTAACAATTATTTATTAATGTAAATTAAACAAAGACAACACATATTGTTAACAAAAATAATTGACAAAGAAAATGGATGGTTTTTCATAGCAACTACATTGTCCCCTCATCTGGGATCTACTGAAGAAAGATGGTAGATAGAGAGTGCTTCAGCTGATTGGGACAATCAGTTACAATTATTATAACAAGAGTGGGTAAAAGTATATAAAGAGTATATTAAGCATAAATTGTATATTTTTAATTCAATTAAGAAATAAAGAAACCAACAGAATCCTCAGGTAAAAAATAATGTACATGTAAATACTCAATATTACATCATTTTTGTTCTTTAAGATATATATAACTGAGGTATAAAGATAAATGCTTACAGGTAATGAATTTTTAACTAACACCTTCACTCTTGAAACCAAGTCAATTGGCAGCCGCTTTGCTTCCATTATTTCAGTTATTAAACCAATATCTTTAGCTTCTTGAGCAGTTATTTTACGACTTCTTAAAATCAAGTCTGTGGCCTAAAATTAAAAGAATACCCACATATTTAAAACACACAAATTTATACCACTCATAGATGTCATTTTCACTCAAAAATCTTTTAAGAGAAAAACATCAATTCAAATCAATCCAGATTTTTTTTTTTTATCAAAGACCGGTAAAAATAAACTGCAGAAGTACAAGAATGATATTCTACTTCAAACTTAAAATTAATATTTTTATGAAAAAAAAAAACAAATTCTTTTTAAGTATTAGTTATCAAAAATACAAATTAATATTAGTTTTCAAAAAGTAAGTCTTAGAAATTTAATTACAATGCATATACAAAGTATATATATAACACTTCTGCTGATACAACTCAACAAGTAATATAAATTTTTATTTTAGTTACTTTTTATTAAATAACTCAGTGGCGTAACAGCCCATGAGGGCCAAAGCCTACTGTGCTCATATCAGTATACGTGACCTTAGGCCCTGAGGTGCACGAACAGATGTTCCGATCAGGTGGCTAGTCTGAAGCAAAACCCCCAGTGTTTTAGTCCCCAAGCAAGCCTGGTACTCATTTATCGACCCACTGAAGGGATGAAAGGCTGAGTCGATCTTGCCCAGCCCAAGGTTTGAACTCCGGACCTGTGGTGTGGAAGCGCGATACACTACCACTCGGCCACCGTGAACTTACTTTTTATTAAATAATGACAATTAATATAAATATGTATATACATATGACAGAATCACAACATTAAGTGGCAATACATTTTTATTAATAATTATTAAAATATTATATTGTCATTGAAAACAATTGTGAATATGAAATTTCAGTTCAACTAAATGTTTAAAAAAAAAAAATCTTAAAAGTTTTGACCTAAGTCACTAAAAATTAAGCCCATGCAGCTGTATCTGTAATTCTTTATAAATAATTAGTTTCAGTCAATTAATTATAATTAAATTATCATATTGTCACCCAAAACAATAGTGTATTGAAAATTTCAGCTCAAATGAGCACTTTAAAATGTGAGGAGAAAACACCTTTTAAAGTTTTGATACAAGTCACCAAAAATGATGCCAACGTGGCTGTATCTGTAATTATTTGAATAATTAGTTTTAATCAATTTTTATTAATTACAATTAAATTACTGTATTATTATCCAAAATAATTGTGTATATAAAATTTCAGCTCAATTGAGCGCTTTAAAGTGTATTTTATTAAAGATTGAAAATTTGACCAGTGAAAAAATTTGAATTATCAAGAAGGTTGGAAAAAATTCCCAAAATACACGAAGAGAAAATTTTTTTCTAACATATTTAAATTTGAAACTATGTAATAGAACAATTGCAAATATGTATAAAATTATTTTAAAGCACTTTTAAAAAGTACATATTATACAGTATAAATATTATACAGAAGTAAAAAGTCCTGTATTAAAAGAATACATACAGTGCGTAATTAATCTTTTTTGACGAAAAAAATATGTTATCTTTAAAAATCTGTTATTGGTTCCCTCAGACATTGTCCCGAACACCATTTGTTCTTCAAGGCAGGGTCCAGTCCGGCCTATGCCCTATTTGATGCCACAAGTCACACTGATATGTCATAAATCATCATGTCCCTCTGACGCAAAATACACAATCCTACGCACAGCTTCTTCACAATAGCTGAACATACGTATAGCAAGGCCATGCGTTAAACGAAAGATATAGACGGCTGACAGCAAGTGCGGCCATTTTATCGTCTACTTGAAAATGAGAAATACTTTGAAAAAAAAAAACAACTTTATCTGTTGATTTACCATTTCTTAGCTACAAGATCAAACCACCCATAAATGAAGTAACATCATTTTTAGGAGTTGGGGAAGTACACAAATGCAATCAAAACTGATATTTTAGTTTTAAGGAAATATGCTAGATGTAATTAAATGTCAGAAGAATAAGCATGTTATTGGATGGTATTGGATTTCCAAGTTAAATACAGACAATCACAAGAAAGTTCAGAAATATAAAGAAATGATTAGTTGATCAGGGATTATTTTGAAACTTTTCAGTAATAATTCATAGTTAATTTAGATTCTTTTGGCATAATTTGTGATCATGAATGGATGATTTTACAAACCTGCAAGACTGCAAATATTTTTAAAATTCCAAAAGGATTTTAAAATTTATTGAGTCTTATTATTTAATAAGGCCCTCTACGGTTTTACACTGAAAAAGGTTGCAAATGGTTTTTTGTATTATTATTACACATATATAGAAGGAAAACAAGTTTATTAATGTACGTAAGTGACTAATATTTTCTTGGTAAGGAAATTTTTGAAAGCTTTTATTTTTCAATTGAAATTATACAATTCTTCTAAATTTGAAATTAGATGTAGGATCTATTTCAAAATTGTTAGCAGTTGAATTCAATTAAGTGAATGGGTAAATGGCTTTTTCAATGGAAATTTATGAAAACTAAAATAAGTGGAATTACCTACGATGGAATGCGAGTTCAGTCAACTCTGAAATGGATAGAGAAATCAAATGGTTTGAAGATATTTTGAATCTCACAAACCCCACACATCTGTTGTGTACAACAATTTGATTTAATGTTCTTAATAAAACCATTGTTTCATATTATCGTGTGTTTTGATTTTCTGAATCCAATATAAATGAATAGGTGAATAGATACTACAAAAGCTAATGGTCCAAAACAGGAAAGAATTGAATAGAAATAATTTTCCTAGAGTTCCTTTCACAATAAAAAGGAAGGGTATAGTATAGGGAGAATGAATTTTAGGTGGAACACAGACTAGAGTGCTTTTATTCCTTAAAATAAACATGTTCAAAAGGGTAGATTGTTCTTTTGATCCCCGTCCTTCTCAGAAGATGAGAGCTACATTCATAAAAGATAATGCTCCTCAGAAAACTTTCACACACATCTACTTTTAAACCTTTTAAAGTTGGTAACCAAAGTACAAAGATATATTTTATATTCGTTGATTTTAAAATCAACAAACAAGAGAAATGCCAAGTGTTCTTAAAGTGTATTTGCATCTTCTCCAATGTAAATTTTAAAATTTGAAATTGCTTTCTAGTTTTGATCATTAAGGCCTCAATATATTTGTTACAAGTTATTTAAGGCTGTCTTCGGGCAATGTTAAAGAATAGGACCCGAATTTGGAACATTTTTTTCAGGTATAAAAGAAATGAAAAATCAATATGATATTCTGGCTTCACTATCCTTTAAAGAGCAGTATTTTTTAATCATACATCTCATTTTTAATAGAGTTGACCCATTTTTTCCGGGTTTTTTTTGCTATACCGTAATGTTAAATGAGCTATCCCTGCATGTATTGAAAAGAGAAATAGAGTATTCATTAAATATTTTGAAATTCTTAAAAACACTTCATTGTTAACAGATGTATGTATAAGTTATAATGTTCCAAATTTCCATGAAACTTGAAGTATTTTTCTGTGAAAATATGCTTCGTGTTTAGTTAATGCTCTCGTACTTTTGCCGAAAACAGCCTTAAGAGTCAAGGAAAAATCAAAATATATCACATGTTTCTTAAGAAAGTGGTCAGAAGCGGCGTAAGACGTGGGCGGTGTGGGCCACTGCCACGACCTATCAATTCAAAGTCGAAATAAATTAAACGAAAAGTAAGGAAATACAAAAATGCACGCCATAGGGTTTTTTATAATTGATAAATTAGAAAATTCTCAACTTTGTTTACGCTCATTCATTCGTATTTAGTTTGGCAACATTAGCTGGAAATAAGCTGTTATCGTGGGGAGTCCCTGGTCAGGGACAGGCAAAGCTTGGGACCGCATTCTTAGAAAGCCAATTAAAGTACCGCATGTGGACGCAGTCTTGCTTTGTTTTTTTTTATAGCATATTATAAATTTTAAATTTGATGCGAGATTAAATAATAGTGGTAATGAGCATTTTTCGTAATTTATCAATCATGTCAGGCTTAGACACTAAGAGAGATAGAGATAAAGAGTGAAAATGGGAATCTGGTGCAGCAAAAAAATAGATGAAAGAGCTGTATCCAACCAGGTTTAAAGTTCAGGTATAGTTAAATTTCTCAATCAGACTGAATCCGGCAAAACAGAATCAAATTAATCGGTTCCTTTGACTTCTCAACAACATTGATCTGCATCCGAGTCTACGTTGAATTTGCAAGTTACTCCAGATGCACCGACTATTGATACTGAACGACAAAAGTCGGAAATAGAAACAGGATCAAAAGCTTGCCAATCATAATCTGACGCTGAGATTTCTGTTTTCTTGTTGAGTAACGTAAGTCACAACCAAGAAGAAGAGATTGAGATTAGTTTGTTGAACAGAGATACCAGTGATGTAGTGAAACAAGCATTCTCCAATTTTGCCCCGGGATTGTGAACATTTCCCATGATATAGTTCAAAGTGGTCCCACACAGCAATTATATAACAGTAATGAATATTATCCTAAAGATGATGATGATAGACACTTTTCCAATTTTCATTTCTCAAGAAAACTAAATAATGGTGAAACTCGCAACATCATTGGTTGTTGGTTTATTCAAGTTCTAAAAATAAAATTTTCTGCTTTCCATGCAGACTATTTGGCAATTCACAAACTCAAATGGTACAGCAAGGGTGCTGTGATTGGAAACAATTACACAGACATGACAATACTAAAGAACATATGGCCTATATGTTCCAATGGATAACATTAGAGATGGGAATAAAGCACAGGAAAACATTAGACCGAGAAAACGAAAGGCGAATTCTTAAATCTCAAAACATTGGTACAATTTGTTTGAGAGAGTAATTGATATCATAAATTTCTTAGCATATCATAATCTGGCATTTAGAAGTCACAGAGAATCTCAAAACAGACGAAGGCCCTAAGAATTCTGGAAACTTCATAGACTTATTTAAATTGATATCTAAATCTACGTTACGGGAACATATAAATTGCATTGATAATAAATAACTTACACAACATTATCTAAGCCACAATGTTCAAAATGAATTGATCACAATCGTATTAAACTCAGTTACCAGTGAAGTGATTGGTAGAATAAGGCTATTTTCACCATATGTACGAGAGCATGAATTTAACGCACAGGGCACATTTTCGAACAGAAAAATGTCTAAATTTTTATAAAAATTTGTAACATTGTAACTCATTCGTCTATATAATACAGTGTTTTAAAATTTCAAAATATTTCATAAATAATTATTTTCTTTTAACATGTAAAGGGATAGCTCATTTAGTATAACGGTATGGGAAAAAAAATGCGAAACACATTTTATAAAAGAAAAAAATGTGTCAACGCGGATAAAAATGAGTAGTAAGATAAAATAAGTGATTTTCTATAGGATAGGGAAGCCAGAATATAATATTAATGTTTGAGTCCTTTTATATCTAAAAAAATATTTCGAATTCGGGTCCTATTCTTTAACATTAAAAGAGACAAAATATTATTTTCTTTTACTCATCTAAACTAGAGACTGTAGTAGAATTTAACAAATGTCGGTAATCTAAATATATTGTAGTTCATCAACTGGAAGTATCAACTTGATCGGATTTCTTTCTATCTCTGAAACAACTGGAGAATACTTCAACAATGCAATACTGGGAGAGCTAGAAAAAGTGGCTTAGATATTCAGAATTGTTGTTGACAAGAATACGACAATGGTTAAAATATGGTAGGTATAAATAGTGGAGTAAAAAATTCGAATATTAAATATAAATCCCAGGGCATTTTTCACACCTTGCAGTTGTCATAGATGGAATCTGTTATTGGTAGACACAGCTAATTTGTCAGTGGCAAACAAAAGCATTTTATGGTTTTATTCAGATGATTTTTTTTTTGTTGCTATTTTCAAGTTCCAGAAAATGCTGAAAAACTATCAAAGATAAATTAAAGCCTTAATCCTTTATGAGACACAAGGTGGAAAAGCAGAATCGAGGTGGTGAAGGCCGCATTATTACAATTTGACGATGTTGTTGAATGCACAGAAAACTTAAAAAACCAAACAGAACAATCCGACATACTCAGTGGTCGCGATTCCGTTTTAAACAAAAAAAATTCAGTTTGGAATTTATCGTATCATTACATGTATGGTATGAGTTATTAACATGTGTCAATATCATAAGCAAATTATGGCAATCTGTACAAGCACATTTATGTTTTACTCTTGAGCATTTGTGTACATTTTGCAGCTGGATCAAAAAGTATCGGCAAACTGGATTTGGAAAATGCTTGTCTGATGCTCGTAAGTTTATTGAGAAAAACAGTTATGATTTGCCAAAAGATTTTAAAAATAAAAGGGTAGCTAAAAAGAAAAGAGTGTTTGATTATGAAGGCAGCAATTAACCTATAGTCTGTCAAAAGCCAGTATGAAACAGACTTTTTTAATATTATGATTTATTTTGTGGATAAGCAATATGGATTCAAGATTTATGTCTTTAAATCAATATTTTTAAATTTTTGTTTTCTCTATGACTTAAACAAGTTAAAAAAATATTCCAAAAGAGCAAATACTGAAATCTCTCAAGATTTACAAGCAGTCCTGCAAGTAGGTGAGAGCAGTGGCTTCCAACCTTACGAATTATATGAAGAATTACAAAACATGATTTCAAATTTACCCAATACCATTACAGATGTGACACATCTGCTCCAATATGTCATAGAAAACAATCTGAAGAAATTTTCCAAATATATACATTGTCTTTCTAATTTTGTTTGTTTCTGCTGAGAGGAACTTTTCAAAATCAAAACTGGTAAAAAATTATGTAAGAAATACAATGAGTCCGGAAAGACTTTCAGCTTTGGCAATTTTATCTACTGAAGCAGACATAGCATCTAAGATAAAATATGAACCAATCATTAAGGATTTCAGCAAAACTAAAAGTAAGAAAATTTCTGTTTCTTTTTTTCTTTTTCATTATTGTTTAATGTGCCAAAGAAAATAAGTATAAAGTTTAGTTCTTTTCTTCATGAATAAAAATTGTTTCCCTCTTTTTACGCCTCCAGAGGGCCTCGCAAAATGTATCTTGCCTACCTTAAGTTCAGGTCTCGCGCCGCCACTGAAAGTGGTTGAATGTTTACATAAACTGAAATTGATAATTGTACACATATCTGATGGTGGTAAAGAAGCTGAGAGCTAGTTTGGGGTGTTAAAACTGAGCTCTGAATTCATTGAAAATTTCCACACATTTGAAATGGCCAAAGTGAGCTCATTTTTTTACACAGAACAAAATCACTATTAAAAAACCCAACTTTGTAGTTTTTGAGGATTATCTTTATAATCTTGAATTTTCCCAAACATGTTTGTTGACCTACAATAACACATAGAATTGTGAATAAAGATCAGGAAAGGATTGATCACAATACAGTTTTTAGAATATGATACAATGTACCACATAAATAGAATTAGAATTATTTTCAGTAAATCCATAATTAGATAGCAATTAAAAAATTAACTCACAACAGTTGAGCCTACAGCTTGAGATAAAGTAAGTGTAGCACCACCTTCAGGAAAGTAACCAAGGCTTGTTTGTGGAAGGCAAAAATTAGCAGCATCACTTGCTATGCAAATATCGGCATGGTTCAGAATGGTCATGCCCAAACCAAATGCTGATCCATTTGCAACTGCTACAAAGGGCTTCTTGGAATTTGATAAGGTCTCTATAAATTCTCTAAAAAAAGTAGAGACAAGAAATTAAGATTAAAAACAGCATTTAATCTCAATTTGGCTACAATTTTCCTACCCTACAGGTTTTAGTTAAAGAAAAAATGCTCTATTAATTCCAAGTAAATTGGGCACTTGTGTACTATAATGTTGACCTATTTTATCAAATCAAAAGACGTCACCAAGTGTTGTCATTGGTGACAAGTTTGCTAGCACAAAGTATAGGAACAGTTTTCCCACAACTGGCCATATATCACAGCATTTTGAATCTTTTCATTTGACAAATAGGTCAATGGTATAATACGCACAAGTACCATAAAAAGATATAGCAGAACAATCAAGATATAACAAAGCAAAATTTAACAAACCATTACACTAATTTAAAAAGAAAACAATCGAGAGACAATAACAAATTCTTATGTAATTGTAATTTTGATTATATAAATATGTAACAGATTAAGTTATTCAAGGTAGCACACATTTTTCATTTTTGTGAATGTTGCTTTCAAATTCTCTATTTTAAATTTAAAAAGCTCTCTCTCTCTAATTTTACATTTTCTATCTACAGTACTATTACTGCCATAGCATGTGTTGGTGACAGCACATACCATACAATAAAACCATATCATTCAACTTTCAATTTCACAATTCTCCCCTCCCTATCCTGTTTACTCATCAATTAATATTTCTTTCCCACTCATAGGGATACAGTTGTAAAACATAGCTCTTGAAGAAGAGCAATCTGCCTCCTAAACAGCAATAGCCATAATATCAAACAATGTTAAATAAAATAATATGTATAAAGAAATTTACAAACTAATGCTAAAAATTTTGCATGGAATTGTCAATTCTTAATGATTGTCTAATACCAATTTTACAAGAAAACTGATTTATAGTTCATTGTTTTTCACAAATATAAAAACTTTTTGAAACAATAAAAATTGCTATAATAAAACAAAGTTTTAATATACATACATATATATTGAAAGTATTTTAGGTATATATATATAGAAATACAAAATACTACTTTTTATTTATAAAATTACAATTAAGTTACTAACAAATCAGAAGAGGAAAAAAATTCTTCAGATTTTGCTTACAACATGCTAACACCCCTCATTTTCTTTTTAAGTACATTTATATCATATGAATAATACTCAGAAATAATTTGCCAAATATATTTTTATTGTCTCTTTCCAAGCAATAAAAATGATACTTCCATTTGAAAGTTTAAGTAATTTTTGCTTTTTAACAAGGAAAATTCGTTAAACAGAGATTCATCTTTTAACATGCTTTAAAATCACATAAAACAAGTTTTAAATTCATAAACACCATATATTGTTTAAAAAAGTAATTATTCATACTTTTTTTTTAAAGTTAATATCCATTCATTTTATATATTTTACCATGGAAGACAAGGAGAAAAAAGGATAATGTTCAGTATTTTCAACTTTAAAAAATAATTTTATATTAAAATTAATGAATTTTTTAAAGACATTTACTATTTGAAAGCAAGTTTAATTGTACATTATTTTATAACCAGTAGTTTTAAGCATACACTACCACATACATCCCTAAATTTAATAACTGATAAAATCTGTTAGTTACATTTGTTTAAAAAACTATAGCCATTTCATTGCTTTAGGTGAGAGGCACCTGGTAATATTAGTTCAAGGTCATTGATCCCCATAAAATGTTCTAAAATACAGAATAATTTGAAAAATGTCCCAAAATATTTTAAAAATAGGGAGAGAAAAAATCCAATTACAAAAGAAAAAGTTTGTTGTATAGAAAATGCACTTCGCTATTTGGAGGTTATTTTACGAAGAAAATAGTAAAATGTTCTCGGTTCGAGGAAAAAATTTACTATACAGAGAAATTTGTAAAATAGATAGTTCATCAAATAGAAGTTTGATTGTATATATTTTCTCTACAAACTACATGAAAATTGCAACCAGCTTTTAAAAATTATTGAATGTTTTTACATTTAGTAAATCAATCTTGAATATAATTTAATCTATTGATTCCACTAACTATACATTACATCCAGCTTTCTTCTAATCATTACTTTTAAAATAATTAAAACTTCATGGACGTGGTTAGTTTTTTTTTCTTTATTTGGTAGCATCCAATATTTTATGAAGAAAATCATATTTTTCTATCTACTAATATTTAGCAAATAAGGAGAAAGTTGGCTTTTTTAAAACATGTTTAACACTGAAACTCAATCCTAAGCACAGACATACTAAATTAAATGCTTGGCTCCATATTGAATTTGCTCATTCACCACTAAAATTTTTCATTTAAGGAAACAAATTCTTAATTTGTTTATTTCATTTCTAACTGGAATATCTGTTCCTTTCGCACATGTGTTTAATTTTAAAAATAAAATTTGGTCAGCAAGCAAATCATTTTTTAAAGAGGATTAAACCTGATGCATAACAGTGTATTATAAAATGTAAAATTTTTTTTATTGAGTGGACACCTTTTAAATATAATTTTAAACAAACAGTAATATGTCGTCAAAGGAAAGAATTATTTACCAGAAACATATATTTGTACCTAAAAGAGAAAATTAACATTTTAAAAAGATAAATCGAGATGTGTGTGAATAAATGGAAATCTAAAATTACCTTAATGCAAAATATATATAAGTAATATATATATATATAAAACAGTTGATTCCAAATTAGGTCAACAAAGAAAAATTTTATTTTAGTTACTTTTTATTAAATAGTTACAATTAATATAAATATGCATATACATATGACAGAATCACAATATTAAGTGACAAAATAGAAAGCGATTTTTATTGTAATTTTCCATTTTCCTTTTTATATATGGTGTTGGACTATTTTTTTTACTATTTATTCATTAATTTAACTTAATTATTCTAATAAAATAGTATAGTAAAAAAGAAATCAATTCTCAAAAATTAGGCCATCCCAGGTGGGATTTGAATCCATGACCTTTGGATTAGAAGTCCAACGCACTATCCATTGCGTTACAGACATAATGAACGATTTTTCTTTCTATATATGCTGTTGGACTATTACTTTTTTTTATTACTATTTATTCATTTTTTTTTTTATTAAAGAGTGACTCAAACATCGTTCAACCAATCACTATGAAAATTGGCATGTATGCGTGGATTATTGTGGAGAAGGTTTTTGTGCTACCCTCTTTGGTACAGCTCCCCACCAGGTGGCACTACAGCATATCTTCAGCACCATTCAATCAATCACCAAGTAGCCAACATGGTCGCCAAAAATGATGCCAATTTAGCTCTATCGCCAACATTTTGCTATGTTTCCATCAAATCGCCATTATAAGATAAGGCTGTTTTCAGTTAATGTTAAAGAATAAGACCTGAATTAGGAACATTTTTTCAGATATAAAAGAAATGAAAAATTAATATGATATTTCAGCTCACTTTTTATCCTATACCGTAATGTTAAACGGGCTTTGCCTTCACGTATTAAAACAAAAAAGAAAGTATTCACGGAATATTTTGAAATTTTTAAAAACACTATATTGTTAACAGAGGTACGAGTTAAAATATTGCAAATTTCCATGGAAATTGGGTCATTTTTCTGTCTGAAAATATGCTTTGCCTTTAGTTAGAGCTCTCGTACTTTTACCAAAGACAGCCATAAGGAATGGCTTTGCTTGCGAATATTACAATTTTAACATAAAATAAATGCAACAGAAAGTAATTTTAACATATGACACATCCAGATAAATTATTTACACTATTTTAAGCATTGATTACACACAATTTGTAACAATATGTTACTTTTGCTGAGCAGAGATCAGCTTAGGAAGGTGTTTTCAAAAATCGACCAACAAGGGAGTTATAAGTGCATTATAAATAAATCAAATCCTTTTTATCAGCTATGAGACCTACAGACTTAAAATTTAACAAATATGATTTTTTGTTCAGCTGAGATATGCAAAAAGCTTTTTTTTTTTAATTTAATTTACAATTCACTTTAAAACTAACTCATTGAAAACTTCTTTATCCTTCAATCTGCTTTGTTTAATTTTTTAAATTCACCCATGCGAAGAACAGGTATACCAGTTAGTATATATATACAGTGGTGGCCAAAATTGTGGTCACTTTTTTCAATTATGTTTTTTGAAGTTTGTATGCTTATAGAAAGTGTTACGTAGCACAAAAATGCAAAGTCTTATACATCATTTTAAAGAGAATTTAATACTGAATTCAATACAAAAGACAAAATTCAAATACAGTCGGACCTCTATATAGCATCCCTAAATCCCGGAAAAAAGTTCATTATATGGAGGTTCATCTTTTAATATACTTTATAAACCACATAAAACACATTATAAATTCATAAACACTATATATTAAAAAAAATTCACATTTTTTTTTTAAAAATTAATATATGTTTATTTTATGTATCTTACCCATCAAAAAAGAAAGAAAAACTGCAAGAAAAAAGAACGTCAAAGCATTCACTGTATTTTCAATATTAAGAAATAATAATAATGTGTTATACTAAAATTAACGAGTTTTAAGGACCTTTTATAATTTAAAGCACACAAGTAATATTAAACATACATTTTATAGCTAGAACATGGGACAGCTGCACATAGGGTGAAAGAGGATATTGAAGATGTGAACTGGACAATGGGGGTTAAAGGTTGCACTTCTTGGGTGGAACCTCCAGAGCTCTGTTGATCTCGGTGAGTTAGGATCTAATAAAACCAGTTCAAGATTTATGACCATCATAAAATGTATTAAAGAGAGACGAACTTGAAATGTTCAGAAATACTTTAAAAATAGGGAGGGAAAAAAATTGAATCTCAAAAGAAAAATTTCATAAAATAGAAAATGCACTTTGCTGTAGAAAGGTTATTTTACAAAGAAAATTGTGAAATGTTCGAGGTTCCAGGAAAAAGTTCACTATATAGAGGTTCGACTGTATTTACAATGCAAAAAAAAAAAAAAAAAAAATTATGCTGCAATAACTATTTATATATATTAGATGTTGATAATAGCAGTGAGTTATCAGTGCTTAGTGGGATAGCCTTTATTTTTTATTATAGCTTTGCATCGATTTTTTATTGAGCGGAAAATAGTTGTAAGCTCTTCCTTCGTTATTACATGATGCCAGTAAGCAATTATGTCCTCATTTTGTTCCTTTTTATTTCATGGGTACCACATTCGGACATGAGTTTTCAAACAGTGCCACAAGTTTTCGGTAGGATTGAGATTAGGACTGTTTCCTGGCCAAGACAGCAACTTGATGATCATAAAACGATATTAGTTTTTCGAATACCTTACTGTGTAGCAAGGAGCATAATCTTTCTCAAAAATAAATGAAGCATTGTTGTTATTGTGTGTTTTTATCCTGGGATACATACGAAATACGAGTGGAAGAATAGAAACATACAATATAAACAGAAGTATATTGACATTTATTTCACACATGATGATTCCAGCTTATAACAGAAGGGGTGCGTTGCTTTCCATTTGAGATGGGAATCCATTACAGGTGAAAGTCTGACTTCTTTTTCCAAAGAAGATACAACTATGCCTTATTCGGGATTCAAACCCGAACCCATTCGGTTACAAGCTGAAGGTCATATCCACCATACTGGCTGGGCAACAATGAAGCATTATTGGTAAATAGATCCCTAATGGAAGGTAGAAGTTTGGGTTCTAGAATAGTGTCAATGTGTTTTTTGACATTCAGTGCCCCACCGATGATATGAAAGCGACCAATATCATCTGTTGAAATGCATGACCAAATCATAAAACTATGTGGGTACTTCACAGTTGCCTGGATGCGGTCAGGGTGTAGCATTTCTCCTATTTTTCGTCTTACATATTTTTGGCCATCACTACTGAATAACGATATCTTAGTTTCATCGCTCTATACAACTTGTGACCACTGATCATTTGTCTAATTAATATGTTCCTTTGACCACTGTAATCTTTTTAGAGCTGCTGTAAATTGAGATAAGGTTTTTTTCATGGAATTCTACATCTTATAGTCTAACATCTGCTAATCTTCTCCTGATTGTTCTTAATCTGACAGAAATATCAGCATATAATTCAGATAACTTCTGATGTCCGTTGATGACATTCTTCCATCTTGGGGACATTGTATTTTTGTTTTTCTGTCATCAACAAATGTGGCACACTTTTTTTACCTTTTCCTGCTTTGTTTTTTATTAAATTTGTCTCTCTGACATCTTAAGCAAAACTTTCAGACTCTAGATGTAGTCAATGAACCACCCCCATGTCCAGCAATTTTAATATAGGAAAAACTACTTTCTCGTCACACATCTATTTGTAGGCGTCTAATCTACTCTTTTATTTGATGCAATTGCTTCTTGACTAAATATCATTGTTGACCTGGCCAGGAAACAGTCCTGACCTTAAGCCTATCAAAAACTTGTGGCACTGCTGGAAAACTCTTGTCCGAATGAGGTACCCATGAAATAAAAAGGAGCTAATTGAGCATATAATTGTTTCCTGGCATCGTGTAATAATGAAGGAAGAGCTTAAAACTATTTTCAGCTCAATAAAACATCAACGCAAAGCTGTAATAAAAAATAAAGGCTAAGCACTGATAACTGACTGCTATCATAAAGTATCTAATGTATATTGATAGTTATTGCAACATAACTTTTTTTGCATTACAAGTACTTGAATTTTATCTTTTGTATTGAATACAGTATTAAATTTTCTTTAAAATGAAATAAAAAACTGTATTTTGTGCAACGTAACATTTCATATAAGCATACAAATTCAAAAACAATTTTAAAAAGTGTCCACAATTTTGGCCATCTCTGTATATATAAATAAGTCTAAAGAGAGAGTGAACTAATAGTAGGAACTAAATAATAATCTAAAATGATAAATAAAACCTAATGATGAATTTGGCAACTGCAAATGAGATGCGGAAGACAATTAATTGGGGTTGCCAGCACAGGCATCGTCCTCATCCCTAGACTGTTGTTCAAAATTATGAGGTCAGTGGCCCACAGCCCACGTTATTTTGTAGTACAACGTTAATAAATATGTCCATTACCTAAGCTCCCACCATTCCACATTCAAAATCTGCCAACTTGTGTTTCTTCGTTATACATCCACCAGCAATTAATCTTTACAAACAGATAGGGAACCTTAGTCAAGTGAGCTGGCACCCGAGTCTCTAAACTTCCTTACAATGCTAACATAAGGATTTCAAATATTGATACATGTAATGTGCATCAGCAGGTAGTAGAAGTTCATATGTATGAAATTGTGTTATAAGTTGATAGCAAAAAAAGTTTTAAAAGAAAAGTTTATGAGGGGTACTCAATCTTTTCCCCGCTAAGCCAAGTACATATGACAGATATTTCACTCAGGCCGCAACAAGAAGATAATGGGGGGGATAAACACTGTAAGACCAAAACAACATTGGACAAAGGAAAATTAATAAAAATAATAAAACCCATTTTTTTTTTAATCCGTAATTTTAAACCATTTTTTTTCAATCTTTGAACAGAATTTGGATAATACTATTCTATAAACGAAAAAACAGTTTAGTGCGGTTATCTTTAAAAATGATGGAAGTTTTTAAATGTTTTATTAAAAATTTTGAGAATTTTTTGAAAAATCGTACAAAAAAAAGTTTTTGGCATTTTATTTTTTAAATGACTGATTTTAAAAGAGAAAAGCTTGAACTTTCTAAGTGCAGAATATTGTTTCATTAACATGAAAAAAAAAATTCATACGGAATGATTTAGAAATCATTTTCATGAAAACGCATAAATTTTGACTCATTTTAGAAAAAATCGTACAAAATAGAAAATATTATTATTTTTTAAAAAATTATAACGTATCGTCGGGAAATAAATGATCTTTACGATTATGCAATTATTTTTTTGTCTCAGTTTGATAGAAAGAATAAGATGGTTTTTTAAAAAAAAGGACGAAAAATTGGAACTTCTTTACACTCAATCCAATAAGCTGCTCGGCAGAATAAAAAGCTAACAGGAGGTAAAACAATTTTAAGGCTTTTAATTAATATCTTTTTAACTAATTGCAATATCGGAATATAAATGGTCAAAACATGCATTGTTATCCAAACTAAATGTGTATACAAAATTTTAGCTCAATCGGTTGAAGACATCAGCTTCAAAATTGAGTTGCAAGATTCCACCCGAACAAATTACATTGCAAGTTAAATAAAAGCTTATAAAAACATTAGAAATGGCAAAGGAGGAGGCAACAAAATTTCAAACCTGCACTACTGAGGTATAAAGTTCACTCAAGTATTATTAAAAAATTACTTACTATAAATTAAATTATTTTAAAAACATAAAAAATACAATATTACAGCATGAAAAAATGAATTTAATATGTTATGCAACATTTTAAAAAATATGAAAAAATTCAATTATTACTTGTTATGAGAGAGAAAACACACAAAACTTTATACACCCCACTTCCACACAAATTGGCTTCCATTATTTACAAAAAATTTCTTGAGTGAGTGAGTGAGTTTGGTGTTTTATAGCGCAAGAGCCAGTTTTGGCTATACTGCGCCAAACATTTATAGGTCTGTGGTCTGGATGGGAAAAGAAGAAAAGGAGAAATTGGATGACAAGATGGAGGGTAGAAAATAGAGAAGGATCACTAGGGTACCTCGGGATTGTGACACCCGTACCCACCTAAAGAAGGCGAGCCTCCTGAGGGGAGAAAATTTCTTGAATTGCTTGTAATTGAAATTTTTTTTTATCTGTTTCATATTAAAAAAACAATCTTTTAAAAACAAAGTTTGAGATAATAGCCAAATACTTAAAGATATTAATAAAACTACAATAGAGATAAACATTTTCTCAACATACATAATACAATGACTGATTGCTCAGTAACTGAAGAAACTAAAAAAACTATATAGAATATAAAAAAGACATATCAGATTTGTAAAAAATAATATTTTACACAATTTCTAAAATTACAATTATGCAAAAACTTACTTCACAGCTACAGCAATATCAGTCGATGCTTTCATCTTTTGAGGACCAAGAAGTGGTAACAAATCAAGTCCTAAGCAAAAAGAGTCACCAACTCCATTTAAAATAACAGAATGGCAACCATCATCTTGATTGGCCCTGTTTATTATATCTTTCATTTCAGATAATGACTGAAAAAATAACAACAAAACACAATTATAATATATTGAACAATATCCTGAAGCATTATGTCCTTCTAAAATTATTCATAAGAAATTGTATTCACATCATTTATACCAGGAGAATCTTCTAATTTTTAAAAAGTTACAAAATAAAAACTATGTAATATAACTGTAGATGTCTCAATATAAACTTAGATATTATGCCTAATTTATTTTATATATATATATAAGCTAATCAAATATTTCAAACAATATTCAATAATGACAGGGGAAACAAAATGCATATGATATTGTAAACAAAATTGAAATATTTTACATCATAAAAGTTTGTTTTATTATGCATATGGAAGATTAAAATCTTTTACACTTATAAAATCTCATCCATATTAATAAAACAGAGTATTGGTAACACAATGTTGAAATAAAGAAGTGTTGCATTATAAATAATTTATAGATAATTTAATTTTTTTTAACACCTCAGATCTTCACACATATATCAATTTCAATCCTCCTAAATGTTATAAAAACTTAAGCTGCATAAAACTTTCCAGCATGCATGTTAGACAATGCTCCTACAATAATTTCATATGAATTATAAGACATGCTCTAAGAAACACTGCCTCTAGCAAAAAAACAGCCAATCGGAAATTTTTTAAATTTGTTATGTAAATTTTTGATTACATTCAAAAGACGTTTTCTTTTTTTTTTTTAATAAAACCTTTTATATTTTTAAGATACTTTTAAACCTACAATCTTGAATTAAGGTAAAATATCCTTATAAGATGCAGATTAACAAAAAGGCACAGGTGTGCACAAAATTTGGTAAATAGAAACTATAGGTGATAATGGTGCACACATTTAAGCAATTTTGGCATTTACGTTACATCTTAGCTCTGAAATAAAAATATTCCAGAAATATGATTTTTGCACCATTTCAGAGGGGTTTTTTTAAAATGATTGACTTGGGCATATTAATCAGTTTTTAAGAATTGCATTGAAAAACACCCAATATTTTTTTTAAAAATTTCAGCTATTACATATAAAAATCTTTTGATTCAAATATCACAATAAACATTTGGCTTTCTTTAAAAAAATTATTTTCACTTCATATTTTTATATATATAATTACACTATCATTAAGTTTTTAGCTTCTCTCTCAAAGAAAGATTACCACTTCACTATGCGTAGTTATGATACTCATCACATCAGAGTTTATTCATCACAAATAATTCAATCAGCTTGATGAGAAATTTTAGATGTTAATATTAAAATTTTATCTAATTTGATAGAAAATTTTTGTTTAAAAATCACTTATGTAACAAACAAGTATTTATCCTAATCTCATCCATAAGACTTGAACAAGCTCCCAGTCAGCAAATACAATAAAATAAAGAAAACTGAACGCAAAGAGATGTTTTAAAAATTTAATGATACCAATTTGCCTACAATCTAAAATTTTTTATAAACATTAAATATTCATAAAAATGTATTAGTTTCAAATAGTCATAAAAACATAAAACACTTATTCTTCCCTCCCTAATTCAAAGAGATATTGATACTTCTGTACTTTAGAGATTATAGTTAAATTCCTATTGAAATCAGGGCCGCTTTCTGCTTAGGCATACTAGGTACGTGCCTTGGGTGCAAAATGTTGAGGGCGAAAAAAAAAAGAGAAAAAATTTAAATTACAGCAAGCGAACCACCACCTAACGATACATGTATGCGTTGCATTTGTGTATGTACGCACAGAACTATGGAAAACATCTACTATGAAAAATGAAAAACTTAACAGTTTCATATTGCTATGCACTCAAACTGATATTACAACGTAAATTTATTACAATGATATCATTAATTATTTTGCAATGACCAAAGCTTGAAGAATTTACTGTACAAGTACAATGACAATGATTTAACTAAAAATAAGGATGTCTAAAAGTAATAGATAGTAAAGTGATAAGCAATGATAATTAACAGGTTGATAGCAGTTCATACAATAATGTATACTTTATGATATAATTTTAAACGTCTAATAAAAATTTACTGTATTAATTCATAAAAGGGTGGGTGGTCCATGATGCCGTAAGGTAAGAAATGAAGAAGAATGGCCAAACCATGCCACTATCCATTACTTATACTGCCAGTAGCCAGTCTGGGATATGGTGGGTTCATAGTTGGTGGATAATGGAAAGACTATCTAAAGAGCAAAAACAAAAGAAGGAAAAAGAGTAAGAGAACAAAAAGAAATCCTTCCTAAGCCAAAACTGGTAAGGTAAGAACTGAAGGAGAGGGGTGCTCTGGAAATGGGGGAGGGGTAACAATTTGACGTGCCTAGGGCGCCAGTCAGGTTGAAAACAGCCCTTATTGAAATATGGCAATTTTCATATAATTGCAACAAAATGTTTGAATCTATCATATATAGATGAAAATGAGTACTTAAAATCAATGTCATATAAACATTTTTTAAAAATTTTTCCCAAAAAGAATTATACTGATAAATTACTATATTAATTAACAAATAAAACATCTTTTAACAGAAATTTAGAAAACAGTTTTAAAAAAAATTTATTCAAGCATACCTCGACCGTAAGAAAAGTAGAACATCCTCGATTAATTTTCAACTGTACTTGTACATAAGAATTTTCACGGGACACTCTTATTGAGTGATAAAAGCAGGTGAAGGAAACAGGACGAATAGGACATGGAATATCAGATTTTTCTTTTACTGGAAAAAAAATTACAAACATAAAATAACACTTAAATTAAAACTAATATTTTTGAAAATTTATAAGCTCCTAAAAACAAATTCAACAACAATCCAATCTATGTATCTAATCTAAATTGAGTACAATACTCTGTTAATTAAACAAAGAAAGACAAACAAAAAAGATAAAATAAAGGCTTCCAACATCTTTAAATGTTTTCCAAAATAAATAAAGAAGTTGCAGCAATATACTGATAAAAAATAATATATATGTTCATTCAATGCAGTAATCAAACTAGTCTGTACACACACAATCTTAAGAGTTTACTTTGTAATTTGTAAGCAATAGAATGAGATTTACTTATAAAGGAATACAATACACTTTTACACATTATTTGGGCACATACTAGGGAGGTACAGAAAATTTCTAAGTATTACAAAATAATTAAGATAGAAATTTAATTTTCATTTGTTGTTCTTAAGACTTCTCTACATAATCACCATCGCGAGTTATACATTTTCAACCAGAGTTTTTTGACATTTTAAAGGCTGTCATTGCAGAGCTTAACAAATTGCATTAAAAACTACTATTCTTACATTTGCAATGGTTCTGAAAATAATAAAATGTTGCTTGGGCAAGATTGAGAGAACGGCATGGTCAGTGGCATAACATACATCCCCACAATGCTGGGGGGGCAGGGGCAGGGTTCTAGGGAGCTCCAAAGTCTGACTGTCACCAAGTAGCTACCTCTTGTAAAATTCCACTTGAGGGCCTAAAACCTGACTTTGCAGGGGTGCCCAAATGTTCTCCGTTATGCCACTGGGCATGAATGTGACAAAAGTTAAAGAAATTACATTTTTTTCCTAACTACACTAAAAGATGAGTAAGAAAGTGAGTGATGATCACACCAGCGGTTTCTTGATCAAAGCATCACACAATTTCTTCAGTAGTAAACTGATATAGCCACTGGTAGGACAGCAGTCTCAAAATGACGCCAAGTCAGTTTCCAAAAATAGACAGCATTAATTTTCTGGCTTTAGTCTTATTGAAGGACAATTAGCAACTGCACTCTCCTCCCCTTCTACCATAGATATTGGGAGGATCTCTTCATCTTCAAAAGACATCACTCTTGGCAGGTCATTTATTTATGAAAAGGGATCGCTAACAATGGAACGCTTTTTAAATTGCAGTAAATAATTTTTTTTAGATACAACATAACTAGAATCAGTATCATCCATAATCATTTAGATGCTTGTTCTTCAGTCTTACAGAATAAAATCCTCCAATTTGGTAGCATCTCCCATCTGTGAGTAATGATCTACATCTTTGGATAGTCTGAGAGACATGTGATCAAAAAATTTTCTTTTCTACTTCACTACAGCATCATATGGACTATCATTTCTATAAAAAAAACCCCATTTCATCATGGATTTATCAGGGATAGTAACTATTCAAATGAGGGAACTTAACCACACTATTCAATGTTTTCTTATTTTAAAACTTTTATAACAAACAGAATTTACTTATTACAAGCTATTTAAGTACAATCATAGCTTTTAAAATATTACTAAAGAATTGGTGTAGTAATTAAATTGTTAAGTTATAGTTATACCATAAGCATTCAAGTGATGAACCAGAGTTAAGAGACAAAACATCCTTCAGAAGAGAAAAACTATTGTTTTAAGTAAACATTTCTTCTCATTTTTGAAAAAAAAAATCCTTTTTTTTAGTCTTTTGAAGTATAAATCTTAATTTCTGAAATCATTAAAATAGAGTTATTGCAGTATGTTTCAATCAAAAAGAAGTTTCTGACTATGTGTTTTAGCAAAGAAAGTGAGGTCAATTGATTTATTATTCATTAATGCTGTACCAAGAAGCAATTATAAACAATGGGCCTTGGCATTTTGAACCAAGGTCAAATGACAAACACCTGAACTACTCCTCCATTCTCAAAACTTCAACACCCTCCTAACATGAGAGTTTTGAACCTCAACAAATTCAGCATACCTCATTCCCACTACATGACTTTAGAACTTGAATCCACAACTCAACTACAATAATGGCAGTTATGAGCTTGCTACCATAACTGTTTCACTATTACAGCCAAATATGAGGTGGAAATTTCCAAATCATTTCTACAAAATGTACCCATTTTGTGAAATTATAGTTTTATTTTATAAATAGTTTTGAAGCTTTAATCCTGTAAATATTAATTAAATTATTTTGAGATCGATTTCTTTTTAAACTTTATTCAAATAACATGCTTTATTTATAGTATTGGTCACAAGCTAATCATAAAATTTACAACCATACTCAAGTATTAAATGTGATTAATTTTTGATTGGAAAAGAATTTACACAAATATACAATTATAGTAATTAATTAATAATACTTACCAACAAAATTTAATGGCATATGAGAAGCAGAAGCTACAGGAGCATGTTGTACAGGTAGGACATTAATGCTCGTTTGAACAGAAACTGATCGATTCATCACATTTCTAGAGCTACAAGACACATGGCTAAGTGATTGTTTATCACTGGTACACATTAAAGAATCGGAGTTTTGGTTAATAGTCACACTTTTAGGATGATTAGTAAATGATACTTCCTCAGATGATTGTACAGTTTCAGTAGACTCTGCCTTTCTCCCAGCAGATTTGAAACTTAATTTCTGTGTTTTAGCAGAAATGGGAGATGCCACTGATATGTGTGATAAAGAGCTACAATCTTTACTTGGAGATTTAAATGCAACATTGGTATCAATTGTCTGACTAATTGGTGAAAATGATGAACTCTCTTTGTTTGTAACATTGGTATTGGATGTTTTGTCAATTAAGGAAAGAGATGAATTATCTTTTCTTGTAACGTTGGCGCAAGATCTTTTACCTACTGATGAAAGAGGTGAATTCTTTTTTCCATCAAAGCTGACATCAGATGTTCTATCAATGGATGAATTACATACATTCTCTTTTCTTGTTGCAGTAATGCAAGATCTATTAACAGAAGAATTCCTTTTACTTATATCATCAGATGTTTTGCTAACAGGTGAAAGTGATTTTTTTCTTTCAACTCTGTCATTAATTATCTTGCAATCATGGGAAGAAACTGAACTTATTTTTTCACCATTTCTTTCAGATGTTGGACATATTTTTTTCACGTCTTTCTCAGATGTTTTACTAGATGAAGAAAATGATGAATTCTTCTTTCTTCCCATACGTTTGACAGATATCTTATTTAATGATGGACCTGATGAATTCTTCTTTGCAATATTGTTATTAACAGGCGAGACACATGGATATTCTTTTTTTCTTTCAAATCTACCAGGTTTTTCAGTGGATCTATTCATAGTTTTGGCACGCAAAATTCTTAAATATTTGTTCAAAATTTTCTTCCCTGTAATTTTAATTAATAAATTATGCCTATGTCGATTATTTAAATTACTATGTAATTTTTCAATAGACTTTGTGGATTCCTGTTGATTTTGACCTTTATTTACATATGAATTTACTTGCACATGATTTTCAGCATACATAAATTCTGGAGAGGTTGTTATACAGTACAAACTCTTGCCATACAAGCTTGGAGTTATTTTACATTCAATATTTTGGAAACTTATGTGCTCATGAAGAGATATACAAGGTTCTAAAACAGGAGGATTATCATGAACAGGTGAACGCTTACTTGAAATATTATCACTTGCAGATGTTAAATGAGGTATATCACAGTCTTGTTCAATACAAGTAGATACTACAACTTCAGCACCTACCTCTTGAAAACATGCATCAATAGTACGCATTCCTTCTTCAGCTATACCATAAAATGAAGATGAATAATTAGATTTAATGTCAGGATTATTCATTTTCTTGTTCGGTTCATTCTTCAAATTAAACAAATAATTTATAGGCAAAGAAGTTGCTATTTCAGTAGAAGAAAATAACTTAACAGAACATTCTTCATCACCTTTTTGCAAACAATTTTTATTTGAAGCAGAGGATGATTCTACAAATTTAGATTTAAGATGAGAACCCATGCAATTTTTCAAATAATTATGTTTATTTTTTGTTAAAAGTGTGTGTGAAGAATCTGGATTTATTTCATGGGATTTAAATTCTTTTAAAGGTGAATTTTCAATTGGATTGACACAATTTGAAGACATAATTTCCTCCAATGTAATTCCATTTTTTCGATGACTTCTGAGAGTAAGATTTGTAGTCACTTGTTTTAAATCTGATTTGGTAGATTTTTTCTTTTCTAAAGAATTTCTTATACAAGAAGCACTAGTAGATTGGTCGTACTCAATTCTCTGTCTCTTAGATGGTTTACAATCAATAGCAATTTGTTTCTCAGGAGAAGATTTACCAAACACAGAACATGAAGCTGCTTGTCTAATATTGATTTGTTTTAAAATATTATCTGGAGAGAAGTTCTTCGCCCATTTAATCTCATGTAAAGAGTCATAGAGTTTTTCTACTTCAGATCTACGTTTTCTATTGTCGATTTTATTTGGTGAAAAGTCTTTATCAAACGAAACATTGTGAATTGCTTGAGCAGCATTTTTCTGTACAAATGTTTGGACATTTGTGCTGGATATGACAGTTTCTCGTTCTAAAGTTGTTTCTTTGTAACGTCTGACAAAAAGTGTAGTACATGTAGCTGTGCAATCACAACTACATGTTTTCTTACGAATGTTTTTTCGCAAATTGTGACGAAATGGCAAAACAGATTTTAAAGTATCGGTGTGGTTTAAACGATTACTTATTAAGGTTTCATGTTGTCGATTAAAATTGTTAGGACTCGCATTGGAACTGGTAAGCCTGGCCAAATTTTCAGGCTGAGTTCCTTCAGGAACAGAACTAGAAGATATGATAACAGAAGCTTTCTTGGTATCTTTATCACTGACACAAGACATGTTACTGGAGACGGAAGATCCAGATGAGTTTCGATTCCTCTTGGACAAATGATTGGAGTGCTGTTCATCATTTATCAAATGTATGTCAGCTTGATGAGAACTACTGCTGAATACAGACGAATCATTTGAACAGGAAGATAATGAATTACACCTGGGCCAGCTGGATTGACTGTCGAGAATATCTGGATCAAGTGGAAGATTGTTAGCAGCATGGCCATTCTTCTTCTTTTGTACTACTTTATCCATATTAGCAAGAAAAACACAAAATCCATAGAATTTTAAATTATTTGATACAACCAAAAATATCATAATGATTTGATATCTTCATTTTGATGAATAGGTAAGAAAGACATCAATCTAAAAAAAAAAAAAAAGATAAAATTTAAATTTTATAATAAAGAAAATTTGACATTCATAGATTATTTAGTAAAATAATAAGATTGTTTCTTTTAAAAGCAATGTAAGCCACTGAATAATTTAAATTTCAAACTTAACTGCTACATCAATCAAATGCCCCAAATACATTTTTTTTCAAATCTTTAAAATCATTAAAAAAAAGTGTGATCAGAAATAATTGATTCCTAAATAGTGTTCATGTTTCATATTAAAATATTCTAAACAATTCTCATACAAAATAGTCTACATTATGAAAAATGCATTAAATTTTTAGCTTTACTCTCTACTTTTCTATAAAACTTATTACAATACATATTAAATTAATAAACCACTTATTTTAAAAATTCTACATTTGAAAAACATGAATTAAAATATAAAACTGATGTTAAACACATTCCTTCTAATTTTTGATAAAAATCAACCAATAAATTTTAAATTCTTCCTTCTTCAAAACTGATAACTTGTTTTCTTTATATCCTTTAAAAATATCTTTCAAGAGACAAGTGGTTATGAGACAAAGATCCTTTTTAATAAATGGAGAGAACACTAATGTTAAATTAAGATAATGAATTGCTTTAATGTAATGTAACATTCTGATGATATAAATATCTAGAACACAGAACGCACAGTACTCCAATAAAAAATAAAATTACATTAAATATATTCAAATTTATGAACTGTTATCAGTATCCAATCAATTGACAATGTATTGTAAAATACTAGTTATGTATCTTGATAAATTTACAGCTAATTCATATGCAATTGTGTTTTTTGTAATTCATAAAATTTTTATGATTTTAAGTTTCCTTTTTATAATGAATTAAATATCATTAATGATAATTGTCCTATTTTGTTGCAATTAAAAATCTTGCAATAATTTGCTCTAGTCTGATATCTCATTAGTCTTAATATTTCTTGAATCCTAAGGTTAACTCAATTTTCAATGATAACTCATGAAAATTAAAATTAACAATGAAATTAATCCTCTAATGCAGCAGTTCTTAAACTTTTGGTGGCCCCCCCCCCCCTTTTTATGTATCAGGGAAATATTACGGACTCCCAAGATTTTGAACATCCCTCCCCTACTTAATATTCTTGATCAAAATACAAGTTCTAGTAGAGTTTCTTCATTGGGGACTATTTAGTAATCTATTCTAGTTTGGCACATCTTTCAATCTTTCCAGAGTCTGTACAAGAAGGAAATCTCAATGTTACATGAGAGACTCAGTGGAACTCCAGGGGTCTGCAGACCACAGTTTAAGAATGAGAAATTTGCAAGGAAATATTTAACTGTGACAAGTAAAAAGGATGGATAGTTTAAAAAGGATTGAAACAGAAGGAGAAAGTAACTCAAAACTATAAAATCAAAACCTACAGCTAAATAATATTATACTGCAATATCCGAAAGATCAAAAGAAATATCTCTTAATTACATGATTGCTTATATGTCATAGATAATATAACTGCTGTAAAAATTTTTAGCCCCATTGTTATAAATATATATATAATTATTATGGTTATGGTTAATGTGGTCATATATATAAATGTTATGGTTGTGGTTTCAACAGTGGCAATGTGTAAGTGTAACCCCGGAAATACGGGGAGTTGAGAGTAAGAAGCGTGTGCGAAAGAGAGAGAGAGGAGCGTTAGAATAGAAGATTTCTGAGGTGTTATGTATAAGGTGTGAGATATATAGTTAGTAATAAATAAGGTGCAAGTAGTTAGAAGTTGTAAATAAAGTTATTTGTTAGTATAGAGTGGTAGAGTTAATTGTATAGTTAGTAGCGTATTCAGTATAACAATCAATACAAAATTGTGAAAATATACATTCATCACCAAATCACCTCTTGGAAATGAATAATCTGTTTCCCAATAGCAAAAGCCAGAAAATAAGAATGAGCCTTACATTTACATTTCTTTTAAATAATACTGATCTTAAATCACCAGAAAAATTAGTCCTTCAACTCTTTTTATCATATAAAATTACAAAAGCTTTGATATTTTTATTTAATGACTCATTTCATGATAACAAAAGAAAATTCATACGTAAAACAGAAAATAAATATAAATTTTAATGCATACCTTTTAATTTATTCCCGAGTATCATTTTAAAATTATTAAATGCTTAATAATAAGCATTTACATATTAACATCTTTGTGCACATGCATATCATTGTTAATCTTCAGCTTTATAAAAAAATAGACTGAAAATAGAAAAAAATAATTGTATATTGAGGGCAAAAATAAGTATTATAAATTCAAACAAAAAGCTGCTAACATTATAAGATAACAAAGTAAAGAATGATAGAGTGGGTTGCTTCTCTTTTTAATTAATGAAAAATATGAATCACTCCAGAAGGATACTTTGATTTATCTCATATATTAATATTTGATTTTACAGCATATCAATCAGTGACTTTGTGTACAAATGATGTAAATTAAGAAAGCATATACTGGGAATGAAAACTATTTTTGTGCAAAGTATATGTCTACCTAGTATGCTTTTAATGGTAAATGGTTATGTAGGATTATATTGAATTACTTTAATCAAATTTGCCAGAAAGCTATTTTATTGTTAATTTTGTATAAAATGAAAATTGCCATTTATACAATAGTGTTTATCTTCATATTAGAATTCACAATTTCCAGAGTATCACTGAAACTGGAAAACAAAATATGAAAACCCCAAAATTTAAGAAAAATAGTAAAACAAAATACTAAAAGAAGAATATCTATGGAAATTATATTTTTACATCCCCTCCCCCCCTTCAATTAAATACAAGACTATCTTAGTATGCATGAAATTATTTAAACTGAAGAAAATTTAGGTAATGCTTCCTTGCTCAAATTCTGTAAATAAAAACTTTTATCTCAGTACAATTTGCTTTTTCTACATCATAAGCTCTTTCTACAACATGAACATTAAATTAAAGATAGTACTAAATAGATGAATTTTGCTTTGGTAATAAAATACACTGATGGAACAAAAAGATCCCAACAACAAGGAGTTGCGCTCGATAAACGAAATTGAGTAGCCATGTTTTTATGCATCTAAAAGATTATGATGTTTTAAGTTTTGCACTATGAACATGTGTGGCTTTAATGGTGCCACTATGAGCATACAAATCAGGTTTGCTTTAAATACATGAAACAAAGTTTGTGAGCACTATTTATAGTTGAAATATGACAGAGTTCATGCTAGTAAAAAATTCCTTTATGAAAATGAAGAGGTAATGAGCAACAGCTCAGAAATAGGGCTAAAAAAGGAGGAATTCCCCCTCCCACACACACAACTGAAGGAAGACTTGGCTGGAATGTATCCACTATGAATGATTGCAACAGTGGTCCAGGAAAGATACTGCCTAACAAAGATCAGGCTTTGGGTGACCATGTGACACTACTGAGAGGGAAGACCACTATGTTTGGAGTATGACTGTGACACAACGTACAGAGAATGAGTGATATTAACATTGCAATATTCAGCTACACAAGAGCTTTTGGCGACAGACCTCATAATTTTGAACCATGGTCAAGTAACAAGGATGACATGTGAGCTGGTACCCCTCCTCTCTTAACTTCCATGCCACACCAAAGGGAGGACATTTGAGCCTTGACATATTTAGTGTGCATCAGCTCCCTCTGCATGGCAGGTCTTCAGTTGTGCTAGGCTTAAACTCATGACATGCCAGCCATGAGTTCGTTACATCCAAAGCAGAAATTCAAATTACTGTCAGTAGCCCAGTTACACAACAAACTGTTACAAATAAATTACTTCAAGGACAGCTCCAAGCCAAACAGACTGTATTTAAGTCTGTTTGTAGACAGTTTACATACTTAAAGCCACTACAATTTGTAACATCAGCGGCAAACTAGAGCTTGATGAAGGAAGGAGCAGATATCTGCTGTTTTTTAATGAAAGCCAGTTCTGCCTTGGTGTCAGTTATGGCCCTGTGTTGATTAGAAGGATGCCAGGTTAGCACCAGCAACCAACCTGTTTGCAGGTAGACCTACACCTGGATCTAATTTGGGAGAGCAATATCCTATGACAGGCAGAACACTCATGGCTGTTCCACACACCCTGACTGCAAACTTGTAAATTAATCTGATGCACTGGCATTCCTGAACAGCATTTGAAGATGTGTTTTCCAACAGGATAATGTGCACCCTCATAATGCTGTTAAATCTCAACATGCTCAACAGAGTATCAATGTGTTGCCTTAGTCTTCTTGATAACCAGTTCTTTCTCCAATCAAGCATTAACAAGACATAACTTAATTAAACCATCCACAACCAGCATCAGCTCTTCCTGTATTAACTAACCAAGTTGTAACAGACATCTCCCAAACTGACAGCCAGCATCTGTGCAACAAAATACATGCTACCATTCAAAATTCTGGTGGTTACACTGGTTATTAATGCATCATCCCTTCATACTTGAAAATCCTCTTCTTGTACTTATCAATGGTCCTGAAACCTAGATCTTACAATAACTAGACTGTATTGCTGAAATTCCATTACTCCACAATTTTTTCTTGGTGTTGGGATTTTTCTATCAGTGTACATGTTTTATAAGTTAATGTAAATCCCAAGACAATGATTTCAATTTTTTTTGTCACCAGAATCCTATTTATTTCCAAGTGATTTAAGGTGACTGCCTACCTTGAAAATATCGTTTTTCTATCTACATAAGGCATTTTTTTTTTTTTTTTTTTAAAAAATTTATATTTTGAAAATTTTTTTTTCCAAAAAAATTTTTTTTTACCCGAAATAGAAATAAAGTTAGTGATTTTAAAAAAAAAAAACTCTATGCAAAAGGGCGGTAAGATAAAACTTTAAATGCGTTTTTCTCAAAATTATGTTTTTGAAACTCTTTACCAGATACATGATATCTTAAGAACCAAACCAGATAACGTTTTGAAATTTTGTAGGAATGCTTATTATACTGTTTTTCATAAAGTGGACTGTAATTTTGTTGTAGGTTAAATATTTTTTCATTTAGGATAGTTTTTATAAAGAAAAAACTTAAAAACTATCAAAATTTTCATATTGTATAATTGTCTGTAATTTTTTTGTATTTTAATATTTCTCTTGGATTTTGGTTCATTTTGAAGAGCATCGTAATATGTATGTTTTGTAAAAAGAAAATTATGATAATTGTATTGGAAATTTTTATGCGTTTTAGTAAAAATTTGGTAAAATTTCCTTGAAAACAACCAATTTTTCTAAAAGTACAATATTTATCCAAATTTTTTTATGTATTTACATATTTGTGTTTTTCTTCCTAAAAACACTCAATTTGTTTCAAAAATTTGTTTTTATAAAAAAAATGGGTCCGAAGGTAGACAGTCTCACCTTAAAGAACTAGCTTAGTCCGCATTGCATTATTACATATTCCATGTAATCTTGTAATTTCCAACCAAGCTCATTTTGATTTTTTTCCCTTTAAATTTAATCAAAAAAATTGAGAAAAGCTGGAAAAAAAGAGAGAGAGAGCAAATTTTTATTTTTAAATGTCAAACAAAAAATTAAATATTTACCAACATATACTAGTTTTGAATATTATGGAACAACATAAAGGAACTAAATGTCAGGAATTTTAAAAAAAGCTTGGATATCTAAATAAATAATTGGTTCATTGTTATTGTTTTAAAATAATTTAATTACCAATTGAAACACAAGAAATTTTTTTCATGAATTCTATTACTTAACAAAACAATACTTAATTCTGTATTTTCTTTTACTGATGTGCAATCAGAAGCTTTCAGTCATTCTAAGACATTTAGAAAAGATTAAATTTATTCCAAGCAATCAATGCCAGAGACCACTTGAAATATATTTATTTAATTACATCAAAGTCAGCCAAGATTGACCAAGTGTAATTATTTATATTATAAACAAATAAGTAATTAATAAGGGGGGGGGGCATTATCAAACATTATAGAAATCACTTGTGTAGTAAAAAAAGAAAGATGCATAGATCAAAGTTATTGTGTGATTCATGATTTACCATAGATTATTAAAGGAAATTCATCAAAGTTAATAACCACATTAGGCACCAAGAAATAATTCTTTTCTTTTTGAATCACTTTTCATTATAAATAAAATACTATCATGAACATTTATTCTTGTTAGTGTACTATTTTTTTTTTTTTTGTATCACCCATTATTTAACATATAATTAAGGCTTTTCAAAATATTGAAGTTATTTTGATTTTTCTTTAGGTTATTGAATTATTATTTTTTCTCTTGAGTTCAGTTTAGGGTATACATATTTTCAACACTATCTTAGTAAATACAGACATGACAGAGCGCAACAGTATACCATTACAATCAAAAAGAAAGTAATAAACAAGATTAATTAGATCAATTTTGCTCTCTTCCTCCCAAATTTGCCACCCTATAAACAAACATATGCAATTCAAAACAGACTGAACAGCCTGATACTATCAGAAAGATATATTCTATTAATATGCAAACAACATCAAAGGTGGTTAAACTATGACAATAGAATTTTGCTTTCTCCCATTTTGGACAAAGATAACATATAATAAAAAAATAACTCTGGTAAAATGCTACAATAGAAAAGAATTTTATTTTGGAGCATTTGCATTATTAAAAACATGAAAAAAAACAGTAATGAAATATAATTTATAATAATATTTTAAATAATGTAATTTCATTTAATTAAAATATGGATAAATCCATGATATCTCAGACTTAGATTTAATATATAAACCTTTTTCTCTTTAGAAAAAACAAAATGGAACTTCTCAGATCAAGGGTTGGTTGCTGTTGTTATTCTGAATTGCCTCCAATAAAAACATTGCCAATATTATACAATTCACAAAATTCCTTGCAAACATAACAACAGAACAAAATTTAACATGTTTTTTACAAGTTGCCATATTTGGTTTCATGAGTTCTCCCTAAAACTGACAGTTCATAGTATCATGCAATAATTTTGTTTTTTTTACTGTAGTGTTTATGAGTCAGATGTAATACAAAAATACATCAGTCAAATAAATCAAATTTTCTGTAAAGAAATTTAACTCACACATATCTAAAATATAATTTCTTATAGATGATTTAATTTTTAGTTTACCGATATGTTTTTATTAATGTTTAATTATTTAAAATTAGGAGGAATGTATGAAAATTAAAAGAATATTTTTATTAATGTATATAAGCAAATACACACACAATTTTCAATATATGTGTAAAATTTTAAAGTTTTATATTGAAAATTCTTCTCCATGGGATATTTTTTGCAGTCTTAATACTCGACTTCCACCAATTTCCATTCTCCAGTTCTATCAAATTCTGATGAAATCATAAAATTTAAAAATGAAAATGAGTTTTCTTTTGAAAAAACATGAGAAAGAAATGTTTCTCAAAAGATTTAATCTGAAAATATACAGGCATCAGCTTTCATATCAGGAAGACTGGTTATTAAATTGACAATATATTTGACCAAGCAGCAAATATATAAACACTTTTGAACGTATGAAAAATTAGATAAAAATCAAAAATACGAAGAAATGATTACAAAAATTCAACAAATTAAAATAAATATGTGAAAAGAAGTATAAAAATATAGTTTTGTTTATATATGCAATACACAAGATAGAACAAATTCACATACCCCAATGATAAAATTAACATTATGCAAACAAAAACATATTTCATCAAGTCGGCTCCCAACAAGTTTGATTTGATTCACACACACATATATCACAAAAATGCCAAATTCACATAAAATATGGTGTGTAGTAAAAATGCTGTTGCATAATGGAACAAAATCAAAGAACAGAAAATATCAAATAAAAAAAAAGTTCTTTCACAAAGAAACTTTAAGAAATTGCCATCAATGATTTTATATTTATAACAAACCATCCATTAGAAGAGCAAAAATTTCCTTGAAAACTTAGCACTTTATAATTGCAATATCAGTTTTCTCATTTCTTAAATTACTACATGGCATGGTATCAAATACTCATTCTTGGCCAACACTGACACATCAGTATGCATTAAACGAAACCCTGGAATATTTTAATCAACTCAAACTTATAAAACTTATTTTTAAATAATGCACACTTTTAACACAAAAAGTCAGGTTAAAATTTATGGGTGACTGTTATATGCTGGGTATAAAAATGAAAACTTTAAAAATAGAAAGGAGAGCATAGAAAAAAATTAGGCTTCTATCCAGATCAAAATACTGTTTATTTAAAAGAAATGACATTCCTCTATGAACTTAAAGGGTTGTAGTTCTAGAAGTATACTATGTTTTCTAAAGCTTTGAATAATAAATTGAATAGGTGACTTCAAAACATAAGAAAATTATGTACATACATTTTAGATTTCTTCGTAAAAAAGGGGGTGTACATTATACAGTGAATATACCTAAAAATTAAAAATTGCAGCCTGAAAGTATAGGTGTGTGTTATACAGCAGTGCATGTTATATGCCGGATTTTATGGTAGTAGTAAGTTGTACCGTCTAAACCTATACACTTAATTTGTGGTTTACCTGTATAACATTCATTATCACAATTAAATCTATTTTTAATTTTTTTGTGTTATTTCTTTTATTATCTTGACATGATTAATATAAATGTCCTAACTGTCAAATAACACATAATTTAATATTTTAAGTTAGAAATACTATGGATGCATTAGTATATTTTAAAAGTTTATGCTTTTTTGGATAAAAGGAAATGGGTATACTTTTAGAGGTACCTTTTCTTAGACTAAACAAAAGATTTGGAGATATATCACCTGAATTTGCAAGAGCACTAATTGTAATTACTACATACAACAATTAGTTGCAATGAGAAAGTTGTAACAAGATTAACAAAAAAAATTGCATATTACACTGTCAAAATTTTTTTTCAAATCAAAAGACATTGGTAAATGCCACGATATGTAGCCAATTTTGGCACATGCTTGAAAACAATAGTAATGATCACCACATTTGGAGACATTTTATTTGGCAAAATTGATCGACTGTATACATAAGCAGCAAAAGCCAACAATTCACGGTTGTTTCATTGATTACTTAATCATGTACGATATGAAGATTAGGTACTTACATATTATCACAACAATCGCCAATGTTCAAGATAACTCGCCAAGTTGGAAATCCCAATTATATATGTCATATGTGCTGAACTGGATATCATGTGCTTCATTTCCTATAATGTCGCCAATAGGTTGCAATAATACACAAGTACTGAGGATTATTGCAGGAACATTTTATATAAACTATTTTCTCTGTCTGGTCATATATAAATATTTAGTTAAAATAAATTATAGGGTAAATGCCATGTTTGGTGATATTGTTCGAGCAAATTTTCAATAATTATTTTGATTATTAAATCTTTTTCAATAGTCGAAATTTGGTTACCAACTTTAAGTCACAAAATCACCAGCAAGTACCCTAAACTTTATTTAAAAAGAATTATTTATTTTTGTATTCGTATTAGCAGAAGAATACACATGTAATTAATTCATGTAAAAAGCACTTCAAAACTCATAGCAATGAAAAACCAGTAAAATTATTTATATAAGACAAAACTAGTTTATCTTAAACATAGGAGGGCAAAATCTGAGAAAGAACAAGGTTAAGAATAGGTTCACATGTACGTTGATAATAGATAGATAACAATATAAAAACAAAGTGAGGTAACAATATAGAAATAAATTATAAAAAATCCACAGATCTCACCTCAGTAAAAACTTGAAAATATTCATAGTGTTTAATTAAAGGTAATTATTTTCGATTTTGGAATTGTCAGCTTGAATATCTAAAAGAAAAATAATAAATTACATTTTTACAAAAATATACATTCTTATTTAAAAAATATACAATATATAATAATCACATTAATTACATAAACAATTCTCCATTAGAAAATATCGTTTTACTATCACAATTTTTAAAAAGACTGTTTTTAACAATATTTTGTCAACATTACATGTGCATATGAACACAAATAACACGTTAAAAAACTGAAAAATAGAATGCTTTGTCAAAGAAAATGTACCAAAACTTAAAAATAATGTTCCGACATACATATTTTTATCTTACCCAACTCAAAAATCGAAAGCAATGAGCAGGACGCAGGCGAAAGTTTTTCTGGTCAGTGGCATTTTTATGTAAAAATAAAATCGAGCAGGCAATTCAAACAGATTGGAAAAAAATTATTCAACAAGATTTCAACATATGATGTTCAGTGTAATAATCACACAATCAACATTCCTAAAATACTCTTACTGATTTTAATTTCCTCACCAATTTCATTCAACATAATGTACGTTCATATGTCCACATGATGCCAACTGATTTGCTAATCAAAATAAATAATTTATAGGCATCCCATATACCTTGAGCAATTATTTGATTTAAGATTATTTTTAAGTTTTACATTTAAAGTTAAGTTTAATAAACCAATCATATTCTAATTACTGGAATATGTTTTCAATAAAGTTTATACAGAATCGTAACAATAAAATGAAATGAAAAAAAATTTTCAAAATATGTTTCTAGTTTTATAAAAAATTTTGAGGGAGGAGAATTATTTATTTGATTCCCATTTGCTTATAATATATTGCATTTTAGGGTCAAAATAATTTCTTAGCTGTTGCATAAAGGATGAGAATCATTTATGATGTCTAAGGAATCATATCCAGTCATTCACATTTTGAATGTTTTTCTCAAACCAACACAAAATAATTTGTAAAAATAGGAATGTGAATTTATTTACAACACATCGTTGGTTTATAAATTTCAAATTCAATTCGCATCAAAATAAAATCTAGCCATTTCAAACGAACAATATTAAAAAGGAAGGACTTCAAATAAAGAAGTTAACGGTTTTTTACCATCAAATCCTCTTTTTTTTCTTTCTTTCTTTCTTTTTTTATTGCCAAAGCCTATGCTTGAGAGGAACAGTTTGTGATAACCATAGGCGATATCTTCCATTGGGCAAATTCTCTTCACTTAGTGATGGTTCTCAAATAGGCGTGTTAGGGAAGATTGGAGAGTATTCTGCCAGCTGATGTGTCATCCTCGTCACTTAACCGAGGTTAAAAATAACGAGATCTGTCACCAATAGTTATCTCGTTGTCTTTGTGTGCGACTAATAAAAATCAAATTCGAAGAATAATACATTGTTTTCTTGAAATTCAACTGTTTGGAACGTTGTTGCTGTTGTTGACCTGTTGATGATTAACGTTAATTTTCTAAACATTTTATAGATGTAGGTTGAGCAGCACTTTGAATGATCTCGAATCCAGTTTTGAAATTTTTAAATTTCAAAATCAGATAAAATAGTCCGTTTATTTAACTTATTTAAATTTTATGAGATATTTTTCCCTTCAGAGCGATGAACTAAAATTATTTTTTTAAAAAGGTACAATATATACCAAATTTTACAAATATAAGATATAAATATTACATATTATAAATAATTTTAGTTTTTACCAGTTCTCTGAGGAAACTATTTGTAATTATGAAAAGTTCATAAACCCAAGACACTGTGTGTGTGTATTGGCTTTTTAGCTATAAGGGCAGAATGTTTATCCAAGCGCTCTTGTTATTTCCTTCGATTAAGAAAAGTTTTCTTTTGTTTATATAGTATGTTTGAAAAAGTAAATTAAAGTTTAATTTATGGGGAAAAAAAAGAAATATGTGCTTCAGCTCAGTTTAATCTTTTATTTCTTTCTCCTCCTTACAAGAATATGTGGACGAATTCTCCCCCCCACCACCACCACCACGAAGTGAGATTTCAAAATTAGCCATTTCATACCTAGTAAATGTATTATTTTTCTTATCTCTATTATTATTATATTCATAATGAAATAATTTTTTCTTGTCTCTCATTTTATTACTAGAGATCATCCCCCGTGTTCTTCAATATGATTAATATAATTTCTGAATTTCGCCCAGGTTTATTTATCCATAGTTGATTTATTGCATAGCATCGATTCTTTTATACTGTGTTTTTAATATTAGAATTAATTAATAAATATGTAATTTCGAAGCAAATTTGACTACAGTTCTCTTACGTGGTGGATTATTTTAAAAATGTAGGAAAGATAAAAGTATATAATTAAATATACTTAAGTAAATGATGTAGTATATTTTTAGCCAATAAATTAGTCAAATTAATGAAAAAAATTTAATATGACTTTTCTCCTTGTGGGAATTATCAATATTGTCTAAGCAAGGTCTAAAACCAAATTAGTTAAAAAAGTAAAATGTTAATAGAATTAAAGAAAGCAAAAAATAAGGATGATGGCATAATTGTTCCTTGAGAGGCACAATATATAATTTTAGTCTGAGCTTTGCAAAATTTGAAACTCAAGAAAATTGATTGGGAAGATTTTATTAAGGCTCAGAAAGATAACGGGGGTCTTGAAACATAATACGAGCAAGTAATAATTTCAAATAAAGCATATTCTCTTGTAAATGAACTCATTATGAATGAAGGAAGATAGGTTAGGTAACACGGTAAGACTATTAGTAGTACCGGAAGGGTTACATGACCAAATTAAATCTTGTTGCCATGAAGACACAATCTCACATTTAAGGGTTACTAAATCAAAACGGATTTTTTTACTTTAACTGAAATAAAGATATAAAGCAGTAACTAAGAACTAGCGATCAATGTCAGAGAGTTGAGAAACTAAACTTAAAAAACAGCTCCATAAATGTTGGTTCCAGTTATTCAAGAGGATCTCTCCAAATCATGTCTCACGGAATCAATGTCTTATCATATTCATTTGTAAGTCTTCTAAGTTTTCCAAAGCTATACCAGTGGCTAATATTAGTTCAATAAGTGTCACGGATTTGCTATATCTTCAGTCATTTGGGAATTCCCCGTGAAGTACAATTGAACAGGTTGCTCCTTTTACTAGTGATCAGATAATTTTTTGAAAATTATGGCACATTTGTCATGCATAGTTCTATATATGATCTACTGAATAACCATATTGAATGTTTTTACCCAACGTTAAAACGACTTTTACGAGCTTTATGTTTAGAATTTGGATCTAAATGGGATAAACATCTTTCGGGTAATAAATCATAAGCATATAGGGGACATTATTAGTGTAACGAAAAAATTTGCAAATCCTGGAACGTAGCTGAAGCTGTAAGCAGTGCAGATTTAAGCTCATTTTGGGGCCTAGATGCAGAAGATCTACAGGACCTCTTGGCACTGGAGGATCGAAATTTATAACGAGTGAGTGAATAGTGAGTGAATATTAACGTCGCACAGTTTAGCTACACGAGGGCTTTTGGCAACAGACCACGTAATTTTGAACCATGGTCAAGTGACGCGGACGACGTCGCAGTTGGCACCCCCTCTCCTAACTACCTCAACACACCAACGGGAGGACGTTTGAACTCTCGACAGATTTAACATGCATCGCTCCCCTATACGGAGGGTCTTTAGTGATACTGGGCTCGAACTCGTGACAAGGCCAGCTACGATCCGATACCTTGAGCACTCGGCTACCAAGGCCACAATTTGTAACCAGAAAATTTGGTTAAGTACAGCTTATCCGGGTCCTTTTAGGCCCCTGGGCGCACGCCCCAAGCACCCAATGAATAAACCATTACTGACTGTAGGAAACAAATTATAACGGAATATATTTCCAAATTAATTAGATTAAAGTAATCTCAAGAGGTGGCTACAAGTAAGATTGAAGAAATGCAACCTATCAAAAAACTTGGTGTGAGAGAAATATTGTAAATAAGAAATTAAAGATTGAGACTTATTGCTTGTTTTTGCAACAGAAAGACAAAGTAAATTAGCAGAGTACACTGGATATAAATCTTAGAACAATATAAAATAACATTTTTGAAACAAATAATTTGGTAGAAATTCCAGGCAGGCGAGAAAATGTATTATTTCAATATATTTTAACGCGTAGAGTGGGCTCTTCAGATAAACAGTAGAAGTAAATTGAACCATGAAACGTAATTCACAACAGCATCAAGTACGCTGGGCATATTGTGGGATATAGATCGCGTTCCCTTCAGAGGCCAAAGTTTAATGTGTTTTCTAATTTCCAATCTTTCACACGAAAGCACATATTCAGGTATTTCTTGGGTCAGTGAGATATCATGGTCGATATTTAAACACCCTTCTAGTAATCTGTCAGTAATCCACTGACATGCACTTGCTTCCGAAAGTTTGTGTACAGAAAATCACATCTTTCATGTTCATGAAAATATCGCTAATTAAATAAAATCTTTCTGAATTAATACAATTTTTATTGATTTCTTTAACATCGTAAATTCAAATAGTATAAACAACAATCACCTGATTATTACATAAAACAATACAAATATTTATAACTTGAAAATGACGTCAAAAGTCTGCGTACACTGGAAAAAACCTTTACGTTAATGCAGTGTTTCTCAAACTGTGGGGCGCGTCCCCCTGGGGAGCGCGATAACCCTACAAGGGGGACACGAGCATATTGGAAATAAAAGGTTAAAAAAAATTAATTTACTGGAATGAAGTAAAACAAAATACTTTCTGATATAATAAAAAAATACAGATTTACATTGATATGATTTATTATATCATCTGGTGAAAAAAAGGTCATCAAAAATAAAAGATTCTACTTTGAACGATCATTAGCTATCCTTGATCCTATAACTCAATAAAAAAATATTTTGTTTGCTTGGCTGTAATCCTACGATAAGAGATTTTTTCATTACGTTTCTTTTAACCTAAAATATTACTTTTGCTGACTTTCGAACTTACTGGTATGGTTATCTGCGTCCCTTTTTTGGGGGAAGTTGTAAATTATGTAATTCTGTTGTGCTTTTTTCAATGTGAAACAGTTTTATGATACATGAATAAGCATATTGAGCACTTTGAAGGATTAATTGACCAAGATTTATTTTTATGAGTATTCTGAAACATATAATACATAAATCGTTAATTCTGGGAAAACTGTTTATTTGTTACCAATGACCTTGACAGAGAATCCTCCAATATGACAGTCTTAATGGGAGCTAAAATGAATTGATCACATATCTCCTTTTTTGGGAGTGGCAAACGTTTTTTTAGAATCTTAAGGTACTTGTTTAGACCGAGTTCCCGGCTCGACCACTTTTTTTCAAAAATATTTTCTTGAACATGCTGCATTTCCCCCTATTAAAGTGGTTTTAAATGTGATGTTGTACGACTGATTATGGTTTATAAATGTAAATGAGCAGAATATAAAAAAAGAATTGGGCATCTGTGATCTCTCTGAAAGGAAATTGAAGCTTATCAAACAAGGGAAACACTTGCTGAAATAATGCATATTAATCATGTTAGCGAAAGTAAATTTGAGAAAAGCAATAAACATGAAACAAAAGGATAATTTTAAACAGCTACATTAAGAACTCTATCAAGAAAAATATGAAGCCATAAGTGTACCGCAAAGTGCACTTCACCCTGTCAAAAAGACACAAGCAAGAAAAAGTTTAACAGGATATTTGTCGATCATCAAAGAACATTAAAACTACAATAACGTGAACAAAATGTGACAATTTTGCTTGCAAATAACTTTCCTGTAATGTTAGCGAAAAGTGTCTGTGATTGGTGTCCTTTATTAATGTCACGCACATTTGGAACAATTTAGTTCAGTTTTATTGGATTTTTTCTCAAATTATGAAAGAAAAATTGAAAAATCCTTGAAATAGGTAAGTATATTTTCTCTTAGTTAAATTATTAGCTGAAATTGTGATTTTTATTGTGTAAATTGAAAATAATTATAAAAAAAAAGAATTGGGGTGAGTCACTCTTCGCGACCATTAACGTTAGTATCGAGTGCATACCTGATCCCGGGGTAAAACATTTTGAAGTTTTCTCGTTTTAAATAATAAAAATAACACAATTGTTATTCATTGGAATTTTATATTCTTTTTTATTTCTTAACATTTATTCTAAATCATCCCAAAGTGGTCTATATAGACCCCCAGGGGTCTATGGCGACCTGCAAGGGGTCCACTGCAGTGAAAAAATAATTTTGGGGTCTATGAGGTGCAAATGGGGGTCTACGATAGTGACTCTCGTTAAACCAGATCATGGCTTTAATTTTAAAAGAAAATTTAATCATGTGGAAACCAGATTTATACTTATTTAACAGATTTATTTACTAGATTAAATGAAGTTTATTTGCAGTTACAAGGACCATCATTTTGGCGTTTCTTGTCAGAATTAAGCTAAAAAGTATAATATTGGACGTCCCGAATTTTCATAGTTTCTCAATTTGTCTCACACAATCCGCCAGAAAAAAGACATTTTAATCTACGTTCAAAATTTAAATGCCCATTATTCAGATTTTTAAACTAGGTTTGAGAATTCTTTGACTATAGCAATACCACAGTAGGCTATGAATTAATATGGTCATATTGAAAGAAAAACAAATGTCATTTATTACAAGCGGAACTGAAGGCACTAAAAACATCTTAAAGTAAAATTTAGAAACGGATGTCACACACAGCGCTTTGGAAGCACCAGATTCATCCCTTCCATTAAAAGCATTTGCTTGTTGGTCAGTTACATTATGTAATGGTTATTTTATGTATTAATTAAATCTTAATTTAATTAATTAACAAGTGTGTCTTAGGTTTTAAACACTATACTTCATTACAGTTAGAAATTTAAATGTTTTAAAGTAAGTATAGCTCTCTATATATATCAGCTGTCAAAAAGATATTTAAGTTGACAAATTTGCAAAAAATCATTATTAGGTAAGTAGGGGTCTACCCAAAACCGAAAAACATGGCAAGGGGTCTATGAGACAAAAAAGTTTGGGAACCTCTGTTATAAATGCTAATTCTGCGAGACTGAAATTTACAGTTCGTTCAAAACTATTTATAATATAAGTATTCATTTCAATAAATCATTTTACATTTTTGTATACATTGTCATGCACTTGGTTTTACTCTCCTTACAATTAAGCTATTATATCAAGAATAATATATTATCATTTTTTTTAAAAAAATAACTCGTGTTAAGAGTGGGTACTTCAGCCAGTATAAGAACAAGTTTAATAATTACACTCGTCAACATGATTTTTGTCTCATGAGTACCAATAGTTGTACTTAATGCAGTTTTTTATCGTGTTTTCAAATATGTATTCAGAATTTCTCCATCACCCACAGTTTTTTTAAAATTTTAATCTCAATTAATGTATTTAAATATTTTTTTAATAAACGACCATTTGTCCAGTGTAAAATAAAAACTCCTAGAGCATTATAAATGTGATGGAACCACATGGGCTTACTCAAATGGTATCATTGCTACTGTTGTGCAAGTTCAGATATGTACAGACACTTTGGCACCAGACACAACAGACAGACACAGACATGTTCTAGACTAACATGCATTCATTAGAACGATGTCAGTTGCGAGATAGTTGTGAACCAGTAAACACGTAATTGTGAGTGCTTTGTGTCTGGATTGTTGTATGTGACGTATTTACAAATTTATTTCTTTTAATTTGTTGTTAGTTACAAAATGCATAGAGCTTGTTTAAATCATCATAACAACTTTTGTTATATATGTGGTGAAGTGACGCTCAAGTCCCAAAAGCGAAACCTTACTCCATTCGTAAAAAAGTGCTATGAATTTTATTTTGAGTGTAAAGTGTGGAACCAAACAAGGACCTGGGCCCCACATATCTGTTTTTTATCTTTTAGTAGGCTTCTCACTGCATAAAAGAATGGCACACGCCACATGCCATTTGCTATCCCTATGATTTGGAGAGAACCCAAAGATCACTCCTCTGACTGTTCTTTCTGCTTAAAAAACATTAAAGGGATTACGTCAAAATCAAAACATACAGTGGTGTACCCTGACTTGCAATCTGCAATGAGACCAGTTCCACACAGCGAAGAATTGCCCATACCAAAGCCTCTCCAGAACATGTGACATTAGATAAAGAGAGCTCAGATTCCAATAGAAGTAAGGAAGAAGAAAAAACAGTTTGTGGTAATACAACCTTTGAACCATGTTGTTCATCTGAGCCTCATTTATTGACTCAAGAAGTTCTTAACAATCTCATACGAGATTTAAAGTTAGCCAAAAAACAGCCTGAAATGCTTGGTTCCCGGCTAAAAGGATGAAATCTTCTTCAAAAGAATACAAAGATATGTACTTATCGTGGTCGTCATTCTCAATGTAAAGACTATTCTTCTGAAGAAAATGGCTTAGTGTTTTGTAATGACATTTCTTCTCTTATGGAGACATTTGGTATTGAACATAACCCTATAGAATGGCGCTTGTTCATTGATTCCTCCAAAGCAAGTTTAAAAGCAGTGTTTCTGCATAATGGAAATAAATTCCCATCAATGCCTGTGGCTCACTATGCTAGTGTGAAAGAAACATATGAAAACTTTCAATTTATATTGGCAAAGCTTCAATATGCAGTGTATGAATGGAATATTTGTGGTGATTTGAAGGTAATTGCACTTATTCTTGGTCTGCAACTTGGTTACACAAAGTACTGTTGTTTTATGTGTGTCTTTGGGATAGCAGAGACAGAAAAAAACCCCATTACATCAGAAAAAAAGGCCTAAACACAAAGCATTCCTTCCTGGACAGAAAAATGTGAAACATGATGCATTGTGTAATCCTAAAATTGTGTATCTATCTCTGTTACATATCAAACTAGGATTAATGAAGAATTTCGTAAAGCCATGGGCAATACTCCTGGTTTCATGTACTTTAAACAGAAGTTTTCTAAAATAAGTGAAGCAAAAATTAAAGAAGGGATATTTGTGGGTTCACAAATATGATCACTAATGCATGATGAGAAGTTTGAGGAACTATTATATCCACTGGAGAAAGCAGCTTGGCAAGCATTCAAAAATGTAACTCACGGTTTTTTGGGAAATCTAAAGGCGGAAAATTACCGCGTGCGTGATATTGTTTATGATCTTATAACATCTTATAAAAATTTGGGCTGTAATATGTCCTTAAAAATACACTTCCTGCACTCGCACCTAGATTTCTTCCCGGAAAATCTTGGTGCAGTGAGCGATGAACACGGGGAACGCTTTCATCAGGAGATTTCAGTGATAGAAAAGAGATATCAAGGCAAATGGAATGCTAATATTCTGGCCGATTATTGTTGGACTACCAAGAGGGATACTCCACCGGCGAAATATAAAAGAAAATCGTGATTTCTTTATTTCCAGGCAAGTCCGAATGTTCGAATATTGTGTACTTGGAAATGTAGAAAATATTAAAGTGTTTCAAATTACAAATCCTGCCTCTCGAAAACCTTGCGTGATGAAGAAAAACCGGTATCATATTTGAATTCAGGAGAAGAAATGCTATCAAAATCATATATTTTTCTTTCTGAGACAGAAAAATGTTTCTTTTTTGTTGCCCAGTGTTATTAGTGACTCCCATGGGCTTGTCTTGCAGAGCAGTTTTTTAAAGGCAGGCTAAAAATTAGAAATTGACACTCTGAGTTATTTTTTGATATTTAGCTCAGATCTATATTTTGTCTTCAAAGTAGCCATCGCAGAAAATCCAGATTCACAAGGGTATGATGTTGGAAATGGTTATAGTATACGAAATGCTTTTGTTTTCAGAGCAGAAAATTCAGCATCCACCTCTATCCAGAATTCAAAGAGTGATTTATTACAAGATTTCCTTTTAATTTCATCACTGGATGTGAAATCTTTGAAGATCTCTTTTTCGGCAGTTGAGAGCCCTTCTGAAGTATTTTGAAATGGATCCCTAACCCATTCGTAACTTACTATCAATTTGCCCTCGTCTGTGTACTTGTTGATGCTTTATTATCGTCGAATGCTCTATGCGATTTAAAAATATATCCATGATTTTGTTTTAATACACTGCCGTAAATACTTAATACCGTGAATTACGCGTGAATTATGAAATGTACATTCAAGAGGGATTCGGTAGCTAATCGATTCGGCCAAGACTGACTGAAATTGTACGAGGTACAGCATTTTTACATGTTTTGTGCTGACGTCCGCTAGGTTGCCTAGATTCACGTGAATGTTCCCGAGAATGTGAGATGTAATGGATATGATACAGAGCAACATAGATTAGACTATTTTTCAATGACATTTGTACTTTTAAGAAATGGATGATGAAGGAAATAAATCTTTAATTAAATATCATTTCTCAATCTGTTTCAGTTTAAAAATTAGAGAAAGAAAAATAACATAATTAACCTATTACTTAAAAGTAATTTACTTAAAATATGCATTACTTAAGAGTAACATATATAAAAAATTTAATACTTATCTTATTAATTTGTACGGTTTATAATTAAGATCATATTATAGCTTTAGCGTCAAAGTACATTATTATTGCGTTCAATATATTATTATTAATATATAAGTGGGGCGCGCGATAAAAATTAAGATTGAAAATTGGGTCGCCAGTATTGAAAGTTTGAGAAGCACCGCGTTAATGGATTGTAACTAAAAGTTAATACTTTTTAAGCTATTTCGTTCTTTCTATATCTCTCTCAACATATTTGGCGGGGATTCAATTTGCTTAGTTGTCTCTTCTGTGTTTACTTTGCTCCATTCTTCTTCTATGACCGATTTGAGCATTTCTTTGGATGTTATTAGGTATTCCCTGATAATCCACTCGAGTAAATCCCACAAATAATAAATTGTGCTTAGGTCTGGGAACTGGGATGGCTTATGGAACTGGTATGGGGTCGGGAGGGGGGGGGGCCCAACTCGCGTCACGCGTGCCACAATGTGGCAGGAGTGGAGTTGTAGCAGTGGCACTTGAAGACTCATTGAATTTTTTTTTAATTTGAAAAATAATAATAAATGGCAATTTTATAAAAATGTGGTTGTCTCAGCCAAAAAAATCCTCAAAATGTATTTTACAAACCTGTTTAATAATTATTTATAATTAACTGTTTAGAGTAACTCATTTTTTATATCTAACCTAACTGATTCTGAACCTGTAAATAGTTTATTAACCATAAAAACCTAAGTTTTTACTATCTCTTCTTTATTATACTATTTTTAAATTTTCGCTAATTGTACAGAATTGCATAAAGAATGTGGTATTTGCGTTAAAGTTTAGTAATATTCCAGTAAGTAACATTTTTTTCACCTTTTCATATTTTTTGTATGTTCGAAAAGTTGGAAGTGGCACACCAGTGGCGTAGCGTGGGGGTTGTAAAGGGGGCCATGGCCCCCGGGCGGCATACGAAAAGGGGTGACGGCAAGCACCACAATATTTAAATTCAAAAAATATTTCAAACTCCAAATCACACCCTCGCGACGAAACTGACGGAAACTAGCGAAAGTTGTAATGCACGCACAAATGCAGGAAGCTTATTAGTCGCTGTGCAATCGCATTCGTTTTAATGTTACTTAGGCTTCTGGCAACCTGTGTGAAGTCAATGATGCTCAAAATTATTTGCAAACAAAGGGACTAAATATCCGTCAATGTGCTAAAAAAATACGCGCTTTACAGATCGCATTAGAAGCAAAACGAAAGGAATTTGTGGATGAAGCCTTAATATATGCTAAAAAATTTATGTGAAGAGCTTGAAATATTTTTTATACCCCAAAGACGAATCAGGTGGCAAGGCCAGCTCTAGCAGTTTTTCCGCCCCGAACAAAAATGGAAAATGCTGCCCCTCTCTCCAATGCCGCCTCTCTCTTTCTCTCTCTCTCTCTATATATATTTATATATATATTGTCTTAAAAGATTCAAAACAATTCAAAATTAAGGACATAATTACTTGTTATTATATCAAATGAGTGAAATGTATGAGAAGGAATCGTCAATTTCAGCAGGCCAATTTCTTCGAAAAATAGTCTACTGATGGTGGGATCACAAGCGTTTGGTTTAACTTATAGTAACTACACTCAGGACTAAAATAAAACATCTCCTGTAGCTCTCTATCTATTAGAACCTCTTATTACCCTTGTCCTCTTTTGGATTGCTGACACCGGACATCGTAAGGGTGAAAGGAATGTTCTTTGTAACCTCACTCCGGGGTGGGGAGAAATTTACAAGTGAAAGGTGTATAATATATTAAATTTCATGCTTTAACGTATACTCCCACCTCGAACTCTTCAAATTTAAATACAAAAGAAAACTGTCATTAAATATACAGAGCACAAAATAAAAAAATAAGATACGTTAAATGCAATACCAAATTCACACCTGTAGAGTTTCGCAACTCCTCATTCTGGTATGCTTTACATTGCGATCTGCGCGTGCGCGAGACCTCCAGCAATTGCGAATAGTGCTTACTCACGCAGGCACCTAAGATGCAATCTGCGCATGTGTCAGCTTTTCAACTCTGGTGACCCCGCGCATTCAATTCTTTCCGACTTCAAACTTCCCTGGCAGCACACGCGTCCCTCCGAGAGCAATTACCGAACTTGAAAATAAAAAGTCATCTAAATCTGAAAACATCGCCTTGTTCATTAATCATCCTGTCTCCTACATTGGTGACCCGAACAATTCACGAATAACTACCTTCATTTAACTTGCTATTAGTTTATTTTACTGGGAAAATGGCTAAAGTCACTGCAGTTGAAATTCCTCCTTATAACTTCTGCGATCCTCAACTCTGGTTCTCCACGTGTGAACGAACTTTTGCCCTCGGAGTACCGAAAGCGATTACAGACACGTGCACAAAGTTTAACTATATCGTGTCAAACCTGCCACCAGAAGCCGCCGCAATTGTAAGAGACTTAATCATCACTCCTGACGAAACGGATCCCTATGGCGCCATTAAAGCTCAACTGATCCAGCGAACCGGCGAGTCATCGCAACAAGAAATTCGGAAGCTATTAATCGGCGAAGAGCTAGGAGACAGGAAGCCATCAGAACTCCTCAGGACAATGAATAGGCGTGCAGCTTCGCACAAGGTTCCAAAAGAGCTTATGTTGGAACTTTTTCTTCAGCAACTACCGACTTCAGTGCAAACTATCTTGGCATCCATCACTCCAATAACCGTCGAAAAAGCCGCAGAAGTAGCCAACAGAATCCTCGAAATGAGCACACCCAACGTTTCACTTTCGACAAACGCCATCGCTTCATCCAGCGAAAACCGTATCCTCCAAGAGATTGAGAGACTGAACGAAAGGAGATTGACCATCTTAAAATGCGTCAAAGGACTCCAGAACGAAGAAATAATTTTCGCCCACAAAATCTTTCCCAAAATTGATCATTTTCACGTTCTAGGGACTCTGGTTTTTGTTGGTATCACAGAAAGTTTCAAGAAAGGGCCAAGAGAGAAATGTATTTCACCCTGCAGCTATACAAAAAACGAATCCAGCGAGGAGTAATTGCGACTACCTTCTCGCAGCCTCATATTTCACGTCGCCTTTTCATTAAAGACAAACCATACAATATCGCTTTCCTCATTGATACCGGATCTGACGTCAGTGTTCTCCCAGCTTCAATTTCTGAGAAAAGGAAAGGAAACAGTATTCAGCAACTATCAGCCGCTAATACATCTCCTATCAACGTTTATGGTAAAAGACTTTTAACTCTCGATTTAAATCTGAGAAGGGTATTTAGATGGCCTTTCTTAATAGCATCTGCTTCTGTGCCAATCATTGGAGCCGATTTTTTGTACAATTTTAATATTTCACCCGATCTTCGCAATAGAAAATTAATCGATAACGCAACCAAACTTAGTGCAAATTTTAAACTTGTTTCTCTCGAAGTTCATTCCATTAAACTCGTTTCTGGTCAGAGCATTTTTCACGATGTTTTGAGGGAATTCCCAGAAATCGTCAAACCGCCTTCATTCTCACAAGAGGTTAAGCATAATGTTAAACATTTTATTGAGACATCTGGTCCACCTGTTTTCGCTAAGGCAAGACGTTTAGCTCCTGATCGCTTAAAAATTGCAAAATCTGAATTCCAGCCCATGTTAAATTTAGGCCATATTAGACCATCTAAAAGTAATTACGCATCACCTCTTCACGTAGTACCTAAAAAAGTTTCTAATGATTGGAGACCAGTGGGTGACTATCGTGCATTAAATGCCCAAACTAAAAAAGGTAAGTATTCTATTCCAAACATTTTAGATTTCACTTCAGAGCTACATGGCAAAAATATTTTTTCACATATAGATTTAGTTAAAGCCTATCACCAAATTCCCATAAATAAAGAGGATATACATAAAACTGCAATCATAACCCCATTCGGATTGTATGAGAGTACTCGAATGCAATTCGGCCTTTGTAATGCTGCCTCTACTTTTCAACGTTTTGTTGATGAGGTTTTAAGAGGATTAAATTTTGTTTATGCTTTTATTGATGACTTTTTAGTTGCATCGTCATCTGAAGCCGAGCATATCCAACATCTTCGGTTGCTTTTTCAACGGTTGGATCAATATGGACTGTCTATAAACCCATCTAAATGTACTTTTGATGTACTCACCTTAAATTTCCTTGGTTTTCAAGTTTGTAGTTCTGGAATTAAACCTTTAGAGGATAGAGTGGA
>BMAV01004094.1:280581-296288 GCA_019973955.1 Trichonephila inaurata madagascariensis
ACACACACACTTTTATTTCAATTTCTTCTATTAGCTTACTCTCTCTATATATTTATTTATTTATATATTTATCTTGTTCAAATTTCCAATCGTTAATAAAATACTTTCTATTTATCCAATCAAGTTCAAATAAATTGTTTTAAATTTGTAGTGGATGACACTTGATGTTAATATAGTTTTTTCAAATATTAATTAATTAATTAAATTAAATTAAATTAATTATCGGTTTTTGACGCCAAATTAGATTTCTTTCTATTGTTGTAACAATGTAACTGTTAAAACAAAGACAAAAGTTGGCGTCGAAAACCTGTTTTTCATTTAAACCGGGTGTGCATTGTTACAACAATGCAGACAAATCATGCTCTTTTTTCAATTCCTCTACTATTAGTTCACTCTCTCCCTATATATATTTGTAAGTGGTGTAGTGTGGGGGGAGGGGGTTACAGAGCGGGACAGGGCCCCGGGTGGCATAAGAAAAGGGGTGGCAGCAAGCACCGCGATATTTAAATTCAAAAAAAAAATATTTCAAACTCCAAATCGCGCCCGCGTGACGAAACTGACGGAAACGAGTGAAAGCATTAATACAAGTACAGATGCAGGAAGTTTATTAGTCGCTATGCAATCGCATTCGTTTTTATATTACTTAGGCTTCTGGCAACCACTACTGTGTGAAGTCAGTGATGCTCAGAATTATTTGCAAACAGAGGGACTAAATATCCATCAATGTGCTCAAAAAAAAAATACTTGCTTTACAGACGTGTTAGAAGCAAACGAGAGGAATTCAAGGATGGAGCCTTAATGTATGTTAAAAGTTTATGTGAAGAACTTGAAATTTCTTTTGAACCCTCAAGACGAATCAGGAGGAAGTATATATTTGGCAACGGAGGTAAGGATGTTCAGTTATCGTACGAAGATGACATGAGGCGAACAATGTTTTCTTCAATAGACAAACTGCTGAAATTCGAGAAAGATTCTAACAGTTGCAAAATCTAGCGCAAAAATATGCTGTTTTAAGGCCTGAAGTGATATTGAGCATGGACGAACTTAACATAGATCAAGCTCATCAAGACATTAATAAAGAAGAATTCCAACTTGAGCGCGTACGTCTAAAAGGTTTCGTAGCTGCAAAAGGCCCAGGCTGTAAAAAAGAACTCATTAGGTCCGGCTCTTTGGGTTATTAAAATATATTAATGAGTCCAAACTTGAAGATGGCTTACCAAACATTGTCATGATGTTGAGAATTTTTTAACATCTGCCATCAGTAATACCAGTTGCGAGAAATGCTTCTCTGATCTAAAATTAATCAAAAATTATCTCAGATAGACATGTCCACGTTATGGCTAACAAATTTAGCCATTCTGGCAATTGAACATGACATACATATTGATATTGACAATTGTATAAAAGACTTTTCTATGAAAAAAACACGAAAAGTGCATTTTAAATCAATAAAAAAATTTAAAGCTCCTTCTTTTTTTAACTTTTACTAATTTTTTTGAATAATAATCAAAATAGAGAGGCGGCAAATTTCCTGTCAGCCCCAGGCATGAAAGCGCATACTACGCCACTGATATTTGTTTATATATATATCCTATTATAGTTTTCAATCGTTAATAAAATACGTTCTATTCATCCATTCGAAATAGAAATTGATTTAAATTTTTTTATATATATATTACTTGTTTTTATTTCAAACAATTTAAATACGTCATAAACAATAACATAATTTACAAAAAAAGTCTTTTTTTTACACTTTTGTGTTGCAAATTCTTTTATTTGCTCGTCACATTTTAAATCTTTGGTTATGGTATTAGAAGAAGTGATAAATAATTAAGCCTAGTATTTGTCATTGCTGTCTCAAGTAGAGAAAGTCCTCCCGTTGGTGTGGTGTGGTAGGAGAGGGGGGTGCCAGCTCAGGTGTCGTCCATGTCACTTGACCATGGTTCAAAATTACGTGGTCCGTCGCCAAAAGCCCTCGTGTAGCTGAACAGTGCGACGTTAATATTCAATCAATCAATAAATCAACCCAAGTAGAGAACACACGCTTCGCTTCACAGCTAGTAATAGGGAGCGTTAGAAAAATCTTTAAACTGGTACACAAATACGGAAAAGCGTCAACAAGTTTCTTTTCAAAAATTAAATTGAACACATCACTACAAGTATAGGACTCTAGCTCAGTTTGTTTTAGATAAGTTTAGAATTAAATACCTTCATTTACTAAATGTTGATCTGCGTCATCTGAATAGTAATCAATATTGGCTCGCGTACACTCTCCAGGTCAGCGTTCTCCTTCCTTTGATCTTGCAAATCCATCAAAAATTTAAATTTCTATATTTTGCATATACTTGACTTCTTCTATTTAAATTAAAGGTTAGCTCATCTAACGCAACAATAAGCGTGTCTCTTTTGAATTTTTCTGTCTCATACACAGACTTTTCAGTGGATTTATACACAAATTTTGAAATAACCCGTCTCTTATTCACATCGCTATATATTCTGTCTCTACACTAAATTTTTTGGGGCTGCGTCTTGATGCTCCTTTAGTTTTTGATCTGATTCATGTCGTATATTGCTTATGAACGTTTTTAATGACATAATCAACTTAAGCTGAATTCACACCAAGGCGTACAAACGTCGGGTGTCAAGCGTCTAGCCAATCAGAGACTTCATCTCGGGCGAAATGAAGTCTCTGATTGGCTAGACGCTTGACACTCGACGTTTGTACGCCTTGGTGTGAATTCAGCTTTATTCCTTTCACAGATGTTCAAACCAGGAGTCTGTAATTTGTTGTTAAAGGAATTAAATCTTTGTAAAATCTCTTCCCAAAATATAATTAAAATTACAGTGTAGAGTTTTGTTAATTTCTTAAATAAATTTACTGCCTCTTTTTGAAAATCAATTTTTTCATTTTCATTGCCACTAAATGTCTTAAGAATATTCATGATATTACTTTTATCTATCATGATATTACTTCTACTTTATTATCTTTTAAGGCTTCAACTGCATCGTAGTGACAAGACCATCTGGTCTGACTCAAACTTTTCAAGGTTAATTTCAGTTTAATTTCACGATTTAGAAGATCCCACCTATGGGTCGAAGCAGAAAAGAAAACATATATTTGCTGCACTAAACCAGTTCAAGATTTCAGTTGCAACCTTGACTGATTCAGCACCAACCATAGTAAGTGAATGTGCAGCATACGGCGAATAATTAGCACGCCCCGCGAGAGAGAATTTACTTATTTTTTCTTTTAGAAGAGCTTACACGCCATTATATCGACCGGGCGTATTGGTAGTGTTGTCAAACGACCGTCCCCTATAATTATCCAATAACAGTTCATTTGTTACTAAAAAAATTCTTGTAGAAAATTAAATAAGCATAATCCAGGGTGACAACTAATCATAATTAATGAGACACATATTTCCTACACTTTTCCCCGAAAACAATATCGTAGTATAATAGCAAGTTGGTCATTGTGGGACAAATCTGGTGTTGAATCCATCACAATGAGGTTGATTCATGTGACGTCATAGTCACATGATAGTGAAAGCCACGTGATTCTAGCCAATCAATTCAAAAACTCATGTGACGTCATAGTCACACGAAAAAAACTATATCTTGTGTTTCCAACTAATCAGTTCACGCTCTCCGGTGTTGCCAAGTTTTGTTCTTTGCAGAAACTTTTCTCTTAAAAAGTACATATGTATACAAAATGCATTTTATTTAAAAGTATAAGCATAAAATACGACTTTTTTTAATTTAAAAAAAATCTTTTTGAAGAAATTTTTTAACCAAATATAAAATTTGAAATTTTATCTGAGTTTTACAAATAGAACAACAAGTACAATTAGTTTAATGTTTGTTTTGAATTCAATGGAAAACACGTGTTTGTTTTTATCATGTGAATTCATGAATCAAGCCCATTGAATAGTACTTTGTGTTATCGTTATTTATTTGAGTTGTAATTGTTTTAATTATTTGTCCTTGCCCATGATCTCAATTACTTACTCAAATATTGTTTTTTATATTAATGATTTTGAGCGAAATTCTCGCTGTTCAATATGTTCACGAATGAATAGGTCGAACTCTGCTAGCAGTTTCAGGGCACCCATAAAATTACCATTATGAGGAGAACCTAAAACTTCCTCGGTACCTCTAAATGCTAAACCTCTCGCAGCCAAATACTTTACTACCTCAATAAAACGTTTGAAGGCATTGTAGAAATATTCTGCATCTTTTCTTAGTTGCTCTGGTAACTTAATCATAAATTTAAAATCTTCCTACTTAAATAATTTAGAAATGTGTATTGTTACTTATTTTGTGTTTGAAACTTGAATAAACAAGTATCTAATTATTTTTTATTTTCATGTATTATGCATAGGAAGCAACAAATCAGTATAATATTGTGACTTAGAATTATTATTGCACAAAAATAAATGGCCACAGAAATAGTGTCACTACGCTTGTATAAATACTTAATGCTTGTCAGTGCCGCTCTATGATATGTTTATTAATTATCAATTTCCGCGTATTCGGTGGCAGAACAAAAGTAAATTGCTCTTGCTCTCGAAAATAAAAATAAATTTGATATGGTATTTCAGGTGTTTTATTTTTGATTTGTATTTTTTACTGGTTTATTACTACTTTGATTGTAAGCATCTTTTTCTGTTTATTATTTTCAACGGGGGACCTGGGCTGCAGCCCATTAAGCTCATACGTACGAGGGCCATTTTTTAAGCAAGGTCTGTTTGTTTTTAAAAAAATAACGACAATATTTTGTTTCAAAAAAACCTTTATTTTAAGATTGTACATACTTTTACCTATTTTTCTACACAGTTGCCGAGTTCGCTAATGCACTTGTCATACCTGAGAACTAAGTTTTGAAAACCCTCTTCAAGGAAGTCTGCCACCTGGTTGGACAACCAAGAGTTCTCGGCCGCTTTCACTTCGTTGTCACTGAAACGCTTCCCGCTAAGACTGTGTTTGAGGTACCGGAAAAGGTGAAAATCACTGGGAGAAAGGTCGGGGATGTATGGTATATGGTCCAAAACCTCCCAACCAAAAGATTCGATTAAGTCCAGAGTCTTTTGAGAAGTGTGAGGCATTGCAGTACCCTTTTGACAGCGTGCCACGCCGTTTGTTTTGCAATGCTCCTCGGAGCTTCTGTAGAGTTGTGCAGTAGGCACTTGAGTTGATCGATGTTCCTTGCGGCATAAAGTCCACCAGCAAAACACCGTGCCGGTCCCCGTACACTATTGCCATAATCTTGTGCTTTGACAGCGTTTGTTTGACTTTGACCTTGAAGGGAGAGAACGTGTGTCGCCATTCCATCGACTGTTACTTTGATTCCGGGGTAATATGAGAAACCCATGTTTCATCTCCAGTAACAGTTCGACTCTGCATGTCATCCCTTTCTTCCTCATAACGAATCGAAAAGTCCAATGAACTGAAAAACCTCTTCTCTTTGTGTTCCGCTATGAGGAGTCTGAATATCCACCGAGAACACAATTTCTTAAAGTTAAGGTCTTCAGTCACAATTTTGTACACCACCGACCGAGAAACGTTGGGAAATTCCAATGAAAGAGGGTTATCGGGAATCTCATATTCTCACGAATTTTTGTTTCAACTGCTTGCATCAAATCATCCGTGATTACAAAGGGCCGTCCTGAGCGTTCTTCGTCAAGGACATTTGTTCGTTCATCTTTAAACTTCCTGACCCATTTTCGAACTTTGCTGTCACTCATTGCTTCAGTGCCATGAACTCCTGTTATTTGGCGATGAATGTCTGCAGCCGACATGTTTCTCGCAGTCAAAAAACAAATAACAGACCGTATCTCACACTTGGCGAGCGATTCAATCACTTTAAACATTTTAAAGATGCACATCGAAGCTTTCACGACTGCTAAAGAACTGGAAATGGCGCGAGTGGTTTCGCAAAAGAATGCTGGTCAGTGACGCAGGGACTCGTTGCGTCGTACGCGCGAACTATACGCACCAGCGGACCTTACTTAAAAAATAGCCCTCGTAGATCCGGCCTTGGCTGCAAACATGCCAATTTCCTGACTAATGGTTCGTGATGTGGTTGAACGGTTTTGCAAGGACGACCTCACAATATGTCTGTTCTTTCAGGTGTTAGTCATGGGAGGATGTGGAGATCCTGCATACAGTTCAGTATGACCCTCAGCAACCCATTGATTCCATAATCGCATGACAGTGGTTGGATTTTGATCAGTGTGACATCATGGAACGATAATCCATACTCTCGATAAGTAACAATTCTGCCTCTATCGAACTCCAATACTCGTTGGTATAAGCATTTTTTCTTATTCTAGGCATAACATATTCTCAGCAAACTCCAATCTTACAAAGTGTTTCCTAATAAGAAATTCACCACACAGTTTTTCTTTTACACAGTGCTTCAGATGTCGTTTCTCCCTTCTGCATCGTCAAAATGCGTTGAAATACGAATCATTTGCATATCCGATTCTCATCTTCCTTTCATGTTATTTATAAGTTCTTTAGATCATATTCCTTCCTGATGTTGCAATTTTAATGGCCCTGCAGTGTAATATATTTACATTATATTCTTAATTTTTATGTGAACTTTCTTACTCTCTGTCCACTATGGTTTCAAAGATACACCAACTGAATTTAATAATTGCAAAATTGAGAAGGATCTTTACTTTAGAGCTCTTGTATTTTTAATTAATTTGTCATAAACTTACTTTCTTCAGAATAAGCTTCAAATCCACTTCCTTTTTTATTTCTCTCATTTTTATAATCGTTTTATAACAGCCCATTTACCTTAATTTAATTTATTCTAATTTACAAAATTGTGTCACAGTTTTACTTTCCTTTGTATTACCTGATCTCATTTGATTATTAAATCTTGTTCTAGTATATTAAAATGTGTCTTTTGCTTATTATTCTTAAATATATGTAATTGTATCTACCTTTTATTTGGTTTGATATTTTCATTATTTACATGAAAACTTAACGCTTGGTTTCGAAACTTACTTATGAATTGAAATGGCAATATAATCACATAATATACTAAATCATTTGTGTTTTTTTATATGTTTTCATTAAAATTTGCCTTCAGTTCCGATGCATTGAATTTAACTTTTTTTTGTTACATTCTTCTTACCTTATGATAATGAATTTGTACACGTGTATATTTGTTGATAAATTATTCATTGAAAAGCAGTTAATAGTTTTAAGATTAGTTGAGCCTTCTTGGATTAATTAATAAGAGAGTAAGAAACACAACCCAAATCTAATGAAGTATGTTTGAAAAACAATACAAAAATGAAGGAACATATATATTTTGTAAAGTAATTAGTTAACAATACCTATTACTTTAAAAAAGTAACAACTCAGCATGTCTTGTTAGAACAAATAAGAATATCGGAAATCATAGAATTCAAATGCTTTTCAATTTTGAAATGTATAATATATTAGATGAATGCAAATTAATTTTCTTAAAAGAGATAATCACACACAAAATAAGAATTTCAAGACATTTTATTGAAAACAAAAATAATAAAGTTTTGATATCAGATTCTGACTAGACCACTTTTTAAAACAGGATTTCAATATATTATTTTATTTCCAAATAATAAAACTAATAATTTTTACAGACTCTCTCACACAAAAACTAACAAATATTTTTTTTTAAAAAAAAATTTAACTTAATCTACTTGAAAGACAAAAAATATTTTGAAAGACACCATTTTCCCACAATTAAACACAAATACATGCATAGTTAAAAGAAGAACATTTACTTCAACAAAGCTTAAAAATTTTTCAAAAAAAGTTATGTATTTTCAAATAAATCAGTTAAGAATTTATTAAATATATCATGAAATGGAAATAAATAAACAATAATGCACTAATATCTACAAGAGAATTTTTTTTTATCTAATCTCTTTTTGAAAGAAAGATTGTAGAAATCAAAATTCAACATAAAAAACACAAAGATAATATAATTTTTAAACTGAAATGAATACATTCTTTTGATACACTGAAAATCAGAAAAATAAAAATTCACGACCATTATTCTCGAGTTCTTTCATTCTTTTTGCTTAAATATATATATATAACATTTTTTTAATTCAGATAATTACATTTGTATACTAATGGCTCATTATCAAACAAAATGTGCATGAAAGTGAACAATTTTAATGCTATTTATAATGATACTAACTTGATATTCTAACGCAAGTTTGAAACATACTTAAGTATGTTTCAAACATGAAACAAAATTAAGTATCAATAAAGATGCAAACAATTATCCCTTTTAGAATAAATGCAACAAAATATTTCAGTAATTTTTCTTTTTTGATAAAAGTAGTATATTAATTTCTGAATCCCAAGGAATTAAGGTTCTTTATTATTTGGCTAATGATATAAAAATGTTACTCAAATAGATATATGAGTACTTAACAGATGTATTGAAAGTACTCGACTTTTCAGTCATTAACTAGAAATTCATCAACTGAATTTTGAAGAATTAAAATTTACACTCTTTAACACTTTTTTTTTCAGATAGAAATTAAACTATATATACAATTTAAAGCAGCAATTTCAGGTAAAGAATTGAATACATTTTCTTCAGCTTTTTACAAAATTTATTAGCTGAAGGAATTAACGTTATATAAGTACTAAAAAAAATTTTTTTTCAATGCTTTGAATTGAAATTAAGAAAAATTACAACATGGAATGAAGAAAGTTGAAAGACAAATCCAATAAATAAATTCAAATAATACTGAGATAAATATTTATAAAACATCTTAATTTAGTGGGTGATATGTGACAAAACAAGAAAGCTCATATTCTTAATAATTTGAAATCAACAAAAGAATTATATCAGTTTCAAACACAATAGAAAGAAAAGTGGCAATAAAACACAGTTTAATTTCACAAATTTTATCACATAGGAATTCATGCATATAAATTATTCCAGGAGCAATTTATTCACAACTATAGTTTTTAATTAAATCGTTAAAATTAATTAACATTAAATAGAATGTTATTAATGCTATTTAAACTTTGTGGGACACAGCAGATACAATTTGTATTACACATATAAAATATTCAAATAAATATTTTTTTAAAAAAATAATACAATTCAATGTGTTTTAATTTCCATTTAAAACACATTGAATTGTAACACACTCTTCCATCAAAAGTGCCTTAATGGAAAAATGAGTCTCCTTTAGAGACTTAAATTGCACACAATCCTCTGAAAAGTTAGTTGCATAATTTTATCAAACAATCTTCTTTGTTAATGAACATTAACGTCTCATATTCTTCTAAAGACATTCTATAAAAATTGAAAAGTCAATTTTCAGTAAAAAAAATTGCAGGTTTTTCTTTCTCCTTAGAATAAAGTTTCATCAATTTATTTTTTAAATTCAAAATTTGCATCTTTTAAAATATCTCTCAATACAATAAACAGAATAACTAAAAAGGGCCTTTTATTTAGATGAACAAATATTTTTTGTATAAAAAAAAATGAGTTATATGTATATCTAAAAACTATTTAGATTCTTAAAATTCCTAAAACAAATTTTTGATAAAATTTTTTATGAAAAATTTCTTAAGCATCAATATTGTATAATTATTTTCAAATATATAGGTGATTTATCTAAAAGGCCTTTAAGAATATTTATTGGTTGAAAATTCAATTATCTTTTGTTAGGATGAAATATATTCTTCACTTTGACCAAGGTAATTCAGGTGCCTTTTATTACTTTTATATGAAGGGATCAGTCAGAATTCAGCTTAATGAATTATGCAGTAAATTAATAAAAAATAAACTTACATTATTAGTAAAATCTTTAACTTTAATGAATTCATAATTTAATATAAATCTTTGATTAAAGGCAAAGCTATTACTTTTAAAGATATGATTTGATTTGAAATATTTATTAGAGTTACTAATAAATTTTAAACATTATTCAACTGAAATCAAACTAATAGAAAAATTTTATAACAAAAGTCCAAGTTTTGAAAGGAGATTTTAAAAAATGTAATGATATCATGCATTTATATTTAAAAAACAAGCAAAGATTGTATTAGCGATCCAAATTTTATTGTCTTTCACTGTAAGGTGAAAAAATGTAGATGACTGATAAAACAGTTACCTTTGTTCACTCTGCTTTAGCTATTCAGCTATGATACACTAACAGCGCAAGAAATGGGCAACAGTTTTGATCTTATAAAAGGTGAAGAAATCAACATGAGCTTTTTAAACATTTTTTCTTCTTATAGGAATAATTTTTTTACAGTAATACAAATAAAGTTTTTGCTTTCCAGAGTCATTTTTTAACTACTTTTTAAAGCTTTGCATTATTTATAATTTCAAATATAAGCAAAAATATTCTTTCAGGAACTATTTCTTATTACACACAAACAAGTGATGCAATTTAATAAATCCAAAAGAGGAAACAGTTTATTAGTACATTCAGTTTATTTATAAAACACAAGTGAAAGGAATACTCACTTTAACTAAAAATTTAATTCAAACTTTGTACTGAAATTTCAGTTGAACTTAGGAAAATGTTTAAACTTATACTCAAAATGTGTATCAATTGAAATCTAATTAGATTCACTGTTAGCACCTTAATATATGAATTAACAAATATTATATGCTAATGTAAATTTTCAAACAATAATTTTACATTTCAGAGGAAATACTTCACATATTCTACAAAATATTTTTTCCAGTCATTCAAGATTGAATATTGTTTTTCCTAATTTATCTTGCATCAATATTCATCTCTTTAATGAGAAAACAGAAATTAATTTTCCATAATTTCAGTATATACTAAATGTTTATTTAGGCCAATTCCAACCATTTAATAACAAACACATAAATCAGAATCAAAGCATTATATTTACTATTAAGATGAATGAAGGAAGAGAAAGATGAATACAAATTTTAATCTTAATTCTAAAGAACAGAAGAAAATATGAATATTGCATATAAGAATATAAAACTATCAAATGTAATTGTACAGATAAAAACAAGTTTTGCAGCAAAGAAAAAAATAAGAGTGTGTGCTTATGACCACACAATAGAAGTGATAACTTCAAATTTTGTAATGAGGGATTAGTTATGTGAATAAAAAACAAGGGGATATTAGTATTGTCATATGAAATTATTTATTCATATGTCTGTACTCATAAAGTAATATTTTTTGCAAAATATACAATCAGATTTGTGAATTAATTGTATTCTAAGAAGAAAATAATAGGTTTAAGGTAAATGAAATAGGTTATAAAAACTTTAGTTCAAAATTATTTAAATATCTAAGAAAACTTCGTCAAGCATTGTTCCATACTTTGTTGTGCTTTCATTTGGATCATTTGACATAATTAAATTGAAGTTTGACTTTAAAAAATCTACTAAAGGCTTTGATTTGTCTTTTGAAAAGTCTACACGAAAATCCCCACTTAAAATAATAGCAATTTGTTCAGAAGAGTTGATCCGGCTTCAATATAGGCAACTAAATTTTTGTGAATGAATTCGATAATTTTCTCTACATTTTGATTTGGTGAAATATAATTAGTAACCATTAGAATTATTTGTCCCTTTTCCGCTCTACATTTTGCTGCACAATTTTCTCCGATACATGACTCATTAAAACCAAATGACTCAGTAGTATTGTTACCATTGTTACGAGCATTACATACCCAAGCGTAACAATGTTTGGCTTTTTAAAAAATACATCATTCAAGTTCACTCTCCAGCAAAATGCGCCTAAAGAAGTTATCACTTAAAAAAAAAAATTATATTAATATAAGAACTTCTGTATTAAGTTTAACATAGCTTTGAGTTATTCTCCTCTTTTAGTATTATCCATAATACTAAAGATGGGGGAATGTAATAAGCATTAATTAAAACTAAATAATAAAATATATTTAAAATTTATTATAACAAAAAAATTCACAGTCTTTCCTTAAAAAAAGTTCAACTTTTGTCTTTAATGTTTTTTTCTAACAGTAATAATCTAATAAATTTATCACATCCTATACCTATCAATGACATACAATTGCTTAATTTAATATGAGTACATCAAATCAGCTTCTGAATTTTTACCTTATTTATTTACACTAAATATTTAATTTTTTAAAAAATGATTTATGCATGATAGTTTTATGAAATATATAGAAAATTAACAGTAAAAAAAATTCAGACTACTTATATATGTATATAAAAAAAAATGCTTAACACTGAATATTTTAATTTTACTCAGTACTGCATACAGAGATGTAATACCTATATATCATACTATCTCACTCAAGTTCTTAAAATACATGTTCAGAATAGTAAAAATAAAATTGCATTAGCAATGTACATTTCATGTAATATAAATAGTTTAAAAATTGCTACATTAAATACTTATCAGAACAGTTTTGGTCACAGAATTGCATAGATGATACTTATGGCATGAAATCTCAGAATGTAACCCAAAAGTGTAAATATTCACAAAATTGAAAAAAAAAAGAGAGCATATGTAATTAATTTATAAATATATATATATATATATATAACACATATATATATATCATGAACATAAAAATTAGAACAAGTAAAATCTTATATCAGGTGAAAATAAAATAATCTCATATTCAACATAAATGACACAAAATTTAGTATAAAATTTAAAAATATATATTATATTTTACCATAAACAGTTTTTAAAAATAATCTGATGAAACACTGGTGTCTGGCCTCATGCATGTATTATAGTGCATATTATCATCATCATAAGTATTTTTCAAATGCGATGAGGTAATGGCACAAGAAAATACTGATGAGTCTTTTTGAAACATTAAATAATCCAATTATATAACAACATTCTAAGCTACCATATCTCACAATCTGCATAAACAAAACAGCAGAGGCAGAAAGGCACCAATGGCTATAAAAATAGGCAGCATTGTACTCGAATCCTCTGTTTCATAAGGATTAGGAATGCGTGGACCTGATGGATAACGAATAGGCGAAGCTTTTTTTTCTTGAGTTGCTTCTTCTTCTTCTTCGTCTTTTTCATCAGAGGCTAAAGATGGAAGCTGGGGAACATCTGCATGAATAAAAATATTTGTTATATATAAAAACAAGTATGGCATTTGCAAAAACATTACAGCGTCAATTTTTGTTTGAACATTGTTAAATACTTATACAGTTGAATCCTGATTCAATAAATTCATCATGACTGGGCATTTTGTTCATTAATTTGGGGTTATTCATTATATCGGGTCCAAACAAAATACAAATTCTTTGCACTTAACTTTTGGAAATTCTATAAGAAACTACGCAAAAAATATCCATAGTTAGAATAACACACTTCTTATTCAACAGCTAAAAATACTATTAGTGAATTACTATGCACCAGTTAATTCGAAATTTTAAAATAATGAATAATATTTTTCTGAAATCTTTTTGACTCAAAAGAGTTCTTTTTTGACTTTATGCAGAGTAGAAAATACTGCATCTTTTACATCTTCCTGCATAACATAGCAGCATGTTTTCCCAGTTTCCAAACAATGTAAAACATTAAAAAAGTTAACAGTTTTGATAGGAGTTTCATTATCAATTTCTGCATTAGAATCATTCATTGGTTCTGACAAATCAAAATTTTCTGAAAAACCATACATAGAATTAATTAACATCATTTCTCTAAAAAAATAAAGCAAATGGTAAGAAAAGATATCCCCTGCATTGTGTAGTGGAACTAGGTAGGTCTCCTGTTCTACTTAAGACTCACACGATAAGTTACACTCATGACTCATCTGCACCTGTTAAGCCCAATAAAGGTCTACACCTTTTCCTGTTAAAATTTGCTGCTTACAAGAAAAGTCTTCCTGTTTCGTACAAAAAGGATATGCCATTTGAGAAAAAAAAATTCAATTCTTTCTATAATACAAACTACCGTAAAATCCGGCGTATAACGCGCATCTATACTTTCAAGCTGAATTTTTTAATTTTTTGGTATATTCGCCGTATAACGCGCACCCCCTTTTTAACGAAGAAATCTGAAATATTAGTATACATCGCTCTTAGTTTTGAAATAATTCATCCGAGGTATTATTCCAGACTTTTGAAAAAATAGTATATTTCTAGAACTACAACTCTTTTCGTTCATAATGTAAGTCGTTTCTTTAAAACAAACGGTATTTCGATGCATAAAGAAGTAAATTTTTTCTATGCTCATCTCTTTTGTTATCTTTAAAGCTATTGTTTTTATACCTGGTGTATAACGTGCACCCTTAAGTTTCGATCTTATTTTTTGTGTTCAAAGTGCGCGTTATACGCCGGATTTTACAGTAATAATTTCTTCTCCTACAGCTGAAATAATTAATTTGGGGTTTATAATTTATTAAATAAGGATTATTTGCCTTCATTTTCATCAGGAAAAGAGAAAAATTCATTAAATCACGAAATTCATTAAATTGGGGGTTGACCGCTTTTAATTTTAGGAATCCTATATCATATTTTTAAAAAGATTTTAAATAAAATTCTTAAAATGTTACACTTCTTATTTTTTGTCCTCTCTTAAGAGAGCGAAACCTTAAAAGGAATCTTTTACATTTGTCTATTTAATTCAAAAAATTTGTATAGTTATAAAAAAGATGAATAAATAATCTTTTTGTAATTGAAGCTACCAGCAAAAAATGCAGATATTTCTAATTTTTTCTTTTTCTACTTTCAGATAACTTTCCAACATTAAAGATATTAAAAGCTTTAAGACAAACTTTCTTAGTTCTAAAAGAAATCTATATATCTCTATATGTATGTATGTTTATGCAAATATCTATTTTTTATTGGTTGGAAGTTTTAACTGTTCCTTGTTAGTTCATAATCTGCCTGCACAAAAAGGGACAATTTAAATTCATTAAAAGGCAATACATAGTTTTGACAATTTATAATATACTATAATAAATATTTAACCATAAGTCATTCCAGACACAATACATCAACAACTGGCTGATTATATTAACACAACAAAAATTAATAGTTAAAAAAAAATTTTCATTAAAAATATTCTACATGACAGAATTTTTAAAGTAGTATTTCAAGAAGAATCCAAAAACCCTTTTGTTTCCAGAAGGAACTAAGAAATCTTACAATTATAATGTAAGAAGGTAAAGAAAATAAATTTTGAAAAATTAAATGATATGAGTACAGCATCTCAAAATTATATTAAAATTTAAAATCACAAAAAATATTAAGCAATTTGTTTTACAGAAAAATTTCTTTCCAATTATTTGACCCTTACAAAAATTTGCCAGTTTATTGGAGATTCTGACTTATTTTAAGAATTTTTAATTATCACCACAGCTTAAAGATGTGTGTGTGTTATGCTTTATTCATAATCACTAAACAAGAAGCATTTTTTAAGAAATATGACTAAGTCCATCAAACTATAGAAAAATATCTACAACTAGACATAATGCAGAGTTTCTCTTATAAAATTCATTACTTATATTTCCCATCAGCCACTAAGCTATAGTAATACTATGATTTGTTAAGACATAAACAAACTGAAACGATAGTTACGTAAATGTGAAGAGAATGTAAATCAACATGCAAACAAGTCCATCTGTATGCATATCTAAGATTTTGGTATGGTTACATATATATTTTAAAATATTGCCGAATGTTGAAACAGAGGTTATAAATAATAAGGAAATAT
>BMAV01004094.1:296388-307781 GCA_019973955.1 Trichonephila inaurata madagascariensis
AATGTAAGCAAAGAGAAAGGAAAAATATAATTGATATTAAATTTTTTTTCTTATAAAATTTCATTTTTGTAATATATTTTCATAATTCTCAATGAGTGCAGCACAAGTAAATTTGTAACATATTCTGCAGATTAATATACTATATCAAAAAAGTAAAGTTTGCTTACAAATAATTCAAAATAACATTTGATAATGATTCAGGGGAAAAAATCACAAAAAAAGTTAATTTAATTAAGCTTTTATTAATTTATAAAATCTAAAATTTTTTAAACAGAAGTTCTTTTTCTATGTTTATATTTTTAAAAAAACTGCAAGAGTAATAATTTGGTTTCTTATTAAATTTTTTTTTAACAATTGTATTTGATAGCATTTCTTTTTGAACCCTAGCCAACTTTTCTTTAACACTTCTAAATACAAATTAATAAATATGGTTGCAATTTTATTTATTAACAAAAATTTTCAATCATTTCAGTACTTGTTTGTTATTAGGTATTTTTATATGAAAATTACCATTCATCTACCATATGCAAAAATAAATATTTATTTGAAGATGAAACACCCCATAAATTCAGAAAACAGTTATTTTCAGCTAATGAAAAATTTACTTACCAGTTGTTGACCCTCGAGCTACATAAATTGCATTGACTTTCGGATTATCCCTGTAACCCTAAAATTTTTTATCGCACATTAATTAAAAATGATAAAGTCGATAAAAAAATGCACTATTTAGTTAATGTAAATATCATTAAAAATGTAAAATAATATAAACTTTTAATTATTATAAATATGTTTCCAAATTTTATGAAACACCATTTTATAAAAGCAATGGTATTCAACCAATGGTCCATGAATCACTGATGGTTTGAAGAGAAATGTTTTGCAAAAAATTTACTTATTTGCATTTTTCATTTTATTTTACTAATAAAATAAAAATATAAGGAATCTTTACTTTTTTGTTCATGGTTGTTTTTACCTCTGTATTGTGTTATGTTTACAAAATGTAATAGTGAAAGAGAGAAAAAGATATGTGCAATAATACTGAAGTAACTGTAATATTGACCATTACAACATTCATCCCACTCTGCAGATATTGATTCATATCTAATAATTTTATTTGACCTGTAATCAGATCAAACAAAACAGTAACTCACAGATTGAAGAAAAACAGGTATCAAGAAAATGTGCTACATGAAATTTTACTTATTCAGAATCTAGTAGTTTTACATGTCTTGAGAATTCATTCACTGATGTCAATCAACACCAGGAACAGTTGCAATAAAAATGCTTGTACTTAGATAAGAAACAATTTGAATATTTTCAGACTCAATGAAAATTGTTTCAGCAAAAATGACTACTGTAGAAGTTCTTGATAAAGATTCCTTAACTGTGTGATAACAAATTCAAATCATGAAAATAATAGGCTATATATTATTAGTAAAGAAGTAAGCCTTGTACATTATGGGCCTGTGAAAAGGTTTTACAAAAACATGCTGTCCCATTTCTATGTTTGCAAACACTCTTAACCCTTTCGTGGGGAGTGGCTAATAGGTCAAGCCACATATCAAAATTTATTTTTGTAAGCAGGTAGTGGATATTTATTCTATTCATACATATTGATTGAAGCTAAAATGCATAAAAATCAATACAGATGGCAGCATGATACTTTTTTTTTGCATTTCGTGTTCTCTGATGAGTAGTTTTTCTCTGTGTATTCCTACAAATTGTATTTCGATTGTTATAAATAAAATTTCGACATGTCTCATGTATACTTTTATGTCAACGGAATGAATTAAGCAAATGTGCAATTAAAAAAAAAGGTTTTATTTAGGTTTTTGTATGTGGATAGAGGTTCTATCCACTGCCCACAAAGAACAGAGCAATGACCTTGAAATTGTCGCTCTTCCTCCATTCAAGAGAGCACTTAGAAACATGTGAGAATGTCGAGGGTGGGAAATATAAACTAACCTTGTTTACAACATGTGATGTAACCTTGTTTACAATATGTGATGTTACAACAGGGGATACAACATGTGACCTTGTGTCATACATGTGATAAGAGGTTTGGGTTTGAACATCCTTCAGTACAGTTTTTTTGCTACGTGAAAATGTTTGCATTTTATTGAGGTACATAAATACCTAGAATACTTTTTACTTATAGATGTATATATATTTTTAGCATTTTAATTTCATAAGATTACTGTACATAGATTTATCAACATAAAATATCAATATATATTATCAACATAAAATAGAATTGGAGAACATTCTTGTAACAATGTCTATAAAGAATTTATCAATTTAAGAGGCTCTTGTTATATTTGAATTGCCATCAGATGATGATTCAGCAGCTTCCAAGAACAGTGATGTTGCTGATGAAGACCACATTCAAAATTTTGCTCAAGGGGAAAATATTTTAAGTTCAGATGATAAAGAAATCAATGAGATATAGCATCCTTCAACTTTCCATATCCCTTTCAAAACAGAAGGTGGTCTATGCAGGAGATGCATGCTTTGCATTATCAGAAAAGATGTTCATTGCTCTTGATGGTTGAGTCAATGCAATGTACCACTAGGCCTTCTTTAACCAAATGGTTCTACTTGGCTTGAAAAGTTCCACAGTAAATAGCTAATCAAAATTTATTAAATAACTAATTTAATTCCACATAAATATCACTTTATTTCTAACTTTTTATACAAAAATTAACAACATCTGAGGATAAATTAACAATCTCAATGTATATTTTAGTAAGCATTCTATATTGTACAATTATGCACCTGTACTTTGTATTTAATTGTTATTGAAATAGTTATGAGCATAAATACTAATTTTTCATAAAAAGAAATATCCTTGGTCGCATCTTAAACAATAGTGAAAAAGGTTCCATTTAATTGAATTTAACTTATTGAATTAATTGATGCAAATAAAACAGAAAAAAAATTATCTTTTGTTTTAAGGAAGGGTATGTGACTAACTTCGGAGCAATTTTTTGAAATATAAAAATTTTCAACTAAATAAGCACTTCTTTATTTGAAATGGATCATAAAACTAGGAATTCAAGTACAATTTCGACAAAATTAAAAATAATTTTGGATATATTGGGAATTTTGAGTGAAATTTTAGCTAAAAATTGCAGTTACGGTAAGGTTTGGACTGAAAATTCTTAATATATTTGAATAATATTTATACAGTACATAAATAACATCATTATCTGTACTTAAAACTATAAGATTTGTAATACTTTTGAAGTATGTCGTTTTTTATGCAAGAACTCAATTTTTTACAAAAACTTAATGTTATTTTTTCACAAAAAGTGCAATAAAATACATAAATATGTACACATAGATTAGATAATAGTATAGACTGCAGATAAAACTAAATAAAGCATTTTCAGAAAATTTCAATTCAATATCTTAAAAAGAAAACCTGTAATGAACTTTACTGTGAAGCAAAAAATTGAAAAACATAGTTTCTCAGAAAATGCATTTACAGATTTTAATACAGTATAAAAAAATTTCTACTAATTGTACATTTTTTAAACTCACCATGTTTATAGGTCAAGATCTCTTTAGATTCATGTTTAACTAATTCGGACTTTTTTTAAACCTTTTGCTGTTTTCTGGAGAGTTTTATAGACTATAACAATTGTCATTTTTAGTAAAATTTTGATACAAAAATTGCAGTTACACAAACTTCTAATAAATGTATTCAAATAATATTTATACAGTACGTGAATAACATCTTTATATGTGTTAGAAATTAAAAGATTTGTAATACTTTTGAAAGTTTATTAAATATGCCAAATTTTATGCAAAAACACAATTTTTTAAAAAATTAATGAATTTTTTTCATAAAAATAATAATAAAGTACATAAATATATACACAGAGATTAGATTTTGATTTATAACACAGATAGAACTAAATAAAACGTGTTTTGAAAATTTCAATTCAATATCTTAAAAATATTTTGTGTAGTGATCTACTTCCGGTTTTGTAAACTCCATTTCTGGTTTACTAATTATTAACTTTGCTTCTAAATATCGTAGGAACAAAAATAGAGTGCTTTTGGAATCTTAAATGTATGGGCTATAAAATAAAAGCATAACAGAAATTTCAAAAATTTTCACCAAAACGGCGAATTTTGGGTAGTCACATACCTTAAGGAAGTTAAATATGAAGGCGTCACAAAAACATTTTGTTTGCTCAACTCAACTGCTTGAAATACTTGATATTTCATAGAATATAAAATTGAATAAAAATGAAAAAAAAAGGTGGAAAAAATGTATGCAGATGGTCACAAACATTAAAGGACATCTTTCAAGAATCGTAAAGGTAAAAAATGCAAGTCAGATAGTTTATATACACCATATATAACAAAGAACTTGTAGATAAAAAATGCCTAACAACTGTTACTTAAATTACAAATGAAGTTCAACATTTTGAACCTATTTCTTGAATAGAGAAACCCTGTAAAGAGATGGATCCCAGTATATTACAAATCCAATTTTTCATCTTGCATTTTTCCCTTCCAGCAGCAAAATCTGAAATTTCAAAAACTCTTAAAAAGATGGGGAAACCAAGCTTATATACCTACCACATACTTAAATGTGGTGCGAATTATAATGATATGAATACATGATCATTTACACAGTGATACTCAATAATTATTAAGTGAAGTCTGAAAAACTTTAAACATTAAATTTATTAACATTAAAACAAACAAATTCCCAAACTAAACATATTAATCCAACAATCAATCATACTAATATCTTAAGAAACAATCATAATAATAATCCCTCAATCTCTTGAATAAGCAAATCACAGACATTTATACACAGTCTAGTCATCTAATGTGATCACTAATCAAAAGCCAGAATAACCACTTTTCACAGAGCAGACTGCTGCAAGAAGTGGAGGAAGAGAATCAATTAGGTTCCCGAAAGTGTTCACTGGGATATTGAGCCATGCCTTCAATGCCATAGCCAGCTGCCCAAGATTACGCAGGTGAGGATCCATGGAGCGAACAACTAGATCAAGATGGTCCTACAGATTCTCGATTGGGTTTAAATCAGGCAAGTTTGTTGGCCAGGGGAGAACACAAAACTCATCCTGGTGCTCTTTGAACCATGCACGTACACTGTCAGTTGTATGACACTTCACATTGTCCTTCTGGTAAATGCGATCATCCTGAGGAAAAACAATGCGCATATAGGGGTGGACATGGTCCGCAAAGACAGATGCGCACTTGTATTGATCCATTGTGCCTTCCACAGTGATGAGTGAACCCAATGAATGCCAGGGAAACAAGCCCCAGACCATATAGCATCACAATCTGCTTATATTTCGCCAAGTGGAAATTCAAGGTGAAATGGAAAATTGAGGCAAAAGAATGTTGAAGATTTATTTCCAACAAAATGAATAAATGTATCTTCTTTCAAGAATAACTTAAAAATGTGTTCGGATTACAAGGTAAAGTGGATACTATGGCCTGCACAATTAATCAAATATATGCAAATGTTTTTCAATTCTGATGAAAATATGTCTCTCAGAAAGCATGTATGTGATAACTTTTTTCAACAGCCCTTATAATCACATCTTCCTTCTTATATAATTCTTCTACACCAATGCAGGTTGCACATCTTTTTAAAAGTGATTGCTTGAAGAGTCATGAGTAACTAAATTTACTTCTTCCATTGCTGCAGCAATCCTTTGGCACAGTTTTGTTATATTTTACACTAATTTAAAAGAAGATATTAGAAAGCTAACACTTTTAATTCCTTAAAGTATAACAAAAAATGTTTTCTGTTTTATTTTAAAAATTTCTTGCTTGATTTGAGTTACAGACTTAAGATGGGTTTTTTTTGTAAATGAAGTCATTTTGTTCAAAAAAGGTAATAATTGTTATTGATAGAAAAGTATTATGTGTTGTACCATTTGGGAATCTGAACTATATGGGTCATCTTCTGAAATAACTTGCTTAGGATAATATGTAATATTTTTTTTATAAAGAATTAAAGTTAGGTGACATTTTTTCAAACCCAACTAAAACTACATTAACCAAGCCAGCAAAGATTTTTGTTTGATTTGCAACTGTGATTAAAAGAATGGTTATGCAAGATGACGTTAGTGAAAAAATCACTGTAAAATAGTGAAATTTGTGGTCATAGTAAATAATATGATGGAGGGTGTCAATTTTCCTCCATTTCAAAAATATAGTAGTCATCACTGACTTTTTATTTTTCCCAGAACTGATATGACCCTCCTTTCACTCTATTCCAGCTTGATGTTGAGTTTTGGGATACCTTGTATAAACCTTCAATCTGTATCTCAAACTTCAGCACATAGCAAGGAGGGTACGAGTGTTAAATTGAGGCAAAACGGTGGAGAAAAAAGTTTTTGTAAAAAAAATATAACTGCAAAGTTTGTCTTGGAGTTGCAATAGTAGAGTGAATGACGTTTTATAGTTACTGTACAAAACTGGCTGTGGAGGTTTGTATAATTATGTGTATTTCACAGTGATTCTAGGTAAAAGTATTTTGTCCCACAGAGCTTATAAGGCTAATTAATCAATAGTAGTCCAGAAATTTAGGATCTATGTTTAGTTTGGTATGATTATTATATAATAACTTTTTTCCATTCTTAAAGAAAGAACTGAGTGATTCACTTAATAAAATTTTTGTTGTTTGAGCTATTGCATTTTATATAAGGGCTTTGAATGCATTGTTTTTCATGGAGTTCTTTACTAAAGCTATTCTGTTTGGTAGATTTTGGAAGATATTTATCACTTATTGTGCAGAGATCAGTGGTGATTGGTAATGTGACTAAGAAATCTTTTGGGAGTCTTTAACTTTTTTGATAAAAGGGCCATAAGGTTTCGGATTTTTAGAGGAAAAGTTATCCAGCGATTCAACAAGTATGTTTACATTACAATGGGTATTATTAACAAGGCCCACGGGTTACGTAAGGAAGGGATGTGGGCTTAAGTTTTAAATTTACTGACAAAAGATTTTTTAGATTTTCTTAAGGCTTAAGGAAGTATATTTTTTCCTAAGTTTTATTTTCGCAGAGAGAAAATTCTTTTTTTTTTGTTTGGTAGAAACATGATGTCATAATCTATTTTTTCCTGCTCATATGTCTTAGATACAAATTGTACTTGAAATTGCCATAAAAGATTGCTTATCAAGACCATGATCAAGTAATATTCAGTTCTTTAAAAAAAAGTCGTTTTTCTAAGAATATGGCCATTATAGTACTTTCATTATTTTTTTGTAATAATCTTTTTTAACATTTTTTGTTTTACAAATTAACATTATCACTTCAAATACTCATAAAAACAGAGCAAAAATTTCACTGCTTTCAATTAATTTAATACATTTAGCAAATGAATTTCCAGATTGACTTTTTCTTTTATTTCCTAATCTGTGTTACTAAAATTTCAACAAAAGATGGGCACATCCAATGTTTTCAGTACATTTTTTATACAGGCACTGTTTATTTTTTTTTTACTCAATGCCCTTTTTAGTATTGCTGATTACCTGCATAAGATAAAATTATTCTATTTTTGAAGTCAGTTCTCTTTTTTTATTTTACTGCCCCATAACTTTCTCTGTAAGTCACACACAGCTGTGATACTTAAATTCTCTTCAAGTTAAGTGGAGAATGGTATCGCAGTTTGGAAATTTTTCTGATATTTCTTTCTAATTCTTCCATAAAGTCAATATTCATCACGTTCTGGATTTTTAGAGGTAGAACTCTCCAGTGAATCCACAAGCACAATGGATTCGAGAGATCCATATAATTTTTGCTATACAAGTGAAATGCAATAAATAGACTATATCTTGTTTTTTAAAACTTAAATATAAATGGAAACAAGTACATTTTAATAGCTTTATGCATATTTACTAGGTTGTGTTCAAATTTTTGCAAATACAGAAGATTTTAAATAATTGTTTATATAAATTTCTTAACTAAGCAAAAAATATCAAAATTACAATAAAAATTATGCAAAAAAAATTAACCCTTTAACTGACATAAGTGTATATACATGCCTAGCGCCACCAATGTGTTAACAGCCCATGGCATGCATATATAGCTTTCCAATAAAACTATTCTGAGGGTTTCAGAATACAATACAATGACCTTGACACTGTTTGTGAAGGATTTACCTATTTTAGGGAAGGATTTACTCCTTTTCTTTTCTCCAATACACTGAAAAACTATGCACGCCTGTGTGAAAAATAGTGACACTAGGGAGCAAATCATGCAACTTTTCCTTGGCAGATAAGAGGTAAAAACACACCCTCAAATTATTATAAAAAGCCCCAGTAAAATTGAAAAGTCACAGACAATTGCTTTAAACTGTTTTTCTTTAAGCTATGTGTTTCTGTTGTTGTTGTTGTTACTGATGCCACCTGATTGACAAAGGCCAGATCGAGACCTACGAAATTCATCATGGCAAAGGGCTAGGTGACGTGTGTCATTAACCGTAGCTTTAAGCACCATACAAGTGACAGTTCAATTTGGCTCGTTTTTACCCCAATTTTGAGGGAGGATACCTGGGGGTGGTCAGGTGCCTCCCACCTCTCTTCCCCTTCCACCAACCACATGAGAGGACTTGCGTCTCGAGGGCTATTTATAGTACCCCCATGCCCCAAAGGCACTATGCCTTTACAAACATCAATGTCTTCTCCAGGATTCAAACCCAGGCCCTACAGCACAGCAGTCAGCATTGCTAACCACTATACCGGATGGGCGACATATGTTTCTAAATATGCAAAAAATTCTGAAGATAACCATTTTTAAAGAATATAATTTTGATTATAAAAGTACTTTTTGAGTGATTCTGATAAAAAGAAATGAAAAAGATATTTACAGTTAAAACTAAAATGAAATAAGAAAATGGTTTTTATAAATATTCTTCAGTTATACTATTAAAGATGCATTTTCTAAGTATCCAATTAAAATTTTATAAAGTAGAGAAATATTTTAAAATATATTTTGCCATTGAAAATCAAACCTAATGATTAAAAAGGCATACTTCCAAACATAATATGCTTCGAGACCCATTGAGGAGACAAACTCTTTTCTAAGTCAGTTAAAATTTTTCAAAGATATTTATATCACTTTAAAATTAAAAAAAAAACTGAAATACCAAATGACATTTTAATTACTTTTTATTTCTATACAATATATTACTCGAAATTTAATACTTGAAACTAGTAGCAAAAATTTTTTAAAGGAAAAATTGTTTTGATAAATATTTTTACTATAAACCACACATAATTATTTCTTTTTCTTACTTATATGTAGAAAGAAGGCATATTTTCAAATGAAGAATACTACCTTTATAAATTCAACTCTGATTTTTCCATCATGCTCTGATTCTTCTTCATTTACAATTAATTTATTTCCTTTCACAGTGAATGGAATATGCTCGTCATGCGCAACACCTTTCCCAACTTTTGCAAATATATCCAAATCTGACACAATGGTATGAACACCATTTAAAGTAACATCAAAGACCTAAAAATTAACATCAGTTGAAAAAAACTTTAAAAAAATCTCAAATCTATAATATGAGTATAATATAAAATTAACTTCACAAAATTAATGAAAAAAAATTTAAACACATTAAGAAACATTTAAACAAATGCTTAAAAAGATAGGAATGAAACAATTATAAAATGGAGATCCCCCTTCACACACACTAAAACAAGAGAGTTACATTTTAAAAAATTTTTGAATTGCCCACACCCTGAGTCCCAACTTTTAATATGTGGACACACACACACACACATTCCCAATGCATATGCAATAATAACTAATACAAAAAATTTTTTTAATACAAATTAAAAAAAATTTATGACAAAAACATTTTTTATTTACACAATACACATATATTATTTAAAACAATGTAGGTACTTGCATATTAGCATCACTGCAACCAAACTGACACCACATGAATTGTGCCATTTTCCACCAAAATCTGACTGATTGGTTTATTTTCATATAAAACATGTTGCCAATTTCGTAGCGGTGATGCTGATATGAAGTACTACAATATGTACAGAATTAATTGGTACTTGCATATTATTGTAACCTATTGGTGACATTATATGAATCGAAGCACATGATTGCCAAATTAAGGCATATTACACTTAAGAAATTGGGGTTGCCAACTTGGCAAGTTATCTTGAACGTTGGCAATTGTTGTGATAATATGAGAGTATGAATAATTTCTACAACTATTAAATAGCTATGCCTTATTAATAAGATCCTTGTGACTAATGTTTTCATACCAGTGTATTAATATCTAGCTCAAAATTTTGTGAGAGTCTGACAAAAAGATCATTTTTTTACTATATCGTTATCTTTTGCTGATGACCATGTTATTCAACAAAGATCACATTCTACAAGACAAGATGAAGAGAAAACAATAAAGAAATATTTTAGTATTTCTTCCTTGAAAAAATTGTTTACCTTAACAAAAAAAAAAAGTTTTAGAATATATAAGTACCTTTTAACAATGAATTTCTGGACTCTTTACCATGATATTAAACTGTTTTATTATTATTACATTATTGTATTAATTTTTTATAATGAACCCTTACTCCATACACATATCCTCAACTACAATTTTTGTATCATGTGGTCCTCTCAAAACTTCCAAGAACATCTATTGAAGATATTTAGGCCAACCCAACTTTTTTGTCCCCAAGAACATATTCTAGGATATCTGTAGGACAGCAGGCATCAATTATTGGTAAAATCCTAGGAGAGTCCACACCCTTGGTGACAAACAAAAAATAGTTCCAAGCCAGAATGAGAGGGCTCCAAGCGAAACCAACAATGGTGGCAAGTGAATATAGTGGGACAAGGTGGATGCGTAATGAAAATATATGTACACAATACAGACGTTAATCAAATATATTTAAGATAAAAATTAAAAAAACAGATTTTAAAAAAGCCTTGAAGGCCTCATCCCTAAGTGAATGACTGTGGGAGCGGAGTGAAGGACCATGAGATTCTGAGAGGTAATGGTTGAACACACACATTCGACATCTCTATTCAAATCCATCCAAAACAGCACTCTAATGTTCATATAATCTCATTTGGATAAAGCTTATAATACATGCACATAATGTATAAAAAACACCAGCGGTGAGATTCTGTGTTGTATTATTCTATTCGTATGGACATACCTATATTTTAATACTGCATGTTTAAAAGCTATTAAATTGCAAATTTTCTTCTGCCCAATTTGGCAACCCTGCTCTCAAGAGGAGCCAGTTCACTTCATTTTGGATTTTAGGTTTGGGAAATGAAGTTGGTCAATGCATGAGGGGAAAAATAAAAGAGATTGGATGCATTTTGCCTAGTGTTGGTATCTATGTT
>BMAV01004094.1:310054-328082 GCA_019973955.1 Trichonephila inaurata madagascariensis
TTTTTTAATACAAATTAAAAAAAATTTATGACAAAAACATTTTTTATTTACACAATACACATATATTATTTAAAACAATGTAGGTACTTGCATATTAGCATCACTGCAACCAAACTGACACCACATGAATTGTGCCATTTTCCACCAAAATCTGACTGATTGGTTTATTTTCATATAAAACATGTTGCCAATTTCGTAGCGGTGATGCTGATATGAAGTACTACAATATGTACAGAATTAATTGGTACTTGCATATTATTGTAACCTATTGGTGACATTATATGAATCGAAGCACATGATTGCCAAATTAAGGCATATTACACTTAAGAAATTGGGGTTGCCAACTTGGCAAGTTATCTTGAACGTTGGCAATTGTTGTGATAATATGAGAGTATGAATAATTTCTACAACTATTAAATAGCTATGCCTTATTAATAAGATCCTTGTGACTAATGTTTTCATACCAGTGTATTAATATCTAGCTCAAAATTTTGTGAGAGTCTGACAAAAAGATCATTTTTTTACTATATCAAGTTATCTTTTGCTGATGACCATGTTATTCAACAAAGATCACATTCTACAAGACAAGATGAAGAGAAAACAATAAAGAAATATTTTAGTATTTCTTCCTTGAAAAAATTGTTTACCTTAACAAAAAAAAAAGTTTTAGAATATATAAGTACCTTTTAACAATGAATTTCTGGACTCTTTACCATGATATTAAACTGTTTTATTATTATTACATTATTGTATTAATTTTTTATAATGAACCCTTACTCCATACACATATCCTCAACTACAATTTTTGTATCATGTGGTCCTCTCAAAACTTCCAAGAACATCTATTGAAGATATTTAGGCCAACCCAACTTTTTTGTCCCCAAGAACATATTCTAGGATATCTGTAGGACAGCAGGCATCAATTATTGGTAAAATCCTAGGAGAGTCCACACCCTTGGTGACAAACAAAAAATAGTTCCAAGCCAGAATGAGAGGGCTCCAAGCGAAACCAACAATGGTGGCAAGTGAATATAGTGGGACAAGGTGGATGCGTAATGAAAATATATGTACACAATACAGACGTTAATCAAATATATTTAAGATAAAAATTAAAAAAACAGATTTTAAAAAAGCCTTGAAGGCCTCATCCCTAAGTGAATGACTGTGGGAGCGGAGTGAAGGACCATGAGATTCTGAGAGGTAATGGTTGAACACACACATTCGACATCTCTATTCAAATCCATCCAAAACAGCACTCTAATGTTCATATAATCTCATTTGGATAAAGCTTATAATACATGCACATAATGTATAAAAAACACCAGCGGTGAGATTCTGTGTTGTATTATTCTATTCGTATGGACATACCTATATTTTAATACTGCATGTTTAAAAGCTATTAAATTGCAAATTTTCTTCTGCCCAATTTGGCAACCCTGCTCTCAAGAGGAGCCAGTTCACTTCATTTTGGATTTTAGGTTTGGGAAATGAAGTTGGTCAATGCATGAGGGGAAAAATAAAAGAGATTGGATGCATTTTGCCTAGTGTTGGTATCTATGTTTGACGCAATTTCTATTTCTTTAAAAATGAGAAAACCTTCACATAAAATTTTAGGTACTTATGTATTATCCCAAACTATTAGCGACATTAGGGGAGACCTGTGTACCTAGGGCTCCTTTTTTTCAATGCACGAAAACAGAGCCACTGGCCTCTTTAAAAAATGTGAAACTGATATGCTTTCATCATTATACTAACTAACATGCAATAGGAGTTAATATAAGTACTTAAAATAATAAATTCTGTGAAATGAAAGGTTTTTAAAAAATTCAAAAATGGCCAGCAGCTTTTGTACCTAGGGCCTTTCCCTAAAACTTAGGTTTCGCTCTGTAATCAATAGAAAACAAACATACACACATGAATTTAATAAAACAATTAATATTAGCTAACATAATGATTTATCATGCAACTATTTAATTTGCAATGCGCCAAATTATACACGAATTACACATATTTTCATTCTACATTATAATTTAAAAAACTGGTTACAAAAGTGAGCTGCATACATTGTTGCTCTGAAGCACCAAAAGATTATGGTTTGGGCAATTTGAGCACAATATTTTTGTTGTCACAATGTTTCTTCTTTGTCATAAAGAAACATTTGAACGAGCAATATTCTTCAGAAATTTAACACTATAGTGTTCTTTAACATCTATTATTTCTGCCACATAAAAATGTTCAGTTTTTTTGCCTTGTATTTTTGTTAAACAAAAAAATCCCTCCTTTTTCAATAGTATTTCATACATCAGCTCCTGTAGAATTTGCATCATCAGTGTAATGAGAATCTAATATCTGATAATTCTTTGTATTAAGTTGTCTTAATTTCAAACTTGGGTTTTTTTTACAAGTTTTCTTTTTCTTTTCTTTGGCAATTTTAATAGCATGATATTTTTGATTTCTTCCTTTTCTGGAGTGTCAGTTAAGATTCTATCTCTCCCTGGTTTTCGGCCACCTCTGTAGGATTTACTTCGAGAATTATGCTTATTAGAAATTATTTAGAATTATGGTTCTGTTTTTATAATAATAAAGAATTTTTTTATTAAATGAATTCTTATGTTTGTGTAAACAAAATGATAATCCTGAATAATAACAATAATGGTAGCAAACATATTTTTTATAAATCAAGCATATTGAAAGTTTCAGAAAATATACACTCCTCTCATTTAAATAACATCGAATTATAATAAAAAACTTGACTAAATCAAAATACTTCAGATAATTAAGGCCACTTTTCTCCTTATATTATAAAAACTTGTTTTAATAAAATAAAGAATATTAATTGCAATTGTACTTAGGGCCACGGCCCTAGGTACAAGGCAACCATGTGGCCCTAGGTACAAGTCTAGGTAATTTCATACAAAATGTGTTCTGCAGAAAAACCCAGATGGAGAAGGGATTTATTTAAAATCTAATTTAGTACTTAAAGTTACAAACAAAATTATGTACTAGAATTCAAAGAAAAATATTTGACTTATCTTTGTACAACAATAAAAAGAGATGAAACTCTGCAAAATTTTACTTTAGACCATGTAAAACTATTTTTCATTTATAACTTGCCACAGCTTTCTTTTGCAAAATTTCAAAATGAATGCCAAAGTAGGAATTGGTGTTATCACTCACCCAACTGTTATAAAGCTTAGAACTAAATATTATTCAAATAAAATGGGGTGGCCCTAGGTACACAGGTCTCCCCTACATGAAATAAAGCACATGATTGTCAATTCAGCACATATGACACATGCAAAATTACGGTTGACAACTTGGCGAGTAATCTTGAACATTGGTGATTGTTGCAATAATATGTAAGTATAGAATTTTATTGAAAACTAAGACATATTTATCGTGATTGCACGGCAACAGGCACACATTAAATGATTGGTGTGCACCATGGTGCCCACAGGCATAGGGTTGGAAACCCCTAGTCTAAACCAATACAATTTTAGAATGGAAACTAGATTATACAATAATTTATACTTTTCTTTGAAACCAAAAGTTTAGTTTAACCAATCACAAGTGTATATAATCACAAAGTCTATATTCACTATATTCCTATTGATATTAAATAAAAAAAAACAATATGGTCTAAATTAAATTTCTAAATTAGATAAAACAAAAATATTCAACTCTTGAAACTGGTAATTACAATATTTACATTTATCTCCTGGAAACTAATGGTTACAATACTAAATACAATCAACAGATTAAAAAAAACTTTAATTCAGAAAATGACACAAATGAAACAGTATTCAATTTGATTTGAAAAAGGCTTTGATACATGTTATTTATATGAAAGCTCAAATATTTTAGATGAATGAAAATTTAAGAACTGAATTCAAAAATTCAAAAGTGCTCTATTAACATCACTGCAATCAAACTTGTACTATGTGAATTGTGTCCCTTTCCACAAAAAAAATCTGATTTTGTTGTTCTCTTTAGCTGATATATCTTGATGTGATTTGTATGGCCTAAATTTTGTTGTGGTGACATTAATGTATTAGTACATAACTTCTTTGCATCTATCTAGAGAAAAATATAAAAATAGCTTTTCAAAATTTTTGATATTCTAAAAATCTTTAAAGTAATTCTTAGGCAAATTGCAATAAAAAGCAGACATTTAAATATAATTAAATATAGCATTAAAGGAAAAAACTTTACTTTAAAAAAAAATGAAATTTAAGCAATTTTAAAAATGTCCTTCATAATATCAACTTCAGGAAGTAATATGTAGCTTCATCATATATGTTCAAATTCAGACAGAATTAAAGAAACTGTTACATATTAAATCTGGCTTTAAAATACTTAAATGGTAATGATATGGAAATCAGAATGAAGTATTAATTCATCTAATTTTTCTTCACCATAGCTCAAAATCATGAGATTATCTGCAAATAATTCCGATAACCTATAGAATGACATAATTTAAACATGTAATAACAATATTTTCAACAACTTGCATAGTTCATTATAGCATACTCAATTTAACCAACAATGAACAAAACTGGAGTGTCTAGTCATATCAAGCTTAACTACTTAAGAATTTTTGGTTCAAGTATAGTATAGGGGGGCCACTTGGCGCAGTCCTTTTTTTGAGGACTAAAAATGGTCGCCAAGGTACTTTTTTCAGAATTATTTATTTTAAAATGAATTTGATATCTCACCATGACATTTAGATAAAAATCACCAAATCTGAAGAAAAATCGTCAAATCAAAAAGCCCCCCCCCCCTTATACTACACTTGAGCCGAATTTTTAATTGAAAGTTAAAATTTAAAAAATATAGTTATTTTATAAAGCATATTCCACACACAAACTTAATTATTAGTAACTAAAAGTAAAATTATTAATCACAAATATTTATGGTTTAAAGAGAAGGAATAAGTTTGTTGCAAAGAATCACTGTCATAAATATTTTTACCTTCATTCCAGGAGAAGAAAAGTAAACTTCACAAAATTTTAATACTAGAACATAATCTCCATCTTTATTCACAGGAATCTCATAACCAAATGTTGCATGGTGATATCGTTCTGTTTGGTAAAGTACTTGATCAGTTCTAGGTACTCTACTAATTATTAATTGTTTTCCATAGTCCGATGCTGTTCCAATCCTCCCATGCAATGGATCTCTTCGATAATGTATACCATCAGAATCTACATGAGATTCTCCACCAGCATTAATTGCATATATTATATCACCTAAACATGTTACTAATTCGCAGCTTAGACATAAAACTAATATAAAAATGAAAAGATGTTTTAAATAACTAAGTTGATGAGTTGGCATGACGAAGAATTTTAAATGCTCGCAATGTTTACATTCAGAAGCCTTAGTTACCAATAATATTCCACGATAAGATTCTTTCGAACACTTCTGGTTTCTTATACCGACAGTTACGGTTGAAAATGTTGAAATTTCGGTTTTATCCACTATTATTTCTAAACATTCTTAAACCTCTTCCCCAGCAATCATTAAAAGCAAAACTATTTAAATTTTAAAAGAAAACATGACATAATTTTATTTGAACCTATGATGTTCACTTTCTGTGGTTGCTTTGAGTAATTTATTCTTTCTTCCAAACTCAGGCTTTAATTTTCTTCAATTCAAACACTTTATTTTAAAATTCATTCCATAATTCAAACATGCTAAGATAAAAGCAATGCTGTCTGCTTTAGAATAATTCGCTAATGATGCTTGAATCTAGAGTATAAGTTTTAACCAAGTTTTTACTCCGAAACAATCGTTTTGAATTCGAAGTTATTTAAAAGTAACCAGTGATGTCATGATTTTAAGAAATTCAATTATCATACTTAATTTTTAATTTAAATTTATAATTTTGTTTTATGTAATAATTTCTTCATTCTAATTCTTTAATATTAATGAACTGAGAAGAAACATAAAACTTGAAAACACAGGTAATCTCAATCAGACTTTAACTGTTTCTCTTTCTACTTGTCAATATCGTCAATGATTGAATACTCCACTTTCTTCAATTTCAAATAAAACACAAGGCGAAAGTCAAATTTACAGTGCAATCACTAACCGTACATTACAACTCAAGCTAAGATCTAATTCATAATACATCGGAGCATAAGGCCAAGTCTCCATTTTTACAGTGTTAACCACTGTACTGAACTGAACTGAACCAATGATTGAATGATGTTAATGTAATGTTTCAGAAGAGAAGAAAAAGAAAAAATGTGTCCTGCTTTTCAAATTTCTCTTTTAATCACAATTTTCATTTTGTTTTTCTGTATAGGAAAGCTTTATTTGTAAAATAGATTCAGATTATAGCTATTATTATCCTTCGTTAATAACGAAATATTTCTACATCTCAGTTTCTGAATATGTTAAGGTCTGCAGGTAAAATTAACTGGTTTATTTTAAGTTGAGTATTTCTAAGTAGAAAATCGTGTGCTATATATATAAATATTTTATAAAATTATGTTTGAGGATTTAGTTGTTCGTTGCTATGTTTAAATAAGCATATGACTATTTGAATTGATAAGTTAACACATGGTTTTTTGTTTAGGTTTTATTTTCATGAAGTTTTAAAGAATTAGATTTTTAAAATTTTCTTTAACTTTTTGTTATCATAGTTGTGTGTGATTCTTTGCAATCTTGTGGTTTTCTTGACTTCCTGAATTAAAGGAATTTTGAAAATACTTCTAACATTTTTTTGAATTATATATTTTAATTAAATGTTGCTATTACAAATTATCACGCAAAATACAAACAGAAAAGATACGTATGATTTTATTATAAAAATGTTCTATGCTCTTTTGACATGCATTTCTGATTATTGTCATATATGTATAAAAAAATAAATTTCAACTTAAATATAATTTTATATGCAGTGTTGCAATTCTTAAATGAGTTGAAAACTTGCTTCCCAGTATGCTTTAATGTTTTTGTGACTATCTAATGAAAAGATTCAAAACTTATTTTGATACAATCATTCTTATTCATAAATTATTTATTTATTGTGACTAGATATTTAAAGATGAGTCAATTGTTACAAAGTACCTCATATGCTGGAGCAGGAGAACATCTTTTCCTAAGTGAAGAACTTAGTAATGTTACAATAATTGTTCAAATCAATTCTCAAAGTCGATGGCGCTTTCCTGCCCACAGTTTAGTATTATCCTCTCAGAGTCCTGTTTTTCGAAGAATGCTTGAAAGTGATTTTTCCGAAAAAGCTACGGGTTCAATCCTTATTGAAGATATCAAACCGAAGATTGTTGAATTGTTGCTTGGGTAAGTAAATGATTTTATAAACACACACACATATATGGAGGGAATAAATTGACAGTTTAGAAATCTTTTTACATGTATCTTTAGTGAGTGTTGTTTTTTCCCTTATATATTCCTTTTGATTGTAGTTTTATAGCCAATTTCTTAAGGAAATCTAATTTGTTGGTGAATTTTTGTTTGGTCAGTTTTAAGTGGATAAATATGTTTTTCTGAAGTGATTTTCTTTGTAACTTTTAAATTTGTGTTGTATTTATGTATGTTGATAATGTGTGTTTGTTTTTTGGGTACTTTTCCATTTTACTGTCTCAAATCTTGACAAGTTCGCATTATTGGCCACAGCACATAATATACACATACAAAATATTAATGAATATTAGTTCTCATTAGTTTTCCATCCATTTTTTGGTGTATTATGAAGAGGACTTTTCTGATAAGAAAAGACCATGTCTTATTGTGAAAATTTGGTGGTAAAAGGTTACCATCAGGAATATTCTGTTAGGCGTGAGTTGTATCATTTTTAGCAACTTCATTGCTTGGGCTGGCAAAACAGAAAAGTACCTGTATTTTGTAATTTATTAATAAATATAACTTAGAATTGTTTTTGCATAAAATCGTAAAAGGGAGAGACTATTTACTTTGAGATATTTTGAATCATCAAAGTGAAAGGATTCTTTCTAGATAAATTTTAGTGTAATAAAATGAGAAAATACTATTAATATGTTCTCAGTTTATTATATAATTTGAATCAGTTCACTTTTCTGAATTGTGGATTGTAAATTTTACAATACATTTGTTTTCGTGAGTTTTATTAAATGATTACAAAATGGAGAGATAATATATATATATAAATCACAGATTTTCTGATTTCAAATTATATTTGAAAGAAAAAACATGATTTATTTTTAGTTTTGGAATAATTTTATCAGCATGTACAGTCAAAGCTCTATTTTGCAAATTCCTCTATTTTGAGAAAAAAAAAACTGTCTTTGAATCTGCATTAAATTGGCTGTTCTGTTTGAACAAGCTGTTAACAGGATATATCAGTCATTATTTGCTGTGGTAACATGTGGATGACCTTGTTAACAACCAATGTTGAAGCCCTGTTTCTTGGAATCAATTTTAGTCTTGCAATGACATATCTTGCCACTTCAACAGTGTTTGTCTGGATTCCAGTCCCCCAATAATACACCAAGCCAAGGATTCTGGTAGATCACATTGTGAGGGCATTTTCCAGTCACCTTTTCTCAAAACAACAGCCACTGAATTTCACCACTGAGACAATGAAAAACATCTATGAAATCATGCTCAATATAAGAGCAGAAATCATCTATGATTTCTGCTCTTATATCTTTCCTTTTCACTTTGACGTCATGTATGTTGATTTGCCTATGAAGCTTTCTTTTGTTTTCTGCTACACTTTAAATTATGAATGTTTTGTTTTACATCAGCTATCGAAAGAAATACTTGCATAATTTTGTTAAATCCATGTGCTCCCCTAATTTTTTTTTAGCATTCTTAATTTAATAGTTATCACTAAAATACATATTTTGGAATGCAAATAAATTGAAGATATTGAAATTATTTCATAACATTTAGTGGATGAAAATTATTGTTTCTATTGTGTATAGTCCATAATATTTTGTTGTGGATTTTTCAACTCTAAAAAATTTTGTTTGAGTGCATGACTGAAAATTAGTCTTGATTCCCGGTACTCAATTTTGTATTTATTATTTCTTAAATGAATAGTATATGGAAATAATAATATATTACAAAATTAATGAGTTGTATTTCAAAAGAATATATCTTTTCAAAAAATTAATACCCATATTATGCAATGAATATACCAGTAATGAAAATATTTGTGGATGAATAAATTATTTTTTTCCTTGCAGGATATCTGTATTTAAAATTGATTGATTCTTAAGATGTATTTTTTTTTCTTTTAAATTGATGTAAATATGCAATGTTTATTTTAAAAGAGGTTAATTTCTCACAAATATCACTGGTCCAAGATTTAGTTTTAAAAAACTCACAAGGAGTTGTTAATTTTTAGAAATACCTTTAAGTACCACTTTAATTTAAATTTTCATTAAAAATATTATGTTCATGAATAATGCCATTTGCATTTATTCAGTTGTGGTACTATTTTTTCTCGTCTGTTAATTTTATTTTATAAACATCTTACTCATGTAAGTTGGATTTGTTTAAATTCAAAGTATACTTGTAATTATTCTTGATTTTTCAGTATATCTTACATTTTATGTTTTTAAATGACTAATATAAATTTATTATTATTTTGTTTGAAAAAAGATTTGTAGATGTTATTCTTACCATTTATTATATAAGAATAATTACAATGCTCAAGACGTATTGTGTGACTACACGATGTATTAGTTTTTGTAAAGAATATACAAAATAAATTGATTACCATAATATCAGACATATAACATCCACCTATACTTTCAAGCTGCATTTTTTTATTTTTAGGTATATTTTCCATATAAAGCACCCCTTTTTATGCAGGAATCTGAAATATATGTCTACAATACTATTATGTTTTGAAGTCATTTATTGGAGTTTTTATTATCCCAGGATTTTGAAAAAATAGTATATTTCTAGAACTACAACAGTTTAAGTTCATTAAGAATACCATTTCTTTTAAATAAACAATATTCCATACTGTGTAGAAGTCTAAATTTTTTTATGCTTATTTCTTTTTTTATTTTTGATGCTATCATTTTTATCCCTGGCGTATAACGTGCACCTGTAAATTTTGATCTTATTTTTTGTGTTAAAAGTGTGCATTATACTTTGGATTTTAAGGTATATTGGTAAAACAGTTTCATCAAAAACATCAAATTTTCAGATTTAATAATATGTATGTTTTGTTATTTAGGCATACTTTAGCTTCTGTAATAGTAGTTAGTTGAAGCAATTCTCTCTCAAAATTTTTTGACTCAAACTATTTTAATAATTACTTTTTATTTCTTATCACTGATTCCTCACAATCGTATGAGTTGTTGTAGTAGGCAAAACTAAACTGTATTTTTGGTTGTGGCTATTGAAAAATATTTTTAAAGGGATGAATAATATGACTTGAATAAGATGATGCTTAAGTAATTACTTTCTCAAAAGCATCAAAAACCCAAACTAGGTTTTTATTATTTTTTTTCTTTTAATCTGTTACATATCTCTCTCCCATTCAAATATAGTTCTTGTAATATTTTATTTGTAATACATCCCAAAGTGAAAAATTTTTTTGAGTTAATCATTACCTGAGGATGAACCCAGGTAATGATTAACTCAAGTTTATATATATTTAATTAGCAAAAATTTTTTAAGAAGAAAATTGTTGTATTCAACAATTATGTACAAAAATTCAATAACTTTACTTATTATATGAGAATTTATTTCACTTTAGTATTGCAAGAAAGTGAGTAAAATGTAGATAATACTACATTATTTTAATATTTACAATAAATCAGATCAATTAAAATTTATGCTCAAGTTTAAAATATTTCATTACAACTATAGTTGGTTTTAGATTTCTACTAATCTTTTTCTTACTTGATATAGAAACAAATATATATCTATACATATAAATAAAAATGAAGTGCCTGTTTGTAATTTGAAATTAACAGCTTTTTACTAAATGCATTTAAAAGTATATACGGTACTTATATGAAAAAACCAATTTTTAAAATTTTTGTCTGTCTGTTTGTTCCAACTAATCTCCGAAACGGCTGGACCAATTTTGATGGAACTTTCACTGGCAGATAGCTAATGTTATAAGGAGTAACTTTGGCTACTTTTATTTTAGAAAAAAAAAATTAGGGTTCCGAGAAAATAAAATTAAAACCAATGAAATAGTGAGCAATATTCGATTCAAACAGGGATTATTTATTTCAATAGGGATTATTTTTATTCAGTAAGGATCATTTTATTTCACGAGCCTTCTGTCTTAACGATTTCAGCAGTTATATCAAACTTTGTTTGATTAGGTTGCTGCCCCTCATGACATTTCCCGTTCATGTCCTTTGATCCTAATGGTTTTACAGTCCTTAACTACATTGTCAAAGGTCATGCGTCCCTTTCGCCCCCTTCCCTGCGGCTTCGTTTGTGTTCGTGTTTCACCCTAATGCTACTTAGACCTATTTTGATCCTAATGATTTTAGTCCTCACCCCATCGACAGTGTCAAATGTCTTGCGTCCCTTTCACCCCTTGCTCAACAAAAAGCAAAGAAAAAAAAATAAAACAAAAAAGAAACATAGATTTACAAAATAGAAGAATGGCATTTCGTAAACTCTGCGAAGTAAATAAACACATTTTTGTTAAAATTCCACGTGGACGAAGTCGCTGGTAACAGCTATTTAACATAAAATAAATGCATCAGAAAGTACTATTAACGTATTACACCTCCAAATACAAATTATTTACACTATTTTAAGCGTTTAATACACAAAATTTGTAACAATGTGTTACTTTTGCTAAGCAGGTAGGTGTTTTCAAAAATCGACCCACAAGAAAGTTACATATAATAATAGCGTCATAAATAATAATAATAATAAAAAATCGGCTATTATATCTAAAGACTTAAAATTTAGCGAACATGTTTTTTTTTGTTAAATTCACAATTCACGTAAAATTAACTTATTAAAAACATCTTTATCCTTCAGTTTGTATTGTTTAATTTTTCAATTCACCAGTGCGAAGAACGGGTATACCAGCTAGTATATGTATATATATATATATTATTTTTCAAAAATGTTAATCATGTATAAATTAACTTTTAAGAGTTAACTGTTCAGTAGTATCTTGATTTTTATGTTAAATATTACATTATTTCAGATAAATATAAGTACTGGGCCTGTGGATTATATTGAATCTATTTCTAATATTCTGTTCTTAATTTATGTTATTTTGAACATATTGTATACTGATTGGTTCCTACCAATTTCTATACATAAATTGCATTGTCTTTTTTAGTATGAAATATTATGCTGAATACAAAGCTTTTTTATACATATTCAAAAATATACTTTTGTTTCTTGTTAGTTTTTAAAGTGAAACATAAATTTTGTATTGTTTTTTACAGGTACATTTATCGTGGTCGGGTTAATCTACAAAACTGGCATGATGGTCTGGAACTACTGCGTGCAGCACATAAATACCAAATAGAACCTCTTGTGCAATTTTGTGGAAGGTTTCTCGAAACTGTTATCAGTATTTCCAATGTTTGTTACATATATAATGAAGCTTGCCTGTACGCTCTTCTGACTTTAAAAGAAAAATGTCTTAAATTGATCTTGGATGCAGGCTTTATCATTTTAAAAAGTAAGGCATTTGAGGTTTTGGGAAAAGATTCTGTAATGGACATTATTACAAGTTCTGACTTGAATATCAACAGTGAGCTTATGGTGTTTGAAGCCCTTTTAAGATGGTCTCCTATGCAATGTTGTCGAATGGGACTTGAAGTAAATGAAGCAAATAAATTGCAAGAGTTGACACCTTTTCTGAAATATGTTTGTTTTGATGATATGTCTGATACTGAAAAAAGTGCCCTCCCAGCAGCTGTATTGTCCTGTGTAAAGCCAAACAATCGTAATCGTATTGCACATTGCGTACCTGATTCTTTACTACAATTTGCCGATAGCTTTAATTTTCACACAGATCAAGAGTTTATGGAATGTGTTGGAGATTCTTTGAGCTGTATTCGTTTTTCTTTAGATACTTCACAATACATGATCGGCTTGAAGTTCATGGTGGTGACACCAGAATGTCCACCTCACGTACATTTGTCCATGACAAAAGTTTGTGGAGCTTCTTCAACTAATTGCTTTACCATGAATTTATATTCTGCGTCTTGGAAAGAAGGTTTGCAAATGAATGACAGAAAGCGATATGAAGCCCAAATTCTTCTGAGGCAACCGTGCCATCTGGATTCCAAAACTGTTTATAAGTTACATTTGACAGATCGACTTCAAAACACATATTGTCCAAAAACCAAGTTATTTGCAAAAACTTTGTTGACTGAAAAAGGGCATGTTAATCTCTCGCTTCATTCAGAATCTGTTTGGGGGGTAACTGGACTGATATTTCTTTAAGATAGATCAGTTCAAAATTGTTAAAGTCATGCTTATGTTATTTATCCAAAAGTACAAAATCCAAAAGGTGTTACTATTATTTTACTTCAGATATTTTCTTTATATAGAATGTTATTAGATATCTAAAACTCTATGTATTTAAATTAATTTTATTTATCTTATGTAGATTCATTACAATTAGCTTCTGTAATAAATATTAAATTAATATTTTTACATGTTAATTTTTGGAGTGTTTTTATGAAAACAGGTTGAAGATTCATTTAAAATGTAACATCTCACACACAATATATTTCTAAGGAAAGTGTTTTATGTCATAGTTTATTTTTTTTATGAATAAGAATAATGTAATGTATGTTTTTATTTCATTTTGTGATCACAATAGAATACTTACCAACTTTTTGGAACTCAAAACATAATTTGTGTTGGGATCTTTTAAACTATCTTGTTTCAGTTGTATTTAACATAAATGTAAATTTGCTGCATCAGTTAAGAGAGTTTTAAAATCATATAAAAAAACCACATGAACATTATTCTGATTATATGAACAAAGAGGAAATATTTCATACTTCTGCAGATTTGCCTGTATAATGGTGAAAAACTTTAAATTAATAGAAATAAGGGTTAAAATAGTATGTTTATTAAGGTAGCCTTTTATATATATGTAGCATCAATTTCAGACGTGCTGTAGAGCTTAATTGTGCCAACAGCTTATGTTACATTCTATGTTTATTTTTTTCATTTTCTTCATTACTATAAAAGTAACTGTAAACAAAATTTTAAAAGTGTAAATATTGAAAAAGAACACACAAATTACTTATAGGCTGCATCATACAAATTAATCTTTTATATTATTTATTTGCCTACAAAACATCTGTAATGTATCACTTTCTTTAAATATGTGAATGCAAGTAGAGATGGTATGTTAATAATATTTTACAGGTCGAAGGGTTCAAATGTATACCACCTTTGGTTAAATAATAACTGTAAAACATGGGATTCTCATCAAATTAGATGACTTGATTGATTATTTGACACTTAACTATAGAACCTTGATTTCCTTGGAGTGACAACATTATTCATCTAAAGTTCTTATGTTTAATAACATTGCTTAGTATTGAACAGAAACCTATCATCAAGCAGCAGTTCTTTTTCTCTTGACTTACCATAAAATGTGGTGTATAATGCGTACTCTTAGCACAAAAAATAAAATTGAAACTTATGAGTGCACTTTATACGTTGGGTATAAAAATGAGAGCTTCAAAAATCAAAGGATGAGCATAGAAAAAAGTTAGGCTTCTACATAGATCAAAATGCTGCGTATTTAAAAGAAATGACATTCCTTGTGAACTTAAAGGGTTGTTGTTCTAGAAGTATACTACTTTTTTCTAAAGCTTGGAATAATACCTTGTATAAATTACTTCAAAGCATAAGAGTATTTATTGTGCATGTACATTTCAGGTTACTTTTTAAAAAAGGGGTTTCGTGTTATACAGTGAATATACATAAAAATTACCCTGGACTGGGCAAGGTTGACTCGGCCTTTCATCCCTTCAGTGTGTCGATAAATGAGTACCAAGTTTGCTTGGGAACTTAACACTGGAGTGTTTTGTGTCAGACTGTCCACCTGACCGGAACATCTGCTCATACACCTCAGGGTCGATAGTCGCGTATACCGAGTTGATCACAGTAGGCCTTGGCCCTCTTGGGCTGTCGTACCACCGAGTTAAGTTTATACTTAAAAATTGCAGCTTGAAAGTGTAGGTGCATGTTATACCTCTGATATTACAGTAAATCATTGCTCTGATTGTGTATATGATTTTCATTGTATAATTTTTGTTTAAATTAAAAGTAAAATTTCTTTTAAATTTGAAAAACTTTATTTTAATGGCCTCAAATCCACTGCTAACTACGGTTTGCAACAACAACAAGACTACAAAGTATGTTTTCAAGAGAAAAAGTACAGGTCAATAGCATGTCCTGAAAATAACATTTTTCTACTCTAGTAAACTGTAGTTGTTCCATACTGAGCAACTCAGAAGCCATGGATCCTTAATATCAAGTTCAGCAATTGGATATAGACAACTATGAGTCTTTGTGAAATATGTGTCACATAGACAGTGGCGTATAAAGATCTTTCTTATGGGGAGAGGGATTTACCTTCTAAAACAGGCATGTCAAACTCATATGATATTGCGGGCCACATGACCTATTTTATATTAAGTTGGGGGCCGCATGCTCTCAATATTCAAAAAATTAATAAAATACGATTTGTAGAATGATTATATTATGAATTTATTAGACTCAATGTCAAGGGGTTTTTTTAATATAAAAAACAAAAGTAAAAGTTATAATAAGAAATTATTATTTAAGGCTACCAAAATTTTAATATGCTTCAAATTTTGCATTTTTTTTATTTTGGTCGTAAGAAATAAAGGATACCTCGCTAATTCTGCTGCTGTATTATTTTTTGTATAATTCTACACAAAGAAAGCTGGAAAATTGAATTTTAATATGATAAGCGAAATACTACTCTCCCTTTTTAAAGGGACAAAATTTTGAACATTGTACTCTTTTTGTTTTTAAAATTAATTTTAAACAGTTATGCCAGACAATTTAAAAAAACAAGATTTATTTTTATAACTAGCTGCATGGCCCGGCGTTGCACAGGTTTTTTCTGTTTTTATAAATTTTCCCCTTTCCTTCACAAAATCAGCACTTTTAATACTCGTTTTCAAAGATTTATTTTTATAATTTTAACAAGACATTTCAGCTACATATTTATTTTTAAAACATTTCCGATATTTAAAACTTTGGAGCAGATTACTTGTTGGTGAATAATGGAATGAGAAAATGTTCAAATTATTATTTCCGTGCTGTTTGCATGTTTCTTTTAATTTTGCAACAACTCCTTTGGTAATACTGGTCATGGCAGGTGCGCCATCAGTTGCAAGACTTCCATAAGTGCATCAAAATATCAGCTCCAGTGGTAGTATTATGCATAGAAATGACTTCCAAAAGTTCATTTATTTTTTTAAATTAACATCGCATCCGCGAATAAAAATGGCCAGCCGAGCGATATTTCGAATATCTATACTTTCATCAATTGCAATCGAGTAGGCTTGAAATGTTGATATTGCTGATCTCTCAAATTTTCGGCTATTTCATCAACCCTACTAGCTACAGTATTTCGACATAAACTAACACTTAAATTTTTTTTTTATTTGTGCTGGACATAATACTTCCGCCTCCTTGATTAAGCGTTCACTAATAATATCACCTTCAGTAAAGGGTTTCGATTTGCTTGCTATTAAATGGGATAACATATAACTAACTTTTGCAATAGCTATATTGACTTGAGAAAAATTAGTGTATACATTTTGTTTTTGAAGAGATGATTTCAATTCCACCAATTTTTCTTCAAGGAAATTTTGAAACGTATTGGTCATAATTTGTTTTATGATTTGTGTCATAGTGCCTCTTAAGATAATAGTCCTTAGAAACTGAAATAGAGTTTTTGCAAATCAGGCATAATATTTTATTCTTGTTTTAGACACAAAAATATTTCATTTTTTCTTGAAAAATGCAACGTTTATCTTCAATTGATCTTTTGTTTTATTCATTGTAGTATAAGTTTGGGTTTTTTTTTATTATTAAATAATTTTTTAGATTTAATCCACTTTTACCAAAATCACTTTAATCTGCAAACGATTGAGCAAACTCTGCCCTTTATCTTGTGTTTAGTCTTGTGACTGCATCTGACAACGCTCTCGCTGACTGGATACTCTAAAGACGGAGAAAGAGAAATACAAATCGCACACACAATAAATTATGATGCTATCTGTTAAGTCATAAAGATGTTAACACTGTCCTAATATTCTCCAATTTCAGAGGAGGCTTTCATGGACAGTCCCTCTGCCCACAGGAAGTGCAAGGTCATTGACCAAAAGGGGACTGAGGTTATGAGAACGATTTAGGCTCCCTTCACACCAAACGACTCCGATTCATTCACCATCAAACTTGTCTGATTGACCAGGATTCGACTTCGTAATTTCTCGTTCAAATAAGCCAAGATTCGCTTCCCGCATTCACACCAACCGAAACCAGTTCAATCCGCCGTTATTCTGACTAACGCATGATTCGGCAGGTCAGATTTTGTTCCCTCATTCACCAGCAGCCGGGAGCTATTTCTTAAAGAAAAAGCGAATTCAAACAAATAGTGTTTCATTTTATTGTTTTTTATGTTACTAGTGATTTTTTCACATAAAGTTTCTATTAAAGAAACTGATTTCAGATGTTTGAAGATAATGAATTTCTCTCTGTTAGGGTTAGCATATGAATTTGTTTTTATGCCAATAGATGGCGCTTATATTTTTGGTATTCATAGTATTCTTTTTCATTATGTAAACTAACTCAAGTTCTTGTCGACGAGTGTGTAGACTGTATTTATCCCTGCTAATCTTGCGCAAATAATAAAATTAATATTTTGCATGTATTATTTTATTCAATTTTAGAAATTTGAAAACTTTATTCTTTACTTTTTAAAGTATTAAAAAGTAAAGAATAAAGTTTTCAAATTTCTAAAATTGAATAAAATAATACATGCAAAATATTAATTTTA
>BMAV01004094.1:336812-347572 GCA_019973955.1 Trichonephila inaurata madagascariensis
AAATACACGCATTGAGATCGATGTAAAAAACTAAGTGAAAGAATTGAGGCTCAAATATCTCATTATTTAAATAAATTAAACATTATTTGATCATTGCATTATAATTATATTATCTATGTCTGTATACATGAACCATAATAGTTCTTAACTCAGTGGCACAAAAGCCTATGAGGGCCAAGACCTACTTTGCCCAACTCAGTATACACGACCTTGGTTCCTGAAATACATGAGCAGATGTTCCGATTAGGTGGTTAGTCTGAAGCGAAAACCCCCGGTGTTAAGTTCCCAAGCAAGCTTGGTACTCATTTATCGACCCACTGAAGGGATGAAAGGCTAAGTCAACCTTGCCCAGCCTAGAGATTGAACCTCGGACCTATGGTGTGGAAGCACGATGCACTAACCACTCAGCCACTGGGCTTTATAATAGTTCATTCAGTTTTAAATTTTCCATTTTTTTGTGAGGTCTAATGGCCAAGTGTTAGCATTCTTTTACACAATAGGTCTGGAGCTCTATTCATCATGACTGTTTTCAGAATGTATGGCATATATATAAGTGAGATGTGTTTAAAATATATTATATCATTTTTTATGTGTAAACAAATGAAGCTAGAACAAATGATCAAACATGTGTAAACAATCAAATTGCACATGTGTTATTTTTTTCCCCACCTGCAGAAATTGTCAGTTGTGGATAGATTGCAGATGAGCTTGAGTTTGAAATGTAAGTAAATGCTGTCAGACTTCCATTTTCATCAAAATGAAAAAAAAACCAAAAAAAACCCCACTTGGAACAGTGTTATTGGATTGTCTTAAGCTTGATGAATTCCAGAGACCAAGAAGCCATTAGCTTTGTTAAAGATATTTTATGCTACTTCTCCAATGGTGATAGAATCATTGGAAAGAATAGGGCTGTTTAAGGGTAATCAACTTTAAAGGATGTTAGCGTAAAATTACTGTATCTTAATATAAATATTTTTTTTATAAAAGATAACCGTACTTTTTATACATAAGAATTAATTTCTAAAAATGTAGGTTCTGGAATGTCCAAATTCATTCATTTTGAAATCAAGTATTTGAATATTATTACTGTAGTAATTTTGGATGTCTTATGGATAGAATTTTTACAGTTTGGATGTTGGAAAAAATATTTGCAAAAGTCTTTACAAATTAGCTAAAATGACAAAGCACAAAGACAAAAACACACCAGTTCAGTACTTAAAATTATATTTGTAGATATTACTTATTTTCATTACAGAATGTGCAGACAATTTAACTGTGCTAAACTAATTCAAATTGAAATCAATCTAATATTTTTAATTAAATGTTTGATTCTTAAGAAAAGTTTCAAAGGATGTATATTTTAGTTTTATTTCTTGTGATCATTCAGTGTTTGTAGAAAGTTTTCATGGATTCTGGAGAATCATTTTCATTGTTTCTGTTAAAATTAATCAAATTTGGTGATACACTTAAAAAAAAATTCTTACAAAAAATAACTGATGATAAAAATGTATGATTATTTATTTAGTTAATTTTACTAATTTGATTTAAATTACAATATATTTTTAGGTTGTGTCAGCATCTGGAGATAGTGCTTCTCAGTACATGAATTTTATGAATGTCTTCTTTACTTCTCAAAAAGAGGTATTTTCATATGATATTAAATCTTTATATATATATATATATATATTATTTATTTGCTGTAATCCTTCATTGCCTTTCAAATTACTTTTTCTCATTGGTTTTTAATAATCTTTTGAGAAAACAGGGAATATAAAGCTTCATAACTATGATTTAAAAGTGGCAAGATTCATTGTAAAAAAGAACAGCATTTTTTAAAAAAATCATTTAGTATGCAATCATTTTATCATTTCAAGTTCTTCATTTCTTTTTTTTTTTTTTTAAGGTAGGCTTGGATAATTTATTTATGAATAATTTCCTGAATTGAGTAATATTTTTGAGAATTATATTTAAAATATTTTTCTGTAAAAAAACTTTTTTTAGTACTTGTTTTATCATCATTAACATCCAAGGTATGACAGCTTAGGGTAGGCATTTCTAACTACTTTTACTTGCAATCAAACTCCTCCATTTCCTAGTTTTAATGGCCAAACTATTCTCATCTACTACATCTATCCATGAAAGTCTAGATTTTCCTCTTCTAGTGTTACACTTGTTTTATCCTACTTATATAAAACTTTCTCCAAATATTTCTTTTCTGATGAAGAAAGACTAATGCACATCAAATTTATTGAAACACAAAGTCTTCACAGTGTTGTGTAAAAGTTGAGTAAGAGAAGTGTCCCCAAAAAGAATTGGGTATCATCCTTGACACTTGACTATGGATTGAAATTACAAGCCCTCATAATGTTTCATAGCTCATTAATAATCAATCTGTATATATTTGTTGTTTATTGATGTGTTTAAAATCTTTTTAAATATAATTGTTAGAATTGCATTGCTGCCTCTCTCTCTCTCTCTATTTAAATAGTAAAACTTATTTTTGATGTATTCTGTGATTTTCTTAGGGTGTATATATAGATGCTTGTGTGATAGAAAAGGATTCTGGATTATTGCAGCAAGTAAGTTTTCTTGTATTTGATTATTTAAGTTAATTTCTTGTTTTATTTAATACTAAAAATCAATCATTTCTCTGTTGTGAATGAACAAATAAAAGATAAATAAAAAGAAATAAAATAATTGAAATAGTATATTTTCTGTTAAAAAAAAAGAGTACTTTAATTTAAATGACTTTCCTTTCTTAGGGCTGTGATATAACTGGAGGAATGTACTTAAAAATTCAAAATGTGCCTTCCCTATTGCAATATTTATTGGTATGTTGTTAATTTTTATGCTTATAAATTCATTCTAAAATTATTTAAAATTGAAAATTGGCTAAATTTGTGTGATGTCATGTTTATATCATGCAATCCTGTGACTTTGGTTATAGTAAAAGCTATCATGAATCTTATATACCGTAAAATCCGGCGTATAACGCGCACTTTTAACACAAAAAATAAGATCGAAATTTAGGGGTGCGCGTTATACGCCGAGTATAAAAATGAGAGCTTTAAAAAAAATGAGTATTAAAAAAAAATTTAGACTTATATATCGAAATACAGTTTATTTAAAAGAAAGAAACCCTTTGAACTTTCATTGTTGGATAACATGAAAAGGCATTCTTTTTTGACCATTTTAAGGCGAATAAACGTACACTGTTTCTTGTGTTACAATTAATCCATTCAGGTGATTTTCTAGGACCCAGTTCGCAACACTTTTTCTAGAATAGGCCATTTCGTTACTCCTTTACGTAAAGTACATTTCATCTTTGGCATGTTTCATTTCATTTTTTTTCCACTCCCTTATGGAACTTTCGCCAATATCAAACATCCTTGCTGCAGCACGATTTCCATTTTCTTTTCGCAAATAGAATCACTTAGATCTTGAAACCTGCGCTGTGATTTGCTTCGTTTACCAGGACCCATCTTAACTGCTCGCTGTTTGAAGCGTATTCATTATTATTCATAGTATTGAATATACTACAGACAGCGAACGTAATAAGTCTCAGACTTGTTCTAATTTATTTCAAAATTAATCGTCCGCCTCGTACATCACACGAAAGGGGAAAAAGGAATCAATGTTTATAGAAAAGCGTGGGAAAAATCCAGCCATCGCGCTGATTCGGTCCCCCCCCCCTCTTCTTGCGCTTAAGGGTTGTATAATTCTAGAAGTATATTATTTTTTCAAAAGAGAGTCTGGAATGATTCATCCAATAAATAATGTTTTCAAAACATAAGAAAACTGCACACGTACATTTCAAATTTTTTCGTAAAAAAGGGGGTGCGCGTTATACGGCGAGTATACCTAAAAATTAAAAAATACAGCTTGAAAGTATAGGTGCGCGTTATACGCCGGATTTTACGGTATGTAAATTTGTTTAACAGCATCTTAAATGTTAGAGCATGTAAAACTGTGCCAAATATGATTGTATTATTGAAAAATAACAAGTATTGAAAAATCTTATGATAAATGTAGTTGGTTTTAATTGAATCAATTGTAATTTTTAAAAAAATCAATAAGTTTTGATTGCATGCAAAAATAATTAATCAAACATGGTTCACATGAGATGACTCAAAATATAAAAATGTTTCAGTGTGCTATAAAGGTTTTAATTTATTTTTTTTTTCAGTATAACTTATTGATGGTTAATCTATCAAAATATTATGGGTTAACAATTATTTAAAAAGTTGATATTTAAATTTATGTAATTTGTAAAGGACAGTTTTAGTGAAGATTTTCCCTCACTAGATGGCTGCACCTGTCAGCTGTTTCAGAATCGGCGAAATAGATGACATGGTGCAAGATAATCCAAATTAATTCTATTCTAATAAATGTTAAAACTTAAATAATAAACGTTAAACTTATTTTACATAAATGCACTTAATTACTGTTAATTTTTAAAAAGGGTCCTCACATAATTTATATTTCAGTTTTTTATTTTTACTTGTGTATCTCTATCGATTATACATATGCTTAACTGTAACGAAACTGTATTTTTGTAAAAACGTGGCATTTTTTGAACAACGTTACTTCACTTGCTTTGCTGACAGGGTCGAATGGACATGCATAATAAAATGTCCAGTAGATATCAAAAAGTTTGAAGAATAAATTAAAAAATTTTTTTTTTTTTGCTTTGGTAATGGTCACCTATGATCATCCCCCTCAAGACAACGAGATGCCCCAATTCACAGGAAGGTATTGCACCACACACCATCACAGAACCCCCTCTATGTTTCACTTTTGGAACTAGGCAGTTAACATGAAATGCTTCTGCCAGCGTTTGACAGACCAACACGCATCTGGTGGTCTGGAATAATGTAAATGAGTATTCATCATACCAGAGAATTTGTTTCCATTGTTCTTGTGTCCAGTTTAGATGGTCTCTGCTCCCTGTGTCTCTTCATAGCATTCTGTATCTGAACTAATAGTGTTGGAATAGCTACTCTGCTATGAATGTTTGCAGCAGACAATTCCTGTTGAATCGTTTTCTTCGATACAGGATTCTAAAGGTGGGTATTCATCTTGGACCTTATCTGTGGCAGTGTAGTCTTGCTTTTGTCAGGTGACTCTATTCAACACCTGTCTATCACGATTCTTAAAACTTCAAATTCTGCCCGCTGTTGTGCTTCTCAGAAGACACCTTATCCAGATTTGTGTAGACCAGGGGTGGCCAACATTTTTTAGAAGAGTGCCACAATCTGATAAAAATAAATAAATAAGCGTGCCACTTCCAACTTTTCCACCAAACTAAGAAATATAAAAAAGTGAAAAAAATGTTACTTATAGGCTTATTTACACAAAAAACATATTTTTAAATGCAAGTTCTATATAGTGAAAATGTAAAAAAGGTATAACAAATAAAACAAAAGTAGAAACTTATATTTTATTGTTGATAAATTTTTACAGGATCAATCATTCAGCTTAGGTACAAAATAAAAATAAGCAACTTGAAACATTTAATTTTAAATTATTAAGCAGTCAGTACTTTCTTTTCTTAATATGGCTTTTGAATTTGTAGGGTTTTTTTACTAAGTCATCCATATTTGGATTAGTTCTTGAAGATGCTAACAAAATTAGGTGTTTTAGGTGCATATCAGTTAATTTTGAATGACATTTTGATTTAATTACCTTCATAACAGAAAACATTTCTTCACAAATGTATGTTGATCCAAACCTACAACAATATCTGATAACCAAATCATGTATATTTGAAAAATTGCTCAATGGCACAAATTTCTAAAATTCGATGCAATTTGGATAATTATGGTTAAAATAATTTCTTTATATTTGCTTTTCAGAGTAATATGGTGCTTTAGGTCAATAATTTCAATTTGGACCTGAGGTGGGTAACAATGTCTTGAAGAGAAATTGAAAAAGGATTTGTGAAAAGTTCAATATTTTTTCTTATCTCCTTTAAAATCCTGCAAAATGGACATTAAATTTTTAAATCTATCATAGTTTGGAACATTACTAGTTTTGGCAGATAATTCTTGCATGAATGGGAAATGAGTTAATTTTTTCTCCAAAATCCAGACAAAAAGGCAAAAGTTTGTTCACAAAAGAAGATATATGATCAACTAGGGTAGGAAAAATACAATTTTTTCCCTGTAATCTTAAATTTAAATTGTTTTATTGTTCCATTATATAGGTAAGAAAAGCTAAATCCCACAGCCAATTTTCTCCTGAGGAGCAAGCATTCACTAGGAAGTTCATTGTTTTCTTCCAGATATTCTAAAACACACTCCCTCAAACTCCAAAATTTCGCAAGTGAACTTCCTTTGGAAAGCCAACACGCACTACAATGAAGGAGTACCTCGCCTTTTTCTTCCTTTTCATCGCAGAAAAGCGTACAAAATTTTTGTCGATTCAGGGCACAAGCTCATATTTTGTTGATACAGTTCACTAGGAAGTCAACAACGGAAGACAAGTTTAAGTCCTTGGCACAAAGAGCTTCTTGATAAATAATTCAATGATACTTGAAAGCTTTTCTTCCCAAAATAATTTTCAAGCAATGCAACAAAACTTTTTATTCTGCCGACCATGCAAGGCTCTCCATCTGTGCAAACACTGTCTAATTTTGTCTCCATTCTACTTTGTTAACTTCAATCACATTTTTAAGTTCCTTAAAAATGTCTTCACCTGTAGTTAAAACTAGTTGACACAAATCAAGAAGTTCCTCCACAGTTTCAAAATTATTGTTCGTGTAATGCACAAAGATGCTTAACTGCACATTGTCTGTGATATCACAGCTTTCATCCAAAGTTAATGAAAAGTATTTGCAATTTTGAAGTCCTGAAACAATTTGCTTTCCAACATCGTAGCCCATGTCATCTATACAACACATGACAGTATTTTTAGACAAAGCTATTTTATCAATCATATTTTTGATGTTTACATCACCGATATTTTGGGCAAAAATTAAAAGGCTACTTTTTATTATCTCTGCTCCATTAGAATATGGTTTTTTCTTGCAGGCTAACAACAAAGAAAGTCCATAAGAAAATTTCGCCATAGTTTCCATTTCATCATTTCTCTTCTGGAACAAAGATTTTTAGCCAGCTAAAGATTTCATTTTTTCTGATTGATAAATTCCATTCACAAATTTGATCGAATGGGATATTTGCTGTTGAAATCACTATGCAGTTGTTTGAAATGACGATCCAAGTTAAATCTTTTTGGCACTGCTATACCAATTCCACATATCAAACTAACAGGCTTGGGAGCATTTTGAGGTGTAAACAAGAATTGTTCTTCCCAGACAATTTTAAAAGTACATGCAGCAATATCCTCTTCATAATATCTTTTCTATATCCAAGTTTTACACTTAAAAAAAATTGAAAATAAAAATTTCTTAAACAACTGCGCTCAGCACTGAAATCTAAAAACAATTTTAGAAAAGGGGAAAAAAAGCTTAACATCTTGCAAAACAGAGTTTAAAATCAATTGAACCTGACAGCTAGAAACAATTTGCCGATGTTATGCTGCAAATCTTCTAGGCTCCAAATCCAGCATTCTGATTAGTTGATTAGTCATAGATGCAAGTTATCACTTCCTCAGCTTTATAAAGTGGCTTCTTTGTGTAAGAATTACTTCTACCTTATCAACAACTGCTCTCCTAATATATTGCATAATTACTTCTTGACATTACAGAAATTATAAATAGCCAACACCTTTGGAAAAACTTTTTTATCTGACAGCAAATAGCTATAAATGCAAAAATTCAGCACTGCAAGGGGAAGCTGAAATTCGAGTGGAAACCAGGAATATTAAAAAAGAACCGCCTCCGAGAGAAGGTGAGAGGGCAGATTCAACTGATCCATCCGAAGAGAGAGAAAATTTATTGTTTTTAGTCTCGCGTTACTCAACAGTTTTCTCGGTATGTTAAAAAGCTGTGCAGTTGTAAGTTTTGGAGCATCTTCTCATTTTTGGTGCTATGCTGAAGAAAAGAAAAGAATCTTGCTTAATGCCTTTAAAATCTCACGCTGAAAATTTCTGTTTTTTACATATTCTCTTTGTGATAATTTTCTATTGTAATTCAATTAATTCCGTAATATTTTTGTAATTATTCAATAAGTCTTTGCATGCCACAGTTATGACTTCACGCAGTGGGTTGTCCACCCCTGGTGGAGACTGTCATAACCCTTGACACAGTGGTCCTTTAAACACCCGCAAGTTTGGCTTACGGACGCTCCAGTAAGGGGAGATCCAACTATCATGGCTCTTGTCATGTCGGATATAATGACTTTGCTAAGAAAATAATTTTTTTATGCTACTATCACCCTGCCATATGCTTAACTGGTACCTTCCCTTTCACCATCACTAGGTGGGACACTGTTGTGACAAGTGGTGGAAGTTTACTTGTTGGTCGAAGGATGACTCATTTTTAAACGGGTGTTCCTATTATTTTGTCCTATACCTGTATATGTTATTTTTTATGTGCTTATCAATTTTAATTAGAATTGTTTTGTTTAAACAAAATTAAATTTGAAGTTTTACACTTTCAAATAAATTGTCAATAAGATTTTAATCTTTCATATATTTATATTTATTTTTTTGAAAATTTTTTTATAGTGGATATTTTTACCAACTGCAGAAACTAGAAAACAGATGATTCTTCCATCAAGAGTGCATGTTGATTATAGAGCAGCATGTTTCTGTCACAGAAATCTTATTGAGATTGGTTATGTTTGTTCTGTTTGTTTGTCCAGTAAGTAATTTTTATGAAGCATTGGATCTTTATTCGTTTAAGGCTGTTTTTGCCATATACACAAGAGTGTAAACTTAACCTGGACCACATTTTCAAACAGAAAAAATGCCTCTATTTAAAAAAAAAAAATCGTGACATTGTAACTCATGCATTTTTTTATAATAGTGTTTTTAAAATTTCAAAATATTTCATAAATAATTAGTTTTTCCTTTTAACATATAAAGGGACATCTCTTTTAGCATTACGGTATAGGAGAAAAAATGCAAAACACATTTTATAAAAGAAAAAAGGTGTCTAAACTCGAAATAGAGTAGTATCATAAAATAAGTGATTCTCTACAGGATAGTGAAGCCAGAATCTACACTATTAAAATTCGTAGGTAAACAATCGTATCTATCTATGAATCTATGTGTTCCAATTTTCTCGCGAACCACATGACGCAGAAACTCGCCGAAGGTACCAAAATTTCGGGAAGGATCCGAGGAATCCGTTTTGACCATTTATATTCCGATATTCCAATTAGTTAAAAAGATATTAATTAAAAATTTTAAAATGCATAATTAGTACCATTTTTCATCGCCAGGGGAAAATTCGGAATTAATTTTTTTTTCAGACTTTTTTAAAACGCGATCTAATTTTTTTCATGAGACTCACACAAAAAATAATTACAGATTCGGAAAGATCATTTCCTTCGTCACGATATGCCGTAATTTATTTTACAAAATAATTGTATTTTGTATTTTTTACGATTTTTAAAAATAAGTCAAAATCGATATGTTTTTATGAATATGATTTCTAAATCATTCCGCTAGCGCTTTTTTTTGCACTAATGAAAAAAACATTTTACACTAAAAAAGTTCATGCTTTTCTCTTTTAGAATCAGTCATTTAAAAAATTTAATGTCAAAAAATTTTTTTTACGATTTTTTAAAAAATACTCAAAATTTTATTTAAATACTTAATAACTTCTTTATTTATAAAAATAATCTCACAAAACTTTTTTTCCGTGTGTAGAACAATATTATACGTAATCTGTACAAAGATTGATAAGATATCTTAAAAATTACGTTTTTTTTTTAAAAAAAATGTGTTGTTCGTTTTTTTTTCCTTTTACGAGAAATATGTAAGCATTACTTTTTTTTCAGCTTTTTATTTAAAAATTACCATTGTTTGCAATCGATATATGAAGGCATTAACTTAAAAATGAAGCCCGGAAAATTTTTTTAACAAATAATGTAATGCGAAATTGAACATCTGTTTATCTTTTTATTTTAAAGGTCTTTTCACTGCTTCTCCCCGAAAGACGCGTAGCTTAGTTGTTTAACGCTCTACTTTCCAAACGGTAGTTTCCAGGTTCGAATCTGGATCTCTTTGTGAGAAATATTGTAGCATTATTTTTGTTTCATTTTTTGTTTAAAAATTACCCTTGTTCACAACTGATGTGTTAAGTTTGAGGCATTAACTTTCAGCCCGTTACGTTTGATGAAAGGTTACACTAGTAAAGAAGGTGCGCCTATAAATATTGAATTGAATATCAAAAACTTTTTTTTACGATTTTTTAAAAAATACTCAAAATTTAGATACTTAATAACTTTATTTATAAAAATAATCTCACGAAACTTTTTTCCCATGTGTAGAACGATATTATCCATAATCTGTACATAGATTGAAAAAATTACTTAAAAATTACAATTTTTTTTTAAAAAAAAAATTGTGCTTTTCGTTTTTTTCCCTTTTTGCTAGAAATATTTAAAAATTATTTTTGTTTAAAAATTATCGTTGTTTAAGTTTGAAGGCATTAACTTAAAAATGAAGCCTGACAAGAAAAAAATATTTTTTTCCGTGTGTAGAACGATATTATCCGTAATCTGTACAAAGATTGATAAAATGTCTTAAAAATTAGGGTTTTTTAAAAAAAAATTGTGTTTTTCGTTTTTTCCCCTTTTTGCCAGAAATATTTAAGCATTATTTTTTAAAGTTTTTTGTTTCCCGAGCAA